>VXAY01007103.1:2412697-2575840 GCA_013399855.1 Oxyruncus cristatus | reverse complement strand
AAAAAAAAAAAAAAAGGACAAGGGAAAAATGAAATCGCTCTGCTCCTACATCTTCGCTCGTGAGAGCCGGCGGGGCCGGGGTGGTGGGCGCTCGCCCGGGGCGTCCCGCTCGCTCCCCACACCCTGGGTTTGGTCGCCATCTCCCTGCCCCTGGCTCCTCTCATTCACTGTCCGAAAGGGTTTCGTACTGGGAGCAGAGCAGGGGCTTGGGCTCCTCGTCCCAGGCGTGGTGCTGGCTGCTGGGGGTCCCCTGCGGCAGCGGGGCGGCGGGGGCTGCCGTCACCACCCCGCTGGGGAGCCGCATGGTGAGCGGGTTGTAGGGGAACGGCGTCGAACCTGCACGAGAGGAGGAAGCAGAGAGTCAGCGGCGGGGGGGGGGGGGGGCCCCCCCCCCCCCCCCCCCCNTAGGGGAACGGCGTCGAACCTGCACGAGAGGAGGAAGCAGAGAGGCAGCGGCGGGGGGTGGCTGTTCCCCATCCCCCCGCAGCCCTCCCGCACCCCTGCGAGGGTGGCACGGCCACTTTTGGGACCTGTCCCTCGAGCCCTACCTGCGGACGACGGCCTGTCCTCCCAGACGCGGTTGGTGAGGGGGGTCCTGCGGTTGCAGTCCCCCTCCGAGTGCACCGAGGAGACCGAGGGCGGCCGCTCGCCCGCGGACAGACCCGGCGCCGGGGACTTGGCCTTGCGGCTGTTGGGCCTGGCAGCGATCTTTGGCTTCCCCCCTCCTCCTGCGAAGAGAAGCACCCGCTCGTCACCCGGCTCGTCGTGACAGGATTCGGGGGGTTGGGGAGGGGGTGCAGGTTCCCAGCACTTCCCTTTTAGGGGCTTGCAAAAATGGCGTGTGGCAGGAGAAAAGCTCACCCCAGGCCGATGGCACCACGGGGGAAGGGCGACGGGGCAGGCAGGCACAGCAGACAGAGGTTTCTGTCCCCTCCTGGGCTGCTCTGCCCTGTGGGCTGATGCCACCAACTGTCCCGTGGGGGACCTGGGGCAGGAGCAGCCACGTGGCTTTGGCTGAGCTGTTTCTCTGCAGGGTCTGCTCCTGAGCCAGCTCACGGCTCAGCCCACAAAAATGGGTCATGGGATGGAGCTCCATGTGCTGCTCCCTATCCACAGGCAGTTGGCAGGGACCCCCCAAGAGCTGCATGGGTGCTGGAGTCCTGGACACATTCTTCATTCCCATGGTCTATATGGCTAGGATGGTCTTTCATCCGCCCCTACAGCAGAATCCCTGGGGCTGTTTAGCCAGCTTTTAAAAGGTTTGAAGCCAAATGGGCCTCTGCCAGGGATGTGAGCCTGGATAAACCAGGGGGAGCTCCCCAAGGGGGAGGGATAGATGGGCTCTGCATCCCACCCTGCCTGCCCAGGCAGCCGCTGCTGGGCATGGGGAAACACGGCTGGAAGAAGCTGCTGGTTTCATGCAGGAGCCAGAAAAGCTTTTCTGCAACAAGCTTTAGAGCGCCTGGTGTGAGCTGACCTGGAGCAAGGTGCACATGCGTGCCCAGGACGCTGCTCCTGAGCTGGGGACTCTGTGCCTGAATTGCTGAGGGTGATCCCTGGCAATGGTGCCATGCTCTGTGCAGGCACTCTACCCTTAGGAGGCGTGCAGGGGACAAATGCTCCCTGAATCCAGCCCTGATCCCCCTCCTTCCTCCCTTCCTTAACTGGGGATCTGCTCAACAACCCTCCCAGCTCTGTTCAAGTCCCCCTGAAGCTGAGCAGACCCACCATGGGGCCCAGTGGGCTTTGCAAGCCCCCCACCAGGGCCCACAGGACAGCTCACTCCCAACCCTGCTCTCTTCATCATCTCATCTTCCATCTATCACTTTAAGCTCCCTTAAAATCTCCCTCTTGCTCTAGGTGCTCTCAGATCCCATCAAACCCTCCATGCCAGGCTGGATTCTGCCCTGACACCCCAAAGCCCAGGGTGGGGAGAGAAATGCCACCCTGCCCTGTGTCCCCCACTCTGGTCCTTCTCAGCTCCTTCCCCTATTTTGGGAGCAGCGGTCCCACCCAGGGTTTACAGATAGTTGGGTGTGGCTATTAAGGTTTATGGCTTTGATTTTTGGGTGGGGGGTTTTGCCCCCATAAACCTTTCCATTGTGTAAAAAAAAAATTGGAAAAGGAGATACTAAAAACCAACAAACGGGAAAAGGAGCAAGTCAGTGGTTTAGAGAAAGCAACAGCACCTTCGGAGACTATTAAATTAACATCAAACAAGACCAGGATTAATCAGCGGATTCACAAAGCTCAAAGCTGGGGGAGGGTGGGGAGAAAAGAAAACCAAAATGAACAAAAATGGGGAGGGGGAGGAATAAATCCACCCATAAAAGGGGGAATATAAAGGCTGAGAATTAATAACACAGAGAGAGCGAAGGTGGAGAGGGCTGCAGACCTGGCAAGGAGCGCACGTCCTCGTTTCGTCCATCAGCAGGAGTTATGGGCATAGCAGCGGGCAGGCTTGCACTGGCATTCAGAGAGTTAAAAGCATTGGCACTGAGAGGTGAGCGCTCTTCCCACTGCTCGTCATATTTACCCATTAGGGCTTTCCTAATTATTGCCTCCAACCCCATGTTGGTACTGGAATTCTCTTGGACCGACTGGCTCCTACAACTGATTAGCCCTGGGAGATACGGGAGAGGGAGGAGAGAGGGGACGGGAGATGGGGGGGAGCCAAATGAGAAGAAAGATGGGGGGGACGGGGAAAAGGGGAGAAAGGAGACAAGGGAGAAGGGAAGAAACAAACAGTCAGCACATTCTCGCAAAGCAACAAACTTTGTCATCTTGTTGTTTAAAGCGCTGCGATGCACCCGTCCTCCTCCTCCTCCTCCTCCCGCTCCATCCCGCCCCCGGGCTCAGCAGGGGCTGGCAGTGGGACAGATGGGACTCACTCTGGGATATGGGTTTTGGGAGGGTTCCTGGGGGCCAGGGGCTGGGAGAATGGGGGAGTAAGAAACAGGGCCTGCGCTCCCAACATGGAAGGCATGGGGGCAGGAAGAGTGTCACTTGGATGTGGGATCCATACGCACACACAGAAGAAGTTGGTGTGCCAAGAATATGGAGGCCGGGGCAGTTCCCCATAAAGGAAGTCAAGGGGAAGAAGAGTGAGTACCCCACAAAAACACTTATCAGAAAGAAGGGCTTGGATTTGGCCCTGGCATCAGAGGTGGCAAATGCAGACAGCTCCCGGAGGAGAGCACGCAGCCCACGGAGCTGCCTGTGTGGGGTCGGGTGATGTGGGGAGAGGGGAGCCCCCTTTTGCCCCTCCTCGCGCTCTTTGCAAGCCCCCTGCCCACTGCCCCAGCCCTCCCTTTCCCCACCCAGGCTGGGTGCCCACATGAGCCAGAGGCCCCCGGGCTGAGCCGCGGCTACGGGACAGGACGCAGAGGTGCAGTGGTGTGTCCGCGTGGGTGTGAGTCTCAAGCCATGCAGTTATGGAGCAGCACCGCACAGGGACCGAGGCTCAGCCACGCCACCATCATTCCCGGGGTGGCAGTTACAGGGAACAAGCAAAGGCAAAATACAGACATGAAACTGCCAGGCCCCCCAGCTCACCCCGTCCCAAGGTGTTCCTTTTGGGATCGCTGCCCTTCTGCTCAGCAAGAGACAGACCCCAGGTTCCTGTAAACCTGGTTTGGACATTTGTCTCCCCGTATACGGGCAGGGTCTCTCCTGGTCTCCTCTGGCCAGAACTGACCCCCAAATTTTGGCTGCCGGGGACCCTTGGGTCCCACCTGGCTGTACCTGCTCATCCCAGCAAATGATGTCAGCTTGCTCCTTCTCCCAAACACATTCCCACTCACCAGTGAGCAGTCTTACACCACTGGCCCTCCTGCTTCACCAAGCCCCTGCCCACAGCACCTCCTGCCCTTGGCTGTGGGTAAGCTGCTGTTCTCCCACTTAAAACTAACAACCTGAAGGCATTCCTGCTGTAGGAGAGCATTAATCCTTAATGAATTAAGTACCAATTAATATTCCTCAATGGGGATTCATGTCATTCATTTGAGAGCCCACCTGGACATGTTGCAGGCGGTAACAGCACAACAGCATTCCCACTGTCATTCTGCCTCAGGCTGGTCTTGTTCCTGAGGCCCCTCCATGTCCCAGGTAATACCCTTTTGGTCCTCAGCCATTGCCAGTTTGCCCAGCACAGGGTGCTGCTCTCATCCCAGTTTGCTTTTGCAACTGGTTCCTGCCTCGTGCCCATCCTGCAGAGCACAGACCCACCCTCATATTCCCGTTCGCTGCTGCTCTCCCACCCACCCATGGCTGACCAGAAGGTCCCACCAAGAGCAAGATGCTCTCTCCTGCTGTGAGGTCCACCTTGTTATGGTTTAACCCTCTGCTGGCAACAGATGGCTTGACTTTTAACCTCTCCTCAAATTCTGCCAGGCTTTCTGAGGAATTACACTGCCCTGTCTTCAACCCAACAGTAGAGTTATGGTGTGTCCTGAGGTTTCTGCCTCCCAGCAACTGTTACGCTTGGTCTTACGGGAAAAGGAGATGCTTAAATCTACCAAATCTCCTGCTCTCCATGGCTGTCAGCCCTGTGGGGAAGGAGGTACGGGTATGTGGGGGATTTACCTGCTCCTGTAATCGCTGGCATGTTGAAAATCTCTGTCCCCGGCTGCCCAACATCTGAAGAAAAACAAAGAAGCTCTTCAGTACGGAGAGCAGCACGTGCAGGCTGGTGGCAGGGAGGACCTGCTGTGCCACCCATGACAAGATTCCCATGTCCCTCTCACAGCACCCAGCCCGACAGCAGCCCACCTCCCCCAGGCACTGGGGTGGGTCTGTGGGTGCTGGCTGGGACCAGGAATAACTCCCAGTACCTTTGGGAGATCCACAGCGGGCACCTTTGCCAGGTGGGAAGAGCAGAAAAGCAGAACCCAGAAAGCCATGGCAACATCTTTGTGCTCAGTGCTGGCCTCCCTCCCTGCCCTTGGGATTACAAGCTCGGTGGAGCAAAACTCTCTCTCCTACCTATGGGAGTTCCAAAGGCTGAACACCCCCTATCCAGGGAGCAGATCTGGGCAGTGGGGAGGGCAAGGAGGAGGAGAAGAAATGTTAAATCAATATTTTCCCTCTTATACGAGCTGTTTGACTTGGATATCGTTTTCCTTAGAATAACGGAAGTTCTCATTAAATAAGAGGTGTATCCTATTTCTATATATTTTCCCTTGATAAGGAAAAGTGTGAAAGGTCACAGGGTTCAGCCACATGTCCCCAAAGGGGCATAACAATACTGTTGGCTCATGGTAACATCATCCAGGAGACGAGACAGCTCGGTCCCTCTTATCCGATGCAGCTGTTGTAAGATGGATTCAAATTGAATTAGTATTGACTGTATAATGCTGGGCTAAATTAAATTATGATCCTATCTACTCTATTAGCGGTTAATGAATGAACGGGCTGAATTTCTAATCTAAGCCAGCCTGGTTAGTTTTACAGAGCTGCACCAATATTGATGTAGGGCTTAAAGTAATGTTGGGGGGAGATGCATCCCAAGGAGGAAGGATTCAGCTTGGCTGGCCATTCATTAAAATATCAATTGCTCTTAAGTCTCCTGCATGCTCAGCTCATTATTTCCTTCCTACTGAGTTTATCTGGTGTGGGTGGGATTGACAACCCCAGAGCTTGAAAACACAGGGTGGGAAGACCCCATTGCCTCCCTGTAGTCCAACTCTTAAGTGCAGACAGAGCAGGCTGGCAGCTTCTAGCCCTGAACACAGCAGCACCCATTCCCAAATTTTCTTTGCTTCCTGTGTCCTTGAGGTTTTTCCCCACCAGTGCCCTCTATTTGTCTCCCCACTGGTCCTTACTGTACTCCGTCTCGTTTTTGTTGGTCGTGCTGAGCTTCTTGATGATCTCCTGCTTCTTGGACTTCACCATGGCAGAGTTGCTCTCAGTCAGCTTGCTGAAGAAAGCTGGAGGCTGAGTGTTGTTTCCTGGGGACTTGGACCCCATCCTGCCAAGCAAAAGACCATTGGAAACCTCTGCAACGTCCAGTGCACAAGGTCCTACCTAGAGAGCCTCTGCCCTTGGTGTAACTGCTCAGAGACAGCCTGGGCGCTCCTGCGATACTCAGGATCTCCAACCTCTCTCCCTATCCCAACTGTGTTGAAAAGCCCCTGTGAGCAGACATCACCCTGGGATGGGACACTGCTTCTGTCAGCAAGGAGCCTGGGCCAGGGCACGTGTGGGGACATCCCCATCCTCAGCTGCCTCCAGCGCCTGCTCCTGGGCGGTACCTCTGGTCCATGGGCTCTCCCTCGCGGAACAGGACGGGGTAAGGGGCGCTCTTGGCGTGTTCCGCTTCTCCCACGCCGTCTGGTGGAGACACCGGCTCGATACAGCTGTCGGCCCCGGCGGCCGCGGCTTTGCCCTGCTCCGGGGACCTGCGGAGCAACAGGAACATGCCATCGGTTCTGTCCCTGTGCAGCAGCTTGGGGCTGGGAGAGGGAAAACAGCCAAAGCTGTTTTCCTACAGCAAGGGAAACAGCTGAACCTTTCACATCCTGTGGATTCCTGGTGCCTCCTAACACGGGCCAGAGGGAGAGCCCAGCCTGGGTGTGCAGAGCCGGGCTGAGCCAAACCATGGTCCCAATCCCCTGGCAGATGGACAGCCAAGACACCCCAAACACAACTGCCCAGTAGGGATGAGGGACCACTCCTGGGACCTGCCAGCTCAGGAGTGTCCCTGGCTGGCAGAGGGCTGTGACATTAACCCTTTGTGGACATGGATTTTGATTCTCCATCACATCTGTGAACGCAGTGGAGACAGCACCCACCACCTCTCATCCACCTTGTCAAGGCCACGCAGAGGCTGGCTGGCTGCAGGAGGGGGTCTGGAGCTGGGGCAGCTCAGAAAGCATCAACACTGGCCCCCAATGCCTGCCCGTGGCCAGAGTCTGGGAGACAGCCAGGCTCGAGTCTGTGAGGAATTTCTCACAGCGAGTTCTGGGAATTTACATCTTTGTTCTTTCTGTGGTTTCTCTTTTTCTGCCTTTTTTTTCATCACTGGGTGGTCAGGGCTGGGCTCTCTCCTTTCATGTTATAAAGCCAACTCTAGGACCAGGCGGAGCTGGGCAGAATAATCCCATTTACTGGAAAGGAACCACCAGTTTGGAGGCACCCCTTATTCCTGGATGCATTTGGGTCTCTGCGGCTGTTTGGGTGGGAGGACAGACCCATTTTTTAATTCCAGACAACAGCAATCAGACCTGCCTTGTAGCAGCACAGGGATTTGAAAGTGACTTTAAAACAAGTACAGGTGGTGCCTGAAACAGACAGTAACAGTTGTCAAGGCACTTGTGTCTAACAAACTTCTAAGTCACTGAGAAAGATAAAGATACCATTGACTTTGAACCAATGGAAAACATGCTGCTTTGGGTTTTTCAGAACCATCTGGTCAGGGACTGAGAACCATGTGGTCAGGGAGTGAGAACAGTGACAGGACAAGAGATGACAGGCACAAACAAAACACAAGAAATTGCAACCCAACACAAGGAAACACTTTTTTCCTGTGAGGGTGCTCCAATGCTGTGACAGGTTGGCCGGAGGGGTGTTGAAGTCTCCATCAGTGGAGATACTCAGAACCTAATTGGCCATGACCCAAGATAACCTGCTCAAGAGTTCCTTCCCACCTAAACTATCCTTTGACACCAGCTAGACTGTGAAGGGGATCATGCACGGACTTTAAGGGGTTCTAAAGAGCAAGAGGCACCACCACAGAGAAAAAAGGCCCAGCTCAGAAAGCAGTTTTACACTCTGGGCAGTGTAAGCAGGGAATTCAGAGAGCACCAAGCAGGGGAGCACAAATTCAGCAACACCAAATGCCGGCCTGCCCAGTGCACACCCTTCCCAGCCCACGGGCCCAGCTCCTCACCCTGCGCATTCCGGTCCACCTGAACTGAGACTGGCACGAGTCCCCCTGTGCCAGCCCGGGTGGGACTCTCTGAGCTCACCTTTTGCCACCTTCGTTCTGCGGGGAGATCCGTGAGGCGGCCGTGTGCTCCGGCTGCTGCAGGTAGGCCTCGCTGGGGGTGCGGCGCAGGTCCAGCACCGGGCACGCCGCCCCGGGGAAGGAGTACACCGGCGCCTGGATGTGCGAGTTGAGCTGCTGCGGGTGGTGGCGCGTGTAGTCCTGCGTGATGACCTCCTAAGGAAGAAACCCCCGCCCCGAGTCAGAAATAGAGCTGGTTTCTACCTTGGCTTTGCTGGCCCGACTAAGAGGGCAAGCAGGAAATAGGCTGGTTTGTCCCTGCAGATGCAACATCTGCCTCCTGTCATGATGGGCTCCTTGGGGACACAAACACCCAGGCTGAACACTCCTGATGCCCGCTGCTCTCCAGCCCCCAAACAGAGGTGTTGAGGTGTCCAGCATCACTCCCAGCCCACCCCCACCACACGTTTCATTTGGCTCGTCCCTCCTCCCCTGAGCCCCAGCAGGAAGGTGACGGAGGAGAATGAGTTGAGTTACACTGATGTGCTGGGCCAGCGTGACCACCCGCTGGTTCATGCCCTTGGTGCTCTGCAGGGGCTGGCACTGGGGGCCGTCGGGCTGCCGAAGGTGCTGCAGGTGGGCGGCTTCGGGAGCCGAGGCCTTCAGCGAGCCTGGGGGGCACAAAGAAGACAACAGGCATGAGATGATGTCCGTGACCCCTTCCTTGAATGCCATCGCAGCACTGGGACACAGCAAGCAGGATCTGGATGAAGAAGACCCCCACGCCAGCTCAGGCTCTCCTGCACCAGATGGCACTGCCATTTCCTGTCCTCACCTTGCTGTTTCTGCCTCAGGTCATGCTCGCCGTGCCCCTTCTCTGCATCCTGCAGCAGCTTGGCCCCTTTCTCGTGGGACAGGCTGGGTGAGCTCACGGGACTCACTGCTTCCATCCGCTCAGGGCTGTAGCCTCCGTGAAAGCCTGGGGAACGGGGAGAACGGAGTTAAAACCAGAAGCTTGCCTGGCTTTTCCCTGGTGCTGTGGCACTATTGCTTGTGGGTAGAGTCACATGTTCAGCAAAGGAGGGGGGAAGAGGTTAGGGTAGACCTGGCAGGTCACGCTGCAGAGACCCCTGGAGCCACCTCTGATGTCCAGCTGTGGTGATGGCTGCAGTGAAGAGGTGATATCTCGTTCAAGCACAGATGGACACTCAGCAGCTTATGGTGACACCTGAGTGTCAGGGACCAAATTCAACCCCTGTGGGTTCCAAACTTGTTCCCTCCCATTCCCCACCCCCTGAAACCTCCTTTATGCCCAGAGGGACTGAGATGCTCAGCAGGACTGGAGGTGGCCACAAAAGAGGTCTCCAAGTGCTTTACAAAGAAAAGCCCCAAGCCCAGCATGGCCAAGACCAGGGACTTTGAAAATTGGATGTGAGGCCCTGGAGACTTCAGAGCTTGCTCCAGAGACAGTGGACTGGCACATCACAGGGGCAAAATTTGACCATTCTCTGCTTTTTAAGGCCTTTCATAGACTCATAGAATCATTCATGAAGGTTGGAAAGGACCTCAAACTCATTGAGTCCAACCATTACCCTAACACTGACAAGTCTACCAAGTCCACCTCTGCAGAGACTCAAGCTGCATCAAAACAGGCAGAGCTGGAATGAGGAACCACCTTCACCTTTCAACAGGGAGTGGAAACTGAGGTATAGCAGGTTATGCTTCTGCAGAGCAGAGGTGAAGGGTGGAGGGGCCCTGGAGGAGGCAAACACTGCCTCTCACCAGCCAAGCACGTTTGGTAACATGACTTTTGCCTCCACAGACCTTTGCCCTCCAAATGCTCAATTCCTAGAGACTGCCCACAGCAGGCACATCTGGTAAAGGATCCACAGCACTGCTGCAGGGTCCCTGGTGCCCAGCCACAGACACACAGACCCTGCCCGTACCTGAGGCAAGGGAAGGGGGAGGACTCCACAGAGAACCTCCCTGCACCAGGAACAGGGATGCAGCATCCCCCATCACCTCATACATGCCAGCACCAACAGCACCACACTTTGGATCCACCCATGACGAGGTATCCCACTCTAGAAAGATCCCTAGCCAACAGTTAGGTCCTGAGGAACACCAGCTCCTTTCTGTAAGGTCATGGCCATAGAAGAGATGTCCTCTCCACAGCACAACATGCAGCTGGAGGAAACAGTGGTGCCAGGGGAAAAGGTGGCGGAGAGCTCAGCCAGAGGCACATCCTTGGTCCTGGAATGTACTGCTAGAAGAGGCAGGGACCAGACGTGACCAAGCAGTGGGATGGGTGGGTCAGGATGTGCCAGTGAGAGCAGCTCTTCTGCCTGGCTACAGGACAATGTCCACTCCACCCTTGGGTTACAGGAAGGGGAGTGGGGCAGCAACTCCCAGTGCTGATGGTCAAAGCAGATGCTGCAACTTGAAGATGGGGTCCCACCAAATCCCCACAGGCTGTCTCTTGCTTTTGCATGCTGACGGGAGCCTGGATGCAAGCTCTGGGTGAAGGCTGGTCCCATCAAGAATGACCCAGACCTTAAACCCAGACCCCTTCCTGCGATTTCTTTTGGAACAACTAAACCCAGTGCTTTCGTGTCCTACACAAGATTCCTATTAGATGTTTCCTGTGGTTTGCTCTGGAAATGGCTGCTGAGCACAGCTGGGCTGAGTGATCCCAGGACAGCCACATCCATGGTGCCCACCTTGGGCAGCATCCAGCACCAGGACCCTTAGTGAGGTCACCCCAAGCGAGGGGACCCCATCCACACCAAGACCCACAAAGCCCTCTAAGATCCTGTAGCTCATGAGCAGTGAGATGTGTGTCTGAGGGCCAGCAGCCCTGTCACGCTCACAGTCCTAGTCCTCCGCTTCACTCGTTTGATTTAATACCCACAACTGTCCCTTA
Organism: Oxyruncus cristatus; assembly: GCA_013399855.1. Classification (NCBI taxonomy): domain Eukaryota; kingdom Metazoa; phylum Chordata; class Aves; order Passeriformes; family Cotingidae; genus Oxyruncus; species Oxyruncus cristatus. The sequence goes on along the minus strand of VXAY01007103.1, from coordinate 2,564,972 downwards.
CAGACTGCCTGGGAATTTCTAAGGATGGGGAAATCAAAATTAGCAAATGGCTATTGTCTGTAAAAAGCAATACCAGGAACTGCACGATGTTTGCAAAACAGGACTTGGCAATGGGAAAAACTAGAAGACGGCGGGAGAAGGGAAGATCCTTAAAACACACAAATATAAAAAAGTCTGGAATAACACAACAACTGCGAAGCAGAGGGGCAAGCACACTCGGGGAGCTGATGAAGCCAATACCCAAGATGTGCAACTAAAAATAATAAACAATGAAATAAAATGGGTGTCAGGACACAGCTCTCTCACCTCTCCCCTCCAATTTCTTACCATCGCTAGTGGAGTCACTACTCAGCGAGCCTCCTTCTCGCTGCCCCTTATCACAAGACATTTGGCGCATGACAACCACACCTGTGAAGTTGGCCGCTGTGGTGGTGGTCTTACCGAGTGCTCGGAGCTCCTGCTCCTGCATGGAAAAGCGTTTACTTTGACTCTTTTCTCTACTGTGCTGCTCGGAGCCTGAGGCTGCGTGCTGCTGGTCCAGAGGGTGATGGTGCTGCTGGCTTTTCCCCTGTCCTCTGCCGTAGTGATGAGAAGAACCAGGTCCGGAGGCAGGCAAAGGTCTCGACTCCATGGCTTTAATGGGCGAAGGCGACTGTTCGAGGTTGGCCCCACTGGGCAGCTTTGAGGTGTAGACGTTGTTGTCAGTCTGGGCTCGTTCTGTCTTGGCTTCCCGCACCCTCGAGGCCTCTTTCTGCAGGATGGCCGGGTCCAGCGGGGCTGCGTAGCCGTCGGCCGCGCTGAGGGAGGAGCGCAGGGTGGAGGCCGAGGGGAAGGCGGCGGAGCGGATCGGTGACGTGGTAGTGGTGGAGGAGGTTCTGGAAGGAAAACAGAGACAAGGCCAAGATAAGAGATGCACACGAGAAAAGGAATGCTGTTACCAGAGCCTCAGTGTCCAGCCTCGCCTGGCCAAGCTTTTTCCAAGGCTCCCAAGTGTAGGGTTCGCCTGTGCTGGGAGCAGCAAGGAGGGCTTGGATGAAGCCTCCACCATAGTAACTGGCCACAGGCTTATTGGGCCTGGATGACTGGAGAGCATAAAATCCATAGACAGGTCCCAGAGACCTTCATAACTCCACCACCAGGCAACCTTCAGCAAAAGGAGCAATACCTGCATTTGGGCACAGGCACGCTCCTGGTTTCTTTCCTGGCAGCAGGAAAAGTCAGTAAAGAAAGCAAAGGAATTGGGCACCAAAACCTGTCTCTCCCCTTCACAACTGCCCTGGAAGCCCCACTCCTGTTCCCACTGAGACTGAAGGCCAAAACAGCCCTCTCTCCATCCCAGAGGTGCTCGTTAATTAACTGGCATGCCGGCACAGTGACAGGAGCCACGGCGGGTCCGTACCGCAGGACGGAAGGGGTGGGGGTCTCCGAGGAGATGATCTTCATGCTCGTGTTGTGGAGCACGCTGGGGCGCTGCTGGATGGTCTCGTGGGTGCGGGGTGAGACGGGAGAGTGCTGGTGGCTGTGAGAGTGGGAGGACGAACGGCTGCTGGACTGCTCCGTACCTGGGGGACAACACAAGGAGTGGCTTCTTTAGCCCTTCATCCTATAGCCCCAACCCTACCTCCACCCAGCACGGGTCCCAAGGTGCGGTGCTGGACTGTTGCCCGGCCTACCTGGTCTCCAGATGGGCGCATGCTCCACTGTGGTGGATGCTAGGATGGATTTTTCACGCTCCCTCTCCCGTTCCCGTTCCCGCTCCCGTTCCCGTTCGGACACCGACGATCCCGACTGTTTGGTCATGTGCGTGGGGCCTCCTGAAACCCAACCGAAAGGCAGTGAGATGGCTGCAGACATAGCAATTCCCCCTGAGAACTCAGCCTGCTCTTCAGATCACTGTGTCTGCAGAGCAGATAAGGAACAGCTCCATCCAAGGTCACCTGCAGCCGGACAGATGAGGGCAACCAGCCTGACAAAGCCCAGACAGATCATGGAATAGCTGTCCTGGAACCATCTCTGGGGTATGACCTTCCACAGAGCTGTTTGCCAGCTGCCAGTCTGGGGAAGAAGGGGGAAAAGCAGGGAAGCCCCCAACAAGCAGGGAGGGAGAGAGTCAGTGGACTGGGCACTGAGTGAGAATTAATTTGGGGTCTCCCCATCTGCCCTGGCATACTGAGCCCATGGCCTGGATTGATTAAGAGCATCCTGCTCAATCATTTTCCCATGGGAAAAGCAACCTGCAGTGTTACCTGGGGAGAGTGGGGAGCTGCTGTGCCGACTGCCAAAGGTCTGGGGGGGCCCAGGGATGTAGGTGATGCGGTCCATGGTCGTGGCAGAGGTGCCAGGGGTAGGGGGCACGAGGACAGGCAGGTGTGGCACTTGGGACAGGTCGATGATGCCTGGAAAGAGAAATGAGAGGACCGTCAGGACAAAGCCGAGCTGCGGCAGCTTGGCCACGCTGGAGCTGTCAGTGCTGGCCTGACCGAGCCTTTCTCCCAAACTACCCCCAGGCCCCTGGACAGTGCCATGCCGGGAGCACCTGCTGCATAGTTGAGGGCGAGGGAGGGCTCCCGGGGCGACAGGCCGCGCAGCATGTCTGCCCGCTGTGCCATGGCCGTGGCCGCGGCGTTGTGGTGCATCTGCTGGGATGTGATGTAGTCGTTGATGATGGTCTGTCGGTTCTCCATGGCCGCCGTGTCCGGGTAGCCCCGGATGAGGTACGGGGGGTACAGGTGAGGGTACGTGGGGCTCGGAGCCAAATGCCTCGGCAAGTAGTAAGCAGCAGCTGGGAGAGAAAAGGATGCAGATGTGACGTGGCTTTCCCCAGAGACCTCTGGCTTTCAGATCATAGCAAGGATAAAAACAATCCCAAACAGCCTGTGCCCACCACAAGGGTACCTGCTTCCAGTTGGATTCCCCTGGGGATGGCGGCGGGGTCGAAAGGCAGCGGGATGTGTCCTCGGTACAGGTCGACCCCACTCACACCGCGGAGCAGGTGCTCGTACGGGGAGATGGGGTGGTGGTGGTCAGGCACAGGGGCGTGTGGAGACTTGGAGTTGGTGAGCTCTCTCGATGTGGGGGTGATCTTTCTGTCCTGGGACACCGGCTTCCCAGCAGTGATGCTCCCTGCAGTGAGCAGAAGGAAGTGAGTCAGAGACTGAGTGCTGTGGCCAAGTCATGTCCCCGATGGATGCCTGCGGCCAAGCGTGTCCTCCAGGGACACTCATAGCTACCCTGAACTCAAGGGACCTTTCCCCTCCCTGCACTGCCATGCCCTGTTACGCCACGAAGGTTGAGGCAGGCCAAGTTCCAGCTGCCCTTGGGAGAGAGGCCTTTCCCAAACTGTCCCTCCACCCCGGCACATCCATGCTGGATGGGCTGTGCATTCATCCTGGCCTGCACAAGCAGCTGGTGGTGGAGCCCTCCTTGCGCTCCTCGGCACAAGGAGGTCACCACTGCTGGGCAGAGAGAGGGACCCTGAAACTCCGGGCAAGAGCGACGAAACATAGTTCAGAGTGTTTTGAGTACCTGTCATTCCCTGGAGCCCAAAACTCTTTCCCAGCACACAGAGGGGAGGTTGGATCACATTAGGGACTTCTCTTGGCTCTCCCAATCTGAGCTGGGCATTGGGGGCACTTATCCAACCTGAGACAAGCGTCACCAGCGTTTGTGTCCAAGCCAGTAGGATGGGGACAGTGGCTGGCACAGTCACCCCAAGCAGTGTGACCAACCCCCTTCCACCAAACTGCACACCAAGTGCTGCCTGGGTACTCCTGCTGCCTGGGGAGGCACATCCCAAACTCAGTTTTTGGCAGACTGTGATGTCTTGTGCTGCACACTCCCACATCACAAGACTCTTGGATTAGGACATGGATTTGCAGGTGGGAGATGCAAAAGGCTCTGAAGCAGTTACCCATAGCCAACAGGCTTGTTTGGGCAAGGTGTCTGTCTTAGGGACTGGCTTCTGCACTGATCCTGCCTACGAATGTGCCATGAAGTAAGAGTTGTTCGTGCTCTGGATCTGAGTGTGTCTTACCAGACCACAGAGCACAGCCCAGACATGTGCCTGCTCCTGGGGAGCCCAGGTCTGGCTCTGACAGCAGGAGATGACTGATGCCAGGGCACACAGATGGGCAGAGGAGATGTCAGAGCCCAGAGACCACCCCATTGCCTGGATACACCAACTCAGAAGGGATTAAATGTTCCTGAAGGTGAGGCACTCAGGTGCCCAGGAGATGGATGAGGTGGGCAAACACACACCAGCTTGGTGAGAAGTATGAAGATCCCCCAGCCAGTGCCCCAAGCACTGCTTTCCTGCCCACCTGTGGAAAACAGAGTGCTGTGGGCCATTGCTGGGACAGGGAAGACACTTTTGAAATACCAAAGGCTTCACCAGCCACGGCCCAAGTCTCCCTTTGGTTACCCTGGTGCAGGTGAGGTGCCCTCACTTCAACCACGTGAGCACCCCCAGGAAGGGTGCTGAGCCCCAGCCGTCCCTGGCAGCCACCGCAGTGCTGTGAGTCAGCCGTAGGTGTGGGGTGCTGGGAGGAACGGGTTCAACAGGGACCTGCTGGCAACAGCTCGGGCAGGTGGGGTCAGCAGCTGCCTCCCGCCCACCTCCCCTGCTCCAAACTGCAGCATCAAATAAAAGGTTTGCCAAGTACCTTCGTGCTGCCGTGGCGTGGACTCCCGTGTGGAGACCGGAGACCCCCTGTGCAAGTGGCTGCTGAAGGCGGTGCTGTGCCCTGCCTGGTGGTCCTCATAGCCAAGGGCACTTTGGTGGGCCTTGCTCGGCTCCGGTACAATCACAGGAGCCCCTCTGGCGATGGAGCCACCCGAGTTTGTCACTGGGCTTGGCCTGTTTTTCAGGCTCTCTTCATAAGCTCTCTCCAGATTCCTCGGGTCTTGGATGACATCCAGGGAGTGGACAGAGTGGAAAGTCCTGCCGGGACTGCCGATGATGGACCGCACGTCATGCTTTTTGGTACTTGAGGAGGAAGAGCTGCTGTCATACTTCAGTGGGGTACCCTGGGGACAGGAGGCAGAGGAGACATCAAAGGAGCGTAGAGTAGAAGGGGATGCACCGACCGCTTGCCACTGAGTTTCAAGGGGACTCATTCACTGGGTCAATACTCCAAGCTTCCTTGGGCAAACAGCAACAGCCATCAGCAGAGCAGAGAGCCACACGGCACAGCACAGGGCAGGGTGGAGTGCCCATCTTGCATGTCTTGTTGTGCTCCAACAAGATGATGATGAGTCACTGCCGAAGGCTGGCTGTGCCCATCACGCCTCTCTCCTACACACACAGTGAAATGGGGTAGGACTACGAGGTGCCATGGGAACCCTGCAAATATTTGGAGCCCAACAGGAGATAGCATGCCATGTTTCATCCTAACTACTGGCCCTGCTAGGTTGCCACTTGCCCATAAAGGGAGAGACCGAGTTTACTTGCACCCCGAGTCACAACTGCCGAGGGCACTGAGTTGACTTTGGCCTTGAAAGAGAGGTAAATGTGTCCCTTTGCATTTACACATGTAGATGGAGCATTGTTTTCTTAATGTGCAAGGGGGTTCCCTGGGTTTTGTGTTTATCCACTGGGAAGGATCACAGAATGGTTTGGACTGGAAGGGATCCCATCAAATGATGGGGCAGGACAACCTGCCCCAGCAGAACCTTGAGTCAGACCAGCAATACAACCCAAAGCTGTCTCTGCTCTCCTTTTTCCTTGGGAATGGTCCCCAGGATCTATGCAAAGACAGCAGCCTGAGTAGGACTGATCACATATGCTGTTCATCCCACACTCACCTGCGTGATGGAACCTTCCTTCAGAGGTCTCGTCAGAGAGATGTCTGGTGTCCGCCTCAGCTCCTCACGGGGAATCTCATGGATGGATCTTCCCGCTTCTTTCACCGTGGCTACCAAGTCTTCATGGGCTGATTTCATTTTCAGAGGAGTAAGGCCCTCGTGAGATCTGACCTTGTAGGCATCAGATAAGTCCCTCGGTGGAGTGTTTTCCCTCTTGAGCTGTTTGGCTTCTCTTCTGAGGTAGTCCTCATGGGCCTCCACGTAGGACCGAGGTATTCCTGCAACCCCCAAGCACATGATGGATGCAGAGGGAGATTCTGCAGCCAGACACTGGACTCCCACTCCCCATGCAGATGCTCACTTCAAGGGGGTCTCTAGTTAACACGTGTAACTCAGGGACTGATACCCAACTGAGCAGATGTATCACTAATGCAGCTGGACCACCTCACATCTACCACCACTTCCTCGACCCATTTCACACTGATTTCAATCTCTTCCATGTGAATCACTGACAATTTTGTCCCCGGCGGGGGCAGGGTTTAGGTTGGTAGAAACTGAGCAAGATGAAAAACCCCTCTGAGCACAAAGCAGGGGACTGCAAAAATTTGCAGCTGGACCTTAATGTGTCCATCCTTTCCTCCTGTCCTACACTGACAAAAAACCCAAGGGGCCACCCATGTGAGATGCTTCCCCATGTTACCTCTCTCCATGCCCTTCTGCTTGCAGGCTTTACCTTGTGTAATCGAGCCCCTCATGTGATGCTGCTCCTTCAGGTTATGGGGACTGTGTCGGTCTGGAGGGATCGCTCGACCCATGAGACCTGGAACAATTCCAAGAGGGAAAGTTGGGTTGTGACACAGGAGTTAATTCACAATGAATACATGACACTGTTACCAGGGACTCCCAGGACAACGAAAAACATAAACAATTTCTAAATTACTTATTTCTCTTTTTTTTTTAAAATGTGCTTATTTTTAACACGTTCCTGAAACTGGTCTGCCAGGACAGAAACCAAAGGGAAATGGGCCAGTCTGTGTCCCTTGTTTTCCCATGCTGGTCAGATGCTGTTCGGATGTGCTGCAGGATACCAGCTAACCACTGCCAAAACACTGGCACGAGAAAGTGCATCATGTAGACAAGAGACAAGATGGGGTCTCCACTGGTCCCTAACAAAACACAAGGGAAAGGTTTCATCCAGGCCCACCTTCAATGCTGGCAGACAAGGTATCACGGGCTGATAAGCCCCGGCTGATCCTCCCCTCCATCATATCATAGGTCCGCTTAGTTCCTGTGGTCTCATGGGAAGCTCCCGAGCTCCTGCTGTCTTCTTTGGGACACTGAGAAGCAGCAACTCCACCTGGTGAAGGGAACACCAAGAGGCACCATCATGAGAATGGAAAGTCAGCACGGGCCAAGGGAGAGTGTTTACTGCTGTTTGCATGTGTCCGTCAGATCCCATCCCAGCATCAGCCACTGCTCCGCAGTGCCAGAAATATTGCATGGGGTTGGCTTCCAGAAAATTCAGCTGGTGTTTCCTCCCCTCCCTGCCTGCCTCAGACTCCAGATCTGCGCCTCCAGCTTGGGTAGGAACATCCACCCTGTCATGTCCCACTCCCTCCTTCCCTTTCCAGTGGGGCCATCACGTAGGCAGTGGGACAGCCTGGAGCCAGCATGGCACTGCCAGGACCAGCTGCGGTTGCCTTGAACTTGGCCCTCTGGGTCTGGGGAGTTTTGTTTTTTTCCCCTGTTTGTTTTGGTTTTTGCTAGACACCTACTGTTTGGGATCTTGGCCAGCCTTAACATTTGCCGAGACACTCCCTGGGTGAGAAAATCAGGGAAAACAGCAAAGAGACAAAGCTGAGAATGATTCCTTATGTGAGCACACATAAGAACCGGGAAACATGGAGGAAAGTCCCATGTGGGACTGATGGAGCAAGTGCTACTGTGAGGAGAGACCACTTACTACTCCCTCATCTGAACCTGTAGCAGGTTCCCTGCAAACAAACAGTGGACATCTATCCTGAGCTACAGCCCCATCACAAGCACAGTCCTGCCCGTGCCAGGCAGCATCCCGCCCACCCCAGGCGATGGGCACCCCTCGTGTGCGGTGAGCTGTGAATTCAGCAGCTTCTGATCCAGCTGAATGCCTCGTGTTTATGTAACGAGCTCCGAATGGGATGTCAGCTTGGAGAGGCAAATGCCTCTGCCCATTCGTCCCTCGCCAGGCTACCCCTGCCAACGATCGCCAGTGCCCTGTCCCTCCTCTTGGAGGGCAGAGAAGGTGGTTGTACAATTAGAGAAAACAGAGAAGTTAAAAACGTTCATTCCATTGTGGACAATCAGGAACAAAACTCCTCCTCAGCAAAAGCAGTAATTAATAAAATGGGATTATTACAACTTCACACCCACTGTTGGTTTCCGCAATCCGCACCCACTCAATCCACTGAGTGTTTGGGGCTGTGTGTGGGGAAACAAGGGGGTCCGTGCCTGAGCCTTCCCTTCAGCTCCATTTGACAGGAGAAATCCGGGGGTGACATTCAGAATCAGCCAAGCACCGTGTGGCAGATGCGGGTGACGTGCCTGCACCCTGTCATCAAGGCACATCTGTTGCCACCAGCCCTTCTGCAGGAGGGGACGTGCTCCCAGCCACCCTTTGTACCACCGGGAAGCAGGGGGAGGGCGTGAGAGAGAAGAGAGACTAAACAGAAAGAAAACCACTCCAAACCCACGTCCCTCGCCTTCAGCAGCCATCAGCAATCATATGCAGGATGAGAATAACCAATCTAGCACAATTCAGCTCACACATGCTACAGGATCTCGTCTCATTACAGCTCTTTTATTTTAAGCACCCTCATGACACTAAAGAATTTGCAATTTTTTTCCTGCTTGCCAAAATTCATAATCACCAACAGTTTAAGTTTTCTTATTTCATTTTTTTTTTAACTCTTCTGCTCCTGGCTGCACAGCCTTGCCAGGCTGTACCAGGGGGAAGGAGAGAGGCAGGGCTGGCCAGGCTGCAGCAGCACGCAGGATCACTTGGGATGTGATAAACGCTATCAAGCATGTAAAAGGCTGCTGGGGAAAGGAAGGAATTAATTCCTCATCTGTGTCCATGGGGGGTAGGATGAGAGGTGACAGGCACAGGCTGCAGCCAAGGAGACTCGGGCTGACGTGAACAGCGGGGAAGAGTTTGGTCTGCGGCTCTCCTTCACTGCTTGGAGCAGGATCCCAGATTTGGGCATGGGCAGCCCTCCCTGCCAGAAGCCCTCCCCATCTCTTCCTGATGGCACCATTTCTGAGATCAGCCTCGTTCGACCCTCAGCCCAGGCAGAGGAGATTAAAATAGCTTCTTGCACAAACAAGTCCTGAAACGCTTCCTGTGTCCTCCCTGGTCCAAGCCCTGCCAACTGTCCCAAAGGGCACCCAGACACAAGTGCTCCACGGTGACACTTCTTATCTGGGCTAGAGTTGACAGTGGACGTGGGGAGGCATGGGATAAGCCAGTTCCCATGTGGCAGGCAAGAGGCACGGCACAAAGCCCTGTCCTGAAAGGTCCCTGCGGTCCCAGGGCATGCACAGAGGTGACATCAGCTGGAGCTTGTGAGTTGTCCCCCATGGCCTGACCTGAACCCTCTGCCTCCAGCCCTGGATGAACAACCAACCGTGATGAAACCAACTGCCTGCACTTGTGGGCAAGAGGAAAGGGATTTCTTCAGGACATGCTCTGCCTGCAGGACTGACTGCAGGGCCCCAGGGGATGCTTTGCCCCAGTGAGGGAGGCAGAGGGTTCAGGCAGCACAGCAGCTGGCCAGAGACACCTGCTGAGGTGGCTGAGATTGGGATCTGCTCCTTAGCCACTTCCCAAACTCAACCGAGAAGAGAGGTGACACACGAGGACGGCCATCCCTGTGCACACCAGAGCACATGCCAGTATTTTACCCCAAGAGGATGAGGGGCTGCAGAGTCTAACTCAGCTCTTCCCGAGCCCAGCTGTGGGGTAGGAGGAGCCCAGCTCCACAACGAGAGATGCCTGACCCAGCACACAGTGAATGGTGAGAACAAAGGAGTTGCTTCCAGCCTCACTGCAGAGGAACATCTGCTTATCTCCAACGGGAGGCACCGGGATGCAGAGAGCAGCTCTGATGGCCAGTGCTGCGCTGGGCTGAGCAGGCGCAGAGGAGGCAGGAGCAGCTGGTGACCACCTGCTGGTTCCACTAACACAGCGAGGCACTGCCGGCATGTACCGAGGAAGCGCCTCACTGTGCCGGGGGGTGAGGCAACGGGCCAACACATCCCCAGACAGGCTCCTTGTGGGATGCAGGGATGGCTTCATGCCCCTCAACAGCTCTAGCAAAACTCACGGGATACGGAGGCACAGTGCTGCTGGACCCAGGAGGATTCCTTGCAAGGCAGCCCCATGCTGGAAAAGCTGCACAGTGCCCAAGACACTGCAGGTGAGAATCTGATGTCCAAATAAACTTTTATGCCAAACTACCCCAGATTTGCCTCCATCTTGCAGGTTCTTGAGTCTGCCTTGGCCCGAGAGTTTGGGGATGCTCTTGTGACGCTTCCAATCAGTCCCCCTCCTGCACAGGGTGCTTGGGAGAAAGGCAATACCTTCCCATCTGGTTCTCTCCTCTTCCCAGCTTCCCAAAACTGACCAAAGCCATTGCAACCCTGCCTGCCAGCAAGCTGTCTCTAAGGCAACATAACCACATGGGACAGAGGGACAGAAAGCAGCAGCGTGGGAAGGGAGAGAACTGATGCTGGAAGCAAGATGTGAGGCTGGCCCATTGCACTTTGTCAGCCTTTCCTCAAACAGCTCCCAACTCCCAGCCACGGTGGCACAAACCCCCGGCACCTGCCCTAAAAAGGCAGAGAGTTAGGACTCACCCTCGTAGGACAGCACGTGGCCTTTCTTCCCTTCATAGATGACATGTCCTTTGGGCACGGCATCCTCCCTCGCCTTCTCTGCTCTGCTGGGGCTGTCTTCTCCGATTATCCTGGTAATGGTTCCTTTGTACAGCACTTCTGCCGGGGTGCCCTTGGAAAGCCACCAAGATCCATATTTAACAGTGTCACAAGCAATTAAGCAAGCGCGCGCGCAGGGACAGGCTGTTCCCCACGGGAGGCTGAGCGGAGGGAGCGCACCCGGCCTCCGCTTCCTGGCGCAGCCAACAGCGAGGGACTCGCAGCTTAATTATTGATGAGGATGATAACGAGGAGCGGTAAAAAGGTACGTGATCCGTGCGAGGCTGCTGGGAAGAGGCGGGGGACGAGGACAGCGCAGACCTCCGGAACAGCAACTCTCTCACCCTGCGTGTTTCAGAGTAAGCTACCTGGCTTGTTTCTCCTCCCAGGGTTGGGTTGCCCTCCCAGGGACACCTGGGTGACAGCAGGGACTGCTCGAGTGTTAGCTTCTCCCCTGCAGCCTATTTCCCCAGCCTGGCAAGCCACGGAGAAGTCCTGCCCACCCAGGCAGATCCTGCTGGCAGCAGCGTGACCTTCAGCGAGCTGCCTGTGTGCGGGAGCTGGTGGCTGGCAGCGCGCCCGGGCGAGATGGCAGCAATGAAACCGGTCCCGGAGCAGGTCGGGGAGCAAAGGCTGCTTTAGCTTTCCACCAGTAACAGCATTGGGCTTCTCACACAAACCGGTGTGAAAAAAACCTCTCCTTCCCCCAGGCACACACAGACACAGCTCACAGCCACCTGCCCCTGGAATCCCCTTCAAAACACGCAGAACTGGATGTCCTTGAAGAGTCGCTGGTGATTAACACCCCTCTGCCACTGTAACCTGTCAGTGCCAACTGGGAACAGGCACCATGGGGTGATGGTTCCCCTCCCCATCTGTGGAAAGGCACAGCAATGCTGTCAGAGTGAAGCTCTTGACTGACACCCGCCTACTCTGCTCATTTAACCCCTGCAACCCCCAGGACTGATGCATCCCTGGGGGAAGCCTCAGGGATATAATGCCCCAGGCAGCTTTGCTGGTGTTTGCAGGTTGTGCCATGCAGGCTATTTCCCCACCCCTACTTGGGGATGCCCCTGCTCTGTGCCAAACCCTCGGAGCACCAGCAGTCCCCCAAACCCTGCTGCAGTTGCCAGGACGTGCCAGCACGTGGGTTCAGGGCTCTGGTCATTCACCCTTGTGGTGCAGCTGGGAACAGCCCTCCCAGCCCCAGGTAAGTCACCTCCCCTCTGCGGACGTGCTCCGAGGGGACGTGAAAGCAAGTGATGACAGATGGCTTCAGAGCAGAGAGCATATATGCAAGATCTGCCTCCTGTGAACTGGATGACTAATCTGAGATCAAATATCAGCTCTGGTACCAGGAGCTGCTGCTGGAACAGGGGGCTCCTTCTCCCCACAACAGGAGCAGAGGGATGCAGGCTGCTGGGCCAGCAGGAGAGGCAGGCAATGCCCTGCGTCTGGGCTTGGTACCTTAATCCCAAGCCAAACAAAGGACTCTATTAGCTGGATTCATTAGCTGCATGCAGAACAGTGGCTCAACAAACTGCTGATTTCCTGAACTGGCATGTGGTGCTCAAAGCCCCTGATGCCCACCCACTGCTGCCCATAGCTGCTGCAGGAGCATCTGAGAGGATGGAGCAGTGTTTGCTCTGATGCCTTATTTACAGTCCCCAAGCACCCGCTCCTGGCACCTGTTGGACACAGGGCACCAGGCAAGCTAAGCCTTTGCTCTTGGACAGGACTCAGGATCAGGTCCCCAGGGCCAAAGAGAACACGGCTGCTCCCCTTGAAGGAGGCAGGCAAAAATCTAAGCCTGAGTGGCTTTAAATATCTGAATGATGGCCAAATAAAATCCCTATGGGAAACATTTTTTTTTTTTTTTAATGCTCTCCACTCTGTTACCAGATGAGCAATAACTCACACGGCAAGGAACTATCACCCGCTTGCCAGCTGTTCTTCTGAAGATGGATGGTGGAGATTAAGGCCAAAGTATCTTCCTGCTGAAGAGCCTTTGGGCAGGACCCCCAGTGCAGCATGCTCAGTGCTGGCATGAGTCCTCACTACCTTATGTGCCCCTCACAGCCTCCTCCCTCCTCCACCAGGCCTGGGCCCTCCACCCATCTCCTCCTTTGCTCCGCTCCACTTTCTTGCCCTGGCAAGATGATTTTCCCAGATCCACTTAAAGCTGCCTTTGCTTCTGTTCTTGACAGCTACATAAACCAAAGCAGGGTTTAAACGTGCTGTGAGGCTGCATTGCTGCTTGTCAGGCTCTGCTCTTCTGCAGTCTCAGCTCATGGGACATGGTTGATGCCATCCCAAGCAGAGGCTGTTTCCAGACCTCTCGGAGGGACTCCATGGGGTGGGGCATCACAGACCTGCTGCACAGCTCTGTGTCCCACCCTTGATCCCTGTTCCCCTCGTCCACAAGCTGCAGCCACCACCACCCAGGAAGCAAAACCTACGGGAAACAAGGAACCTACATGTGTGATGGACCCTCGGTAGGTGATGGGCGACTCCGGAGGGGGTCTGGATGTGGGTGTTCCCTTGGTGATGCTCCCTCCAGAAGCAGAGCTGAGGGAAGTACCTGTAGGACACAAAGCCAGTGAACTCGGGGCTTGATTTGCTGTTCAGCACAAAACCCATGGGGCTGAGACTACTAAGTGCAGGATTTGAGCCCTCCACACTCAGGCTCCTGACTGCCTTACTGAGGGGGGGGGGGTCACAAACCAGAATTTGCTCTAAAAAGCAACACTGTGGCATTTATATTCTTTTACCTGGCTAATGGGGAAAGAAACCCAAGAGAGTTGTATTTAAAGAAAATGTGGTCCCTGCCCAGCTGCACGAGCAACAGTAAAGAGCACGAAAACACCAATTAATGGAATTTAAACAGGTCTTGCTTTGTCTTAAATACCAGATTTTCGGGTGGCCCTTGAACACAAAACCTCCACCAGAACCAAGACCTGAGGCCCTGATTTGGGGAAATGGAGAAAAGGGGCAAAGAGACCCCTTGGTCTGAGTACAGTCCAAGGAATCAAACCCAAGATAACCAGGCAGCTGCAGCCAGCGTGGCATGCACCAGGCTTGGCAGTGCCAGCATCCCTCCCCTTCCACAGCCGGGACACACGCCTCCCACTCTGGGTCCTCACCCCGCAGGATGGAGCCCTCCTGGGATGGCTGTAGAACCAGACTTTCTGGCTGGCTGGCCTGGCTTCTAGGAGAAAGTTGTTCCTGCTTTACTCCAGGAAAAGGCACTGGAAAACATTAACCACATATCAGCATAGCCGCAGGACAAGGGGCTGCAGCCCTCGGCTGGTCAAGGCTTTTATTCCTGCCAGCCCCGAGTCAGCACCTTCTGGGCACCTATGCCACCCCCAGCTCTTTGGGATGGACTTCCCAGGGTGATGAACACACAAATGGCAGCGAGCAAAGCCAGATCTTTTGCACTGGCAAAGGCACTGCCCACACTGGGACTGGAGCTGACACTGAAAACCTTGTGCTGGTTCATAATAGGACTTACACACGGTAGGAACGGAGCCCATATCCCTACTCCCCAGGCTTCATCCCTCACCCATCCCCTCCTGCTGTTAAGAAAAGCTTCCAAATCTGCAGACTAAACACTTTCTTTGTTCACTTCAGGCCATTTACTCTTTATCCTACCAGCCTGGGGAGCAACAATATATTTCCTTCCTTCGATCACAGTATTAGCCGGAGGGTATTTATAGGCTGGGATGCATCCCTGACCGAGTTGCTGCTTTCCTACACTGCACAAATTTAGCTCCCTGTGTCTCTGCACTCCTGATGGACTAATCCTTTCATCCTCTTAGCAGTTCTCTCCGTGCTCCCTTGCTGTGTCCTGTGCTCCTCCTTTCCCCTATGCTGCCAGCAAGCTCGCTCCCTGCTGCTCTCAGGGCATGTGAGAAACAACTCGCTTCCCAGCTCCTTACCCAGTTTCTTGGGATCCATGGTTAGTGGCAGGCCCATGGTGATGGAGCCGACGGGGACCTTGGCATGCTCGGAGCTGTAGGGTGTGTGGAGCTGGATGGGCATTCCCTGTGGGGCAAGAGGAGAGGTCAGGACCAACTGCTGGTCCTTGTGAGGTGTCTCCACCTCTCATACCCAATACCCTACCTGGGAAATGGATCCGACGGGTCTCTCCAGCACGGAGGGGTGCTTGGTGGAGGAGATGAGGGGGGGAGGGTTGGAGATGCTAGCCAGTCTCTGCAGCCCCGAGCGAGAGCTCTCATGCAGGTTTAGTGGGATGGGGTGTCCTGTGAGGAAAACACAAACGTTAGTGGGACCAAGGGCAGGCAGAGTGGCCACAGCTATCGGAGAGGAAAGGGGCACGGCAGGGAGCAGGGGCTGGATGGAGTGAACTGGCCAGCTGTAAGCCTGCACAAGGCTCCAAGTCACATGATCATTTTGGAAAGGACTAGAATAGTTTAAATTACTGCCTTGTCCCTTCTGCAGCCAGAGGATGTGCTGCGCCCGACTTGTCTGCCCTTCAGTTGGAGAGGGACAGTGCAGCGAAGGATAAAACCTGCCTGACTTTGCACCCACACTGCTCTGTGACAAACCACATCCCTAAACCTGCCCTAGACAGAGTTGGGAGACCCATCTGATCACACATGAAGCTTCAAGAGCCTGACCTGTGGTACTGGCTGCAATCACAGTCTGTGCTCAGCCTCAGGTCAGGCAGAGGAGGACACACACCACACAGCCAGTGGGTTCTACTTGCCTGGTGGGTTGTACTGGAACAAGTGGGGCTCAGCCTGGGGCGAGGTTTTGATCACATCCCGGGGGTAGGACAGGACAGGGGGCCAGCACGAGGCAGCCATCGACTCCGCGCTCAGCTTCTGAGCCTCTGCGATGGAGGAGAAATGCACGGACTTTTCTGCAAGGGACACGGAAAGAAAACAGCTTGGTCAGCAGCCCCCACGGGTGAGTGGTCTCTGCGAGCATGGGAAGGGAAGCCAGAGCCAGCTCCAAGCACAGGAAGTGGCTTCAGTTCCATCCGACCTGGCCATGAGGTGAGGCCTGAATTCCCCAACCCAGCTAAAAGGAAAAAGCCCAGTGTTACTGCCTGGATTTGACGGCATTTATTTTACTCAGATGTTTGAAGTGCAGCCGTGAGGATGGACATCTGTGCTGGCGACTCTGCTGGTGCTCATGGCCAGCAGGGACCTCCATGGACCTGGTGCCATCCCACCTCACCGAGATGGCGTTTGCAGCCAGTTGCAGGGTCCAACTCCTTGCCAGGGCATCGCCATCCATGAATCACTCGTGGGCAGCTCCTGCCTGTGCCCACAGCTCCACAGTGGCCACCATGGCATGGCAAGGAGATTAATGATGATCCTGCCAAATCCTCCACTGAGTTTAAAGCCAAGAGGCACCAATGCCAGCGTCCCTTTGGTGCATGGGGGATACCCAGAAGGCACCAGGTCTCTGGTGACAACACGGTCCGTGGTGTGCAGCGAGGCACAGGACGCCTGCAGAGCTCCAGGCCACTGCCAGGGACCACTGTGCACCAGCATGCTGGGAACGAGCTCATCCCCACATCACACCTAGATGTGAAAGCTTAGCTGCTCCTAAAGGACGGCTGCTGGCTATAAATCATTTGCAGGCTGTGGGAAGTGGCCAGAAATAGTGACATCAGCTTCTTGGACAGCAAGGGAATAACATGCTGATGTTCTCTGAATACCTGGGACAACCACACTGCCTGAGACTGTCAAAAGCAAACAAAGATGAAGAGGGACTCTGTGGGACAACCAAATGAGGGCAGCCCACTGTGAGGCACAGGGGCTGGGGGCAGGAAAGCTTCCTGAAATTACCTGGCTCAGGGCATCCTGGATGCCATTCTGGGTTCATCCTGGCTACAAAAAGGCTGATTGGAGGCCAAGAAGAGCTTAATGATGGAGGAACTGTGCTGGGGATGCCCGAACCCTGCCGTGCGCTGAAGGATGGCAGGGAAAAGAGAGGCTTCATCTGCACCAGCTCAGTGCCAAGTGCATCCTCACGCTTTGCTAAGCAGACAGATGAGACAGCCTTTTCTGGATGGATTAGAGGCAGGTTTGGTAGGATTTGCTTGTAATCAATAAACACTTAATTTTGCATGGCCCTTCTTCTCCAGATCCACCTGTGTAACGTCCGCATCGACCAGAAATTAGAAACTGGGCAGTAAACAATAGCAATCACAAATGAACCCAGCCTTTAACTATCAATTTTTGATAAAAATAGATGCCTGAATCCTGCTAAGCCTAATAATAGGGCAAGTAGATTATCAGAGGCCCAATTTAATGAAGCTTTACTGCATTATCTTTATTAATGCTCAGTGCGCTCAGAAGCTGGGAGATTATTCTTGTCCCCTCTGGTGAGAGAAGAAATCCATTCTGGGCACACAGAGGTGTCCAGGTGCTCACAGCTCCACAGCCTGCTGGGGCCAGACCTTGGCTGGGGCCTCTTCTCTCCCCATGCTGGATCCCAGAGACGATTCCCTTCTCCTGCCAGTGTAGGGGAATCCAGACACGTCCTCGACTCTGACTGAGAGTCCCTGGCACGTCCATGCTCTCTGATCTTCTTCCCTTCAGCTCAGCTCCACTCAGCTCTGCTCACGCGGGGGCGAACAGCACTGGGATGTCCCAGCTGAAGATGCTCCCTGACGCCAAGGCACTGTCAGCCAAGGCTATATGCACCCTGGATGGCTCTTGGAGAGCCCCATCCTCCTCCCCTCCCCACGGGAGCCGTCCCCTCCCCTGCATGCCTTTCCAGCCTGTGAAATGTGGCCAGTTCCTAATTGCCCCCACATTAGAGGGTGGCTATAACTCAGCCAGCTTTTGATAAAATAGCACTTACGCGGGGAAGAGAGAGTTCCTATTACCGTTTATCAAGTCCCTGGAATGGGAGCGAAGGAGTCAGAGTTTATATGATCCGTCATCCAAATTAATGCTCTTGGCTCCCCATCGCCTACAAAGGCCAAATGAAACACAACTAAATCAACACAAAACATACTGCTGGAGTTCAAACCGCCGAGCGATAACCAAAGATACGCCCGACGGCAGCTCGGCAACGGTAAAAGGGACCCGTCTGCCTGTCGGTGGGATCCAGGCAGGGCTGCCTGCCTCTGCCCAGCCCCATGATTAGCAGCTCCTCTTGGAAGGCAGGGAAGGGAGGGCAGTGCTCAGGAAGGTACGGCTGGCTGGCTGCCCTCCAAGCCGATATGGCCCCAGCCAGCGGCTGCGAGGCAGCCAACGCCTCGGCCAGGATGTGTGCAAGACTTGGCTTTGAAGAGAATCCAGAGCGGTGTGAAGGATGTTGATCTCTGGAGCAGTTACAGGAGTTCAAGCTCTCTTATAGAGCAGGGGAGGAACGGGAGTACCTGTTCCACTGGAGCCAGCCCCTTGCTGGGAGGTCGCACAGGGCTACTCTCCCGAAGGCTCTGCAGGCTGTACTGGACTCTCCCCTTTAATTCAAGGCCCAAGTGGCACCACGATGTCTGCAGTCTGGATGCTTGCCACTTCACTGGGATGCCTTGGAGAACAGGGGAGGGAAGGGATGTACACAGATTTGCCAGGACTATCTGGCTATCTCCCTTCTAACCCCTGACCCGCAGCTGGGATGTGTTCCAAGGGGCAGAGACAGCACTGAGTCCATACTCACACTGAAATCAGGGCTTTGGGGGAGTTGATTTCTCCCCGAGGTGACTCATCACAAACCTGCTGGTTTTCAAAGGGGAGGTGCATTTCCATCACAAACAGAGGAGACCAGCCCAGGACTCCCTGGGGTCCACGTGCATCCCAGACCCACTGTGGCACCCAGCACACATACACAGCCACGCAGGGCTTGGAGAGCACACAGCTGGAGCCCAAGCCCTGCTGAGATGTTTGCAGGGTACAGGGAGGTGTAATTAATTTCATTAACATGGAAGATTCAGAGCACTACAGAGGAGAGAATAAAGTGCCTCATATCATTAGTGCTTTGCAGAGAACAAAGCAACAAAAGATCCACCTGGATAATGGATCCTTGTATTTAATAATGGTGCCAACAGGTCACAGAATGGCACAATTGACTCCAGCCCCTAAACCCTGCCTTGTACCTCACACACACAAATCTGCCTCATCTCCTCATCCTCCTGTGGCCAGGAGGAAGCTGGAGCTGCAGCACTGAGATGAGCAATGCAGAGCTCAGGGCTGGAATGCTGGCCATGGCACCCAGTGCACCAGGAAGCTGAGCAGTGCAGCATCAGATCCACACAGGATTAGGGCACGGGAGGTCAAACCTGATTACCTGTCACTAAGGGGGAAGAGCTAGAGAGGAACTGTTCCGCCTGGGCAGCAAACAGGAACACAGCAGGATCAGATCAACTGGAAATGGGACTTCATGGGTGGCAACACCACGACTTCAGGGAAACTCCCTTTCTTTCAAGGTGAGCAGTCGCCTTCCTTACTTATATGCAAAACATTCTGAAGGTGTGATGCACACATGGTGCTATTTATTATTTGAAAAAAATGTGGACAAGTGGCAGCAACCACCTCTCCCTGCAAGCACATCCTTCTGTCCAGAGGGACGTGACAGCTTGAGGAATAACTACCTGGTCCAGGACACACAGAGCAGGCTGCTACGATCCTGGCTGCCAGAGGGTGAACTAGTGCAGCGATTTTTCAGCAAAGATCACCACCCAAGTCCAGTGCAGATCTGCCTCCCCAATACAGTCTTATCCACCTTCCTCTTCCATGCACAAGCAGGTAATTTCTGCAGCTGCACCCACCCCTGTGCAGGATCCAGCACTGGGGGACAATGCACCCACCCAGCCTGACTTCCCTGCTCCTGACTGTGACACTGGTGACAGCATCTCATCTTCCCACACAACTGAGCCACAGGCTGCCTACGAGGGGCAGGGACACAGACGCTGAACTGGAACAGACTGACACTCAGATTAAAAACACATTTAGAGGATGGTCTCATCAGGACTTCCCGTCTCTCCTTAACCTTGATCCCCAGGTGCTCAAGCTAATAATGCTTCAGATGCTCTACGGTGGGAAACTCTGAATTGCTCATTAGGCAGCCAAACCATATCAGAGCTATTCCGGGGAGAAAGCACTGGGAATCTTTACAGGAACCTTTGGACTGCGAGTCACAGTATTAGCATTGATTTTAAATGAAATAATGGTCCCTGCTGTGCATTAAAAGCATTCTTTATAGAAAGCCAGCAAGGTAGAAAAGAGCCATTGTACCCAGAGCCTTGGCATGCCTCCAGGCCCCTCTGCTCTCCAGTGAATGGCAGAGACGCTAATAAAGGCAATCTTCACCTCCTCGGCGCTCCACACTGCCCGGTGTTTGCTGTAGGCTCAATGAGACATGATGTACTGTCTAATGAACACGGGAAATTAGCCATGCCTCTCTCGTCCTGCCTCAAGATGCTATTAAAGAGCTTTCAAGGGTCGACGAAAGCTTTCACCTAAGAGGAGGAAAGCTGCTGGCTGCGTACAGCTGCACACACTGGGCATTTCTGTGCGGATACACACGCACCAGCACACACACAGCCCTACCTTCCTTGTCACCAACAGCGGGGCTCCGGCTCTTTCCCCTGGGACTGCTGCTGGGCTGCTGCTGCTCCTTCTCAGGCTGCTGCTGCTGGGGTTTGCTCGGGGGCATGTCCTCACGGGCAGACTCGTGGGCTTTTGTTATCTGCTGCTGGTAGAGAGCCAAGGCGTGGGGAGGTACCTGAGGCTTCACACTTCCACTCTGCAATATCCCCTCTGAGAAACCTTCGGAAATCTGCAAAGCAGTAAGAATTGGTGACACTTGTCATGTGCTGTTGACATCTGTAACAGCCTTGGAGACATCAAGATGTTATGAGAAGACCCTGTCCCATCATGGCAAGTCTTGGCAGGGCAACAGGGCTTCAAAGCTCACCAGCCACAGGAGATTAAAAAAGCCCTGTGCTGGTGATGCCACAGGAGAGACTCAGACTTGTTTAAACCTCTAATCTATAGTTACGTGCTCACAGCTTTTCTCAGAAGTTACATTACAGCAGCCACATCTTCAGCTGTAACATGGGAAACTGGAAAAGCATCAGGAACGGGTCCTCTCTGAGCACCCAAATCCCAAGGCAGGGATCTCCTCCCTGCTCATCCTGTGCCACTGCTCCTCTGGTGCTGACCCTGGAGATACCAGGATGTGTTTTGTCACAGCCCAAGCCACTACACCAGGAGGAACCGTCAGCCTTGGAGAGTACACGTTCTTTCAATTCACAACTATGGGGTAGCCAAAAAGAGACCAAGCAAAGCTTTTGGGTGAGGAAGAGCGCAAGTACTTCTTAGGTGGTATCCTTCAAGCACATGAGATGAAATGCAGAGCTGGGAAGGTGCACTCTTGCTTTTTAAAGCAATGGGAGGCAGCAGTCATGTGGCAACGAGAAGCTTTTTCTGTCCAGACCTCCCACGACTTTCTGATAAAAGAGCTCAAAAGAGACATCCAAACGCTGCTGGCAGAGCTGCTCCAGCAGCTGGGAACATGCTCTGCACAGGGAGCACCTTGCCTGCTCGGGGGCTTGCACCACCCAGGCACAGCTCTCTACAGACCAGAGGCCATCCCCAGGGACAAGCACATCCTTGCAACCCTGACGCACACCACAGAGCCCAAGGGAAGAGCACGCACAAGGCACAGGCAGTCGCTGTGCTCCCAGTCCCGGCCCTCTCTGGTGGGGTACTCACGATGGGAGGGATGGCAGCAGCTCGCTGCTTCAGCTGCTTCAGGTCCAGCGGCTTCTGCGGCGAGGAGTTGAGTCTGGCGTCGCTGGTGGTGTTGAGCAGGCTGGGCCGGGGGGACAGCAACCTGGAACCAACACATGTACGTCAGCAGGGCAATGCCACGGGCACATTCCATGTCCCAGCCCATGCCCTGCAGCCCTGTTTCATGCTGCTGAGCCTAGAGAACATCCTCTGCACGAGAGAGCAGTGTGCTGGACCACTGCTTGCTGCTGGGAATCTGGGCTCAAAGTCCCAGAGGACTTCATGCTCAAATGAGACCCTTCCATCTGGCTCAGCAGGCTCTCAAGCCCCCCTTTCTCTCATCCCCACACTATTCATAGCAAATATGCTGTTGCCCAGAATAAACTTAAGGGAGAACTGTAGCCTGGAGCTGGGCATTAGGGAGCAGGGTGACCAGTTCAGATTTCATCTGGGCATTGTGGTACCCTCTGGAGTTCACATGTGGTGCTCACCCAGAGCTGGGGATTGGCCCATGCTCCTCTTCAAGGACTGTCTTTTACCGAGGTGCTAAAGCCAGAACAAGCCACCACGTGCAGGCAGCTGGGGCACTTGGGTCGCTTGAAAGACAAGAGGCTGGATTTGGATGGGATTTGGTGCTCAGCAGCCCAGCAGCTGTGCAGCCCTGCACTCTCACCACTTGCTCTTCCCCTTGGCTGTTTGAGCTCCCTGGTAGACACTCAGCCAGCTGTGCAGAGTCCCTGTGCAAACACAGTGAGGATCCCCATGGGATCTCCATGGGATGGAGGTGTGCAAAGCCCATGGGTCAAACCATCGGTGTGCCCAGCTCCCGAGCTCATGCTGAGACCGTGGGGACCACATCTCTCCAGGCCATTTCTGCTTTCTCTCTCTCCTGACTTCAATTTGTTGAAGCCAGTTCATAGTTTTCAAGCTTTACAGCTTGATTTGTTTATTTTAGCTGTTATTTCAGTGTTCTCTTCAGCCTATAAATTTCAAGGTCATTCCATGCTCACCCTTGGATGAATAAACAAGTGTGGCGGGGCCATGTGCGGGGAATAAACTCATCATGGTGCTGGGACTGCCCCAGCCTTTGCTCTGTGCAGCCTGGCACCAGAGAGAAAGGGGACCCACCTCCACAGTGGGCCCAGGGTGCTCTAGTCAGGCACCCGGGAGAACCAGGCAAGGGCCAGCAAATCTCAGCTTCTCCCTAAATAATCCCAGTGATGTCTGCCTGTGAAGCCACATGGACGGTATGAAGCCATGCTGTGGGGAACACAAGACTCCTGGAAGGGTGCAATGCCCCGAAGTCTGCTGAAACACATGGCTGGGGACAAGGGCACCCACCATTTGTCCCTGAGACCTTCACGCCATGCTGAGCTGTGGCACAGCCACCGCAGCAGCTGCTTTGTGCGCTCATTGGTGCTTGCAGAGATGCATTTAAGCACCCTTAAAGTCCCTTAAGCACTCTCAAGATCCTCAGGTTTCCTGAATCCCTCCAGGATCCTGACACTTAGGAAGCCGAAGGCAGTATTACATTCATCAATATGCAAATTGTCTAATTTATTACATCCCTCCCAGCAGATCTTGTGCTGGACAATGGTACGTCTCTTGGATGATTTGTTTTGGAAGTCACTGCATGAACAACTCTCAGCATCTTGTATCCACTTGCTGCCAACCCACAGCCTTCCAAACCCAAGCACGAGTGCCTGAAGACGGGTGATGACATTGGGAAGGATGGGAAAGGGGTTTGAGCAGGAAGGAGTCAGGACACTCACGGCTGAGTTTTGGTGGTGTAGAAATGTCCCCTCCCAGGCATGAAGCTTTGGGGATGACAAGGACACTGTGTTGCCCAATGTCTGCCACAGAGAGGGGGACTAGTTTAATTTCCAGATGAGCCAACGCACTGACACATGACCCAGCCAAACATGACTCCATGCACAGCCAGTGGTTGTGCAAAGGCAATGGCTACCAGATCTCCCCAACGGGCTCCCCCAAGCCAGGGCCACAGCACCAACACAGCGCTGGCCTGGCAGAGTCCCTGCACCTGATCCACCAATGGGATGTGCAGCCCAGGGGTGGCTCAGTGCAGTGTTTAGGGGCAGGTGTCTCCTCTCTGCACTGCAGGTCTGCAGTGGTGGCTGTGCACGGCCTCCCTCACGCGTCCCCACCCGGCGTGAACTCCTGCTGAACCACATCCTGGCCGTGCTCGCAACCGCCCTCCTGCAGCACTCGCTGCGTGGAACCACAGACAACCAGCTGCCTTCTTCAGCTTGGATGAGTTAAGGCTGCGCCTCCTCAATCCTGGACGTGTCTTTTCTAGTGTGAACTGCAGGAGGACCCAAAAAAAGGCTGCCCCTACCCTGCACCGTTTCCCTCTCACCACGGGGACACCCCAACCACCCTCTGTCCCCTTCTAGGAGATGCCAGGGACAGCTTGATGCTTTCACAAGCGCAGGGAAGAGCACCCACGCCCCGCCGGCGCTGGGTGGGCGGGCGAGCATCGGGTGATGCGGTGACGGGGCGGCTCACGCGGCATCGCGGCAGCCTGGCCCTGCTCAGCGCGAGTCACGCTGCGGCAGCGGGGCTGCGGGAACCGCCTGCGGGCCACCAGCCCTCGGCCCACAGGAAAGGCAAGGGGGCAACGAGAGAGCCGCGAAGGGCACAGCGGTGCCAAAAACTCTGAGCCAACTGTGGATCAACCCTGTGGGTGCTTCTGGGTAGGGAAGTGCCCGGTGCCAGCGTCAGCTGTAGCGTTCCCATGCTGGCAGGCTCTGCTATCACCTGCATCTCATCGGCACACCGGATAAGAGGAGCGGCCCCGGAGGTTGTGGGACGCCTGTTTAATGTTTAATATTCCTGGAAGCTGGTAACCGTTTGACAAGCGAGAGAGGCGCTGACTCAGCGAGGATGAGAAAGTTGGGATGGAAAAGTCGTTCCCAAGACGACTTGCTCCTCTGCTGCTGGGAAGTCGGTACAAGCTGCTGCTGTCCTGCTTTTGGTTGGGTTAATGTTAAACTGCAGGAGAACAGCCCCACTGGCCTCACTCTCCCTTGCTGGGAGGTTTTCCCCTGCCTGGGAAGGAGGAGAGGGTGGGGAGGGGCAGTGCTGGACTCTGGCCACTGCTCGAAAGGAGCTCTGCAGCCAAGAGGCCTCAGCCCTGCCATGGGGCCAGGGCCAGCAGCATCCACACCACTCCTTAACATTGTCAGTGCTGCTTCCAGCTGCTCGGCAGCAAGAGGGGCTGCTCCCGTGGGGCAGCCAGGCAGTGTGGAGGATGCTCCCATACCAGCAGCACTCACCCACTGGCTCCTGCATCACTCACAGGGGTGGCGCGGAGGCCATTCAGAGTGGTGGGATGCACAACAACTCCCTCTAACCTCATTCCATTGCTCTGCTCGGTTGTTTTTTAAATAACCCCTTCCACAGCACTATGTACAGCCTGCCCAGCCTGACAGCACCCATCTAACTGCCAAACTGCCTCCTGAGAGCTCATGGGAGGGATGCTGGGTGCAGGATGCTGGGTGCAGGATGCTGGATGCAGGATGCCAGCCTCCAGTCCCAGCCCAGCTCTGAGGTGGGAGCTGGGCTCCTGTCCCTATGTGCAGTGGCAGAGTGGACACAGAAGTCCTACCTGGCCTAGGAGCCATTAGAAAATTCAGTGCTATGAGAACACGTGTATTCATATGTATTCTTTAAAAAACAGAAAACCCTCTCTCCATTTGTGATGCTCTTGGGTGGGCAGGGGTCTTTGGGAAAAGCTGGGAAGAGAGCAAAGAGAGCAGGATTTTCTACAAGGAGGCCAGTGTTTCTCCTCCCTGTCCCAAGAGTTATCCGTGAAGGGTCGGAGGCGCCCCTGGCTGCCAGCCCCAGGGGTGGATGGAGGGTTCAGTAAAAACCCACTGGCACGGCTCCGGTTAAGCTCACACAGCCCACATCATTCTCCTGTCTCTAGGGCCAGGATGGATAATTTGCCCCTACAGATCCAAGCAGCATCTCCGCCAAGGGAACAACTCGCCCCCTCTCTGTGCTGGGAACATGTCGCTGATGTGACTTTTCTCCTGCCAGCACCAGTTCAGACAGAAACCATTCCCAACCCCAGATACTGGCAAACCAGCACAACTCCACTGTCCCCAAGGACACATCCCGCTCCATTGCATCACCCAGATGGGCAGCTGCCACCAGCACACGCAGTGGCTCTGCACCCAACATCTGCCCACAGCCATTTCCCAGTAGTGCCCGTACGCTGGGACATCACACTGCCCATTGTGTCACAGCCACTTTGGAAGCAATGGCCAAAGGGCTGGGGGCATATGGGGACACAGCCGGGAAGCTCCTTTGCCTGGGGGAGTGCCTGAGCAGTGATATTCCCAAGGAGGAGCTCACAAAGAAACACATGAACACTGCAGCACGCAATGGAGATGCTCATCTGGCCCTTAAGCTGTTCGCTTGCCCCCCTCTCTCCCAGCTCCTACCTGCTCTTGTCCACAGCATCCTGCTCATCCATCTCGTCCGCACTGCAGGTCGCGCTGGAGTCGCTGTCAGGGTTCACCCCGGGGCCTTTACTGCCCTTATGGCTCTCCTTCTTCTCAGCCTTGGGCGTCCCCTCTGTCCCCGCTGTCCCTGCGCTGCTGACGCTGCTTTCCGCCTTCTTGTCATTCCCCTTGTCCTTCTCCTGGCTCTCGTCGCTCTCCTCCTTCTTCACCTCGCTCTTGCAGGGCTCCTCGCTCCCCTTCTCCTCTGGCTCCTCCGTTTTCACCACGTCCACCACCAGGTCCTCTGGCACCTTCTCCTCGCTGCTGGGCGGCTCGGGAGCAGCCTCGGGCGGGGGGCTGGCGGCAGGAGTGGGGTTGGCAGGGGGAGCAGCGGGAGCGTCAGGGGATGTTGGAGCCTCTTCCCACTTGACTGCTGGTTCTGCGCCGGTGTCACCTCCTGGCCCGGGTGGTGCCTTGGCCCCGTTTTCGCCTCCTTCTTTGGCTTCAGGCCTTGGCGAGGGAATGCTCTCGGTGTCGGAGCTGTTATTTACTGCAGCTGAGAAACGGGAAGAAATAAAAATAAGGATCAGCCCGAGATTCTTGCTTCCCATATCGCTGCCTCCACCCCCTCCCTTGGGAAGAGAACGCCCTCGTTCCTCTGAGGGGGAGATGATCCCGGGGCTGGGAGAGCTGTGCCGGGATCCCCAGATCCAGAGCCTAGTAAGCAAAGGGCTGTTCTGGGGGCCTCTCTGTTTGCCCAGCATGATTATTAACCCCCACCCAAACACAAAACCACACGCCCAAAAGCCTGGAGACAAAGCGACTGGGAAGCTGGATTTTAAGGGAAAACCCTGGTTGCTGGCTGGACTTGCAGGACAAGACCTGCTCCCTCCCTGCCCTCTCATCCATGGCTCAGGATCAGCTCTGCCGCACCAGGACCGGGCACCTCGTTGGCACCCTGCTCGCTGACTTACGTCGCCCGCGTCCCTGGCTCTGCCACCCCTGGGGCAGCTGGGATCATCCCAAAACACCACACGTGTTTGTTGTTGTTTAAGCCACTGGTGGCAGAAAAAAGGAGGTCAGGGTCAGCAAAAGCAAAGCGCTGGCAGTGCTGCAGGACAGGTTAATTATTACATGGGAAGGATCCTTCTCAAATCAAGCGGCCTGACGTGAGCTGGAAGCACAATCATCCATGCACCACTCAGAGTTCGGTGCTGCCAAGAGATTGTTTCTACAGCTGGAGAGAGGATTGCTCCCTCCAAGCCTTTGCCGGACAAACACGGTCAGGGCCAGGAGTACCAGGAGATTTCCACGGTCTCATCCCAGCACGTCCCCACCGGGCAGGGCTCTCACGCTCATGCCCTAAGTCTTCCTCGTGTGCATTCTTTGATTTGCCTGTCGCCACAGCAGCACCGCCAGCTCAGTGCCCGTGAGATGAGTGGCACAGAGGGACTGTGTCCTAAGAGCTGCACATCAGAGCACATCCATCCCTCCTCAATGCAAAATCGTGCCGCACTCTCCAGGAATCTCAGCCTTCTCTAACCTCACTCACTTGCAATCAAGCAATGAGGTGCCCTGTCACCCACCCAGGACAAGGTTCACAGTGTGTTTGGCCAAACTCTGCCCGACTGCCACTTGATGCTACTCTGAATATTGTAGAAACATCCAGTGGTGGCTCATCCCAAGCTCAACCGAGCTCTGAACACCCTCAGTGCACTCCCTCCAGATGCCAAATCCATAGTCTACACCATAACCCCCACACCAAGTCCTTCCCCCTGTCCCCGGCTGGCCACATGGACCCTGCAACTCTACGATATTGTCTGAGTACCCCCAAACGTCCCCCTGGAGCCAGTGGCCATCTCCTGCATAACACAATCCTGGCACTTCTATGACCATTTCATCCCCTCTGCTCATGCCTTTCCACAGCTCTGCAGCCAGCCCCAGCAGCAGAATGAGAGCCAACGCTTGGAGCGTAAGGCTCGAGAGCATGTCAAGAGATTCGTCTCTAATCTCAAAATCACATTGTTTCCTCTCAGGCACTCTTACAAAGAGCAATAACTACCTTTTACTTTGCTCCTGTGAGTCACGTATCACCTGGCACAAAGATTTACCTGGAATCTGCCTTGTAATGAGTCACTTGCAACGACAATTTTAAAAGACTTCCCATTTCAAGTCCCATTAGCCTGGGTTCTAAGGCCAGGAACCAGTGTGGTGCCATAGTGGTGGTTAAGTTATTAAATTACTTTGACAGAAGTCAAATGGGCTATTGTTGGAAAATTGTGCACATTTTCTCCAAACTCCAAACTGCCGCACTTTCTAAGCGATAAATAGCTGAAAATTGTCACTTTCAAGTTGTTTCCTTTCTTTGGTATGGCTGGGATGGAGGAAAACACTACCTTAAAAGGGAAGGGAGGAGGAAAAGACCCGCCACGATGCATCAGCCTCGCTGGTGGGAGACCACGGCTTCCCCTGCCTTTGCTGCAGGGCTGGGCTCTGGGAACTCCACTGACCAGGGAAGCAGCAATGCCCTGCTGGGATGGGGACTGGTTCACACAAACCTTGACTGCTTATCTCTCCTTGAGCCCATGATAAGCTCTGTGAAAGCCCACAGTGGTGGCTGCCTAACCCTGCTGAGCATGCAGGGATCCTCCTTTGGAGGAAAACATCAAGAAATGTGATTTACAAGAGGCCCTGGGAAGCTGGGTGCTCTTGGAGAGCGTGCTGACAGGAATCAGAAACCAAAGGGCTCCCAAAAATAGCCATCTGTCCAGATGGACACGGGAGGAGGGCAGTGATCCAGGGCACTTCTCGCAAGCGTGAAATGCAGAGGCCATGAGTGCCTTGTGCTGTGAGACGCCGTCGCCTCGGAGTGACCTTGGGGTGACAGACGTGACCCCTTGTGAGTGCTGACATTTGCAGCTCTGGAGAGGCCGTGTGTGGCGCCTCTGTCGTGTCCAGGCAGCGAAGCCAGGAGAGCTGAGCACATTTCCCCACCACAGCCCCCAACCCGCCTCACCTTCCGCCTCCTCTGCCATCTCCTCCTCATTGCCACTTGTCCCCGACACCTCCATCTCCTCATCCTCAGCTGCAGGAGGGAAGGCGGCTTCTTCGTTTTGAACAGCAGCGCCTTTTTTCTTCTTCCTCTTGGCGTTCCTTTCTTTCTCCTGGGGAACAGGAAGAGGATGGTAAGAGGCGAAGCCCATGGAGAGCTGCGTGGGAACAGAGAGCACCAGTCCTGCCCAAAGGGCCAAAAGGAATGCTCCCACCATCAGAGACCCCCTGCCCTGGGCAAACCCTCTGAGTAGGAGTCTTTGGGACCAGACTCATCAGTTGAAAGCCCAGCAGGGTGGTTTCAGCCGGCCAAAAAATTTTGCCAGCCTGGCTCCCCATGGAGCTCCACCCTCAGGCAACAGTGAGCATCCAAGGGAAGGATGGCACAGATACATGGACAAGGGACCAGCATGCAGGGATCATCAGTGCAGCGCTAGCAAGAGCCCAGGGGTCCTGTGTCTGGTCATTACACACGTGACTGTTAGTCCTGCACATTTCCAGGCTCTACCTTCAGCTACACATACCCGTGTGGCTGCGACCTGACGCTCGTCTGCACATAACAAAGCTGATGCCCCAGATTAAGCCCAGCCAATATTTTCATGCACCAGATTTCATGACCCCTTTGGCAGGTGCTGCCAAAGGACTTTGACTCCCATGCCAGGGCAGCTGTCACTGGTGAACAGTGGGGACATTCCGTGTGGCATGGCATCCCAAAGGGGAGCTTCCTGGTGTCCTGTCCTGCCCCAAGACAGCCCTGTCCTCCCTTGCTGGGGCAGGTGCCACAGCCACGAGGGCGCAGGCAGCTGCTCCCTCCTGCAGACCTAAAGGAAAAGTCTCAGCTTTGCTATTGTTTCCTGCTCTTGTTGCTTGAGTAAATATTACCAGTAGGAACAGGCTCATCATCTCCGGCTCTCCCTGCAAACCCCACATGAGTGACGTGTGTAGGACGTTTATTTACATGGATGAAAAGATAAAGCCGTGGTGGAAACGTTAACTTTGCTGCTGGATCTCTGTGCTGGGAAGAGCTGGTCCCCCCTCCCCCCACCCCCAACTTTTCAATCCTTTAGAAAACTTCCAGATAAAACAAACAAATACAACTGCTTTTTGCTTGGAAACGCTGCTTGCTCAAAATCTATTTTTATCAAACTGGGCAGGAGAGAGGGGAAAAAAGGCACTTGAGAACAGGCTCTGTGCAGGCGCAGAGAGGTGGTGGAAGGAAGGCCAGGCCCCGTGGTTCCCTCACCCCATGCCGGCACCACCGGCGATGCCGCGGTGCTGCCGGCGTTCGCGCCTCAGCCAGGGCAGCGATTCAGCAGCCGCACGTTTCTGTGTGAAGCAGCAGTTCCCCATCACGATAATGCGGTGACAAAGCGCCGACGTTACTATGGCAAAGACTTCTCTGCCTCTTACTCACGGGTCCGTGACTCAGCCGCGGGCAGGAGCAGGCTCCTCGCTGTGGGAATTAGCTGGGAACCAGCCTCTGCCTCAGCACCCTACTTGGCCAGAGCCCGGGGCTGGCAGCTGCTGGCAGAGTGGAGCAGGGAGCGGCCCCGGGGGCACCGTGGGTCCCTCTCCCGGCAGACCCCACTGTGGTATTTAGGGAGAATGAAATCCAGGCAGCAGCTCCTGGCTACATCTAGAGATACATTCAAGGCCACCACTTGGCCACTTATCATGCTGACAGCTCCAGATCCCTTGAGCAGTCTTGCTCCCTGCTCCCTGCCCAGGAAAGGATCCCATCCTGCCCTGCCTCCGTAAGTAGCTCCAGGGCCCCCATGGCTGACACGGGATCCTAACCACAACTGCAGTGGACATGGAAGAGCCTCTGTGAGCCATTCCTGGAACCAGGCATTTCCCATCATAACAGCGTACTTTTAATCCAAGTGATTGCCAACAAGGCCAGGGGAAGGTGCCAGGACCATTTGCTACAGTCACACTGATGCTTATTTTGTGGCTCTCTACCTTCCACACGTATTTCTTCAGGAACATCCAGGACTTGGTGCCACTCAAACATTCTGCCTTGCCAAGACCACTGAGGAGAAGTGCTGTGCACAGTGAAGACACCAAACCCTGCACGAGGGGTCACTCCACGCCTCCCCCTCCATGATGTCTTTCTGGGCCATCCTGACAAATTCAGCCTCTCCCTGCTCTCACCACCTGACATGACAGCAACCGCCCAAACAGTTTCCAAACCCTGCTACCAACACAAAACCATCACGATGGGAACCTCCCATCACCCTCAGCCTGTCCAAAGAGCACGACCAGGCAGTCCCAGCCTGGTATCACACAAATATGTCTGTTTGCAACCATGCCAGGACTAGGTCTAACCACAGAACGACTCCCGTGCTCTGCCACAGGAGCAGCCGGCAGCGATGGGAAGGGGCAGAGCAGTGACCCCACAGGAAGGACCTCTCTGCCACCACAGTGAAGAGGGTCTCAGTTCCCCATCCTGAGAGCACCAAGGAAAGACAGACACATTCATCCCTCAGAATCAGAGGCCACGAGACTGCGATCCCAAAGCAGTTTTGCTGTGCAAAGCCAGCATCACCCAAAAAAGCAAGGAATAAAGAAATGTTGCTCAGAAGAGGTCCAAAAGATTGCTCCAAGCAGGAACAGCCCCAGCCCGGGGAATAGCCTGCCCTCTTTCCTGCACAAGCCAAAACAAGTCCCAGCAGACACAAGCCCAAAGTGACAATCACACTGCAGAGAGGTCTCGGTGAAGACGGTGCCTAATCTCCAGCCACTAAGAGAAAGAACAGCTCTGAGAACACCATGTATCCCAACGCCCTGCTTTCCTTAAACGCTGAGATTAGTGAGTGCAGCGTGCAGAAGGTCAAGGCTAAGTGACGCTGATGCCTGGGACACATCCGAGCCGCGCGGCAGCGAAACCGAGCCAAAACACACAACAGGGCAGATAAAGCGAAGCCTCAAGGTGGCCTGACCCTGCCCCAGCAGTCACAGGCTGCCTGTCCCACGGTGTGGCCCGCTGGCAGGGACAGCCCGAGCCACGGGTGTCTGCTTCTCATCCCACACCAGTCACTATCGCCGGCCTGGCCGCACAGCTCATCCGAGCCACCCGCACACTGCGGAAACCTGGTGTCACACCTACCTGGAAGAGGAGGCTACAGTATTAACGAGCCCCATTTGGGAAATGAATGAGATCTACTAATTAAATTTACTCTCATTAAGCAAGAGGAGGAAAAGCAGAGCCATTGCATTTCCCCGCACATGATCAGCAATAGCTGGTGGTGATGAGGTCAGGGAATCATCAGTGGATGTCACGGTAAAACTAAGCGATGCCACACTGCCTCGCCACGTGCTTCCTTCACAGAGGTCACGGCTGAACTGGGTATAGGATGAGATTTGAAGGCTCACTTTGCTTGGGAATATATTTAGGAGTCAGGAAGGAAGGTCTACGGCAATTTAATCTCAGTTGTTCTTTCATTTTATCCAGCTTTCTGGCATCTGCTGTTGCCACAAAACAATAGAGTACAATAAATAACAGCTGAATGTTCATTGTTCTTCTCCACGACCGAATCCCACAGCCTCCAATGCTCGAAAAATAAAATGATGATGCTGATATAAACTGCAAGTGAGAGTGAGCAATTAGACTGGAGAAGTCTAGCGGCTGCCTTGGAGGGACGGATGCAGGGAAAAATGTGGTTCTGCAGAAAAACACTTCCGTGATATAATTTCTGCAACATTAGGGAGCAGAGTAAATTAATACACACCGGCTCCACTGCCAGCAAAGCTGTATGATCTTATTTCAGATTCTCCCCAGTAATGAACAATGATATCTTTCTAATGTAACTTCTTATATTCAGAGGGCTTGATGCACATTTCATTCCAGTCTTTATATGGGTCTGGGGGTCTTTTATATAGTTTGTTTGCTTTGTTTCTAAAAACAATTTGGTGAAACATGGGAACACAGGAGTGTCTCTGTGCATAAAGAATTAATAAAAAAGAATCGCCGATGTCTTCTCTTTCTCTCATTCCTATAGACTGACTAGGATATTAAATTCCTGGGTGAGTCATTGAATGTTTTCCTGTCTTTCTTTTTACTCTTGCTGTAATAGCTTGCTTGGAGAGATTCCTGCATTGAACATTGTCCTTTGCATTTTCAAAGCACCCCTTGGGGGTTTAGCCATGTGAATTCTATTAGCCAGAAACTGGGAACCCCAGGATACTCTACAAATGAAATAATTATAATCTTTAGTGGCTCTTAGCAGTCCAAGCTATCTCCAGAACACCAGACAAGCCCCACTTCACTCACACCCTGCACCACATGCCAGAAGAGAAGCAGTGTTAGCCCCTTCTGATGGGGAAACTGAGGTACAGAGCAACGTGGGCATCTGCTAACAGCCCCGAAGACAACCAAGACCCGTGTTGGGACCAGCCTTTCCTTGTGTTGTCCTAAATCCCTGAATTTCTCTGGGTCAAACCGGCAATTTACCAGCTAACAGAGGAACCTGCAAGGCACAGAGTCGCGTGGCCCAGCCGGGCTCTCTGCTCACCAGGGCGGAACAGCACAACCTCACCGAAGTATTTGCACAGCCAGGACTGAGATCATGTCCTGGCCAACACACCATAGCCTGCTGCTCCTCCTGCTCCTTATCTCCCCACAGAGAGGGGAGATACCAGCCATGCTCCAGACACCCAGGCATCTCCCACACAGCAGCTCTGCCTCATCTACCTCCCAGGGACAGAGGGGTGGACAACCCTTTCCTGCACCACTCCGCAGTCCCCACAGCTTTCATTCAGGAAGACAGAAGCTCCCCCCTTGACTATGGGAAACATCCAAGCGCTTCCTAGGAAATATCCATGGTGCCCTGATGTGGGCTGGGATGGGGCTCTCACCATCTTCAGTTTGTGCTGCTGTAGGATCTCGTCCAGGTTCTGCCTCTTCTTGTAGTTGAAGTAGAAGTTTTTGCACTGCGACACAGTCTTGGAGCCCACCATCCTGGCAATGGCCGACCAGTTCCGCCCATGCTCAAGGAGACCTGTGGTTGGAGGAGGGAGAAAGGAGAAGGATTTTAACACCAGATGTGCTCATACAAGGGCAGCATTATCCACGCAGGATGGGAAACATCCTCCGTGCAAGCCAAACTCCACAGGAACAATATGGTCACTAGCACCTGTCTGAATGGCTTCTAGGCCAGGGAATGACCTATTAGAGACTATTTTTCTTTCCAAGGGGAAAAAAGGCACTATGCCGACTGCCTCTGGAATAAAATACGTCCCACAGGCATGTCTCGGCCAGCCACTGGGCAGTCACGAGGATGAGTGGTGCTTCCTTCCCTTTGGGACGGCTGCAGGAGGTGTTGGCACAAACAGGAGAACTTGGGACAGCTGCTCTCAGTCCCTACCACGAAGCAGTGATGATTTCAAGAGGTGTGACAAGGCAGTTCAGGGAGTTGGAGCACACAGCCCTGCTATGGATGGGGAAGAACAGCCCGGGCAGGTGAGTGTCAGCACTCTGGCAGAGAAGTCCCTGGCTGGGAAGAGGCGTGCCGAGGGATTAGTGCTGATCACAGGCTCATGAGCAAAGGCAGCTTCCCAGGTCAGGCATCATGCCAAGGGCTGGCAATCCTGGCCAGATGGTGCCACCCGAGCACGGGGCTCCTGCCAGCACGCAGGCAACCCAGCAGGGTGGAGGAGGAAAAGGAGGAGGAAGGAGCCAGTCAGCACCCTGTGTCCTTGTGGTCCCTGCAGGGGTGTCTGAGCATCCCTCGTCCCGCAGCTGGAGGTGTGAGTCACAACCACAGCCCAGGGATGCGTGCAATGGCATCCTGGTCCCTCCACTGAGGCTCCTGGAGGTGACCTGGGAAAGGACCATCCAGGGTTTCTGGGAAATAACGCCTTGCTGCCTGCAATTATTCTTGGTGTGTGGCTGGTCCTTCCTGTGGTGTCTGGTGGGGCTGGAGCCGCCACCAGCCTGTGGGACACTGCTGGCCTGGCTGGCTCCTGGCTGTCCACGTGATGCCACCATCAGGCCAACAGCCCCACCAGCCTTCCCCCGCACCTTGTGAGGACACAGGACACAGAGACTGTGAGCCCAGGGACACTGTACAACCACAAAAGGTGACTTCAAGAAGAAAACCAAGAGGGAATGAACCTGCTAAGAGCATCTTCCTCCTTTGCTGGGGGATTTTCTGACCAGAAGCCACCAACTACAGAGCCTGGGAACAGGCACTGACCACTAGGTCCATACCCAGCCCCTCCCTGGCTGCTCTGAGGCCATGGGGCTCAGGACCACAGTGAGTCCCACACTGGAGTTCCTGTGTGTGGCTCTGTTTGTGCCTGGGAATGTGGCAGCTGTGCCACAGCCCTGCTGCCAGCCTCCAGCCAAGCTACTGCCATGTGTCACTTCTGAGCCCCAGGCTGGTCCTAAGTGCCAACCCAACCTCTGCTGCAGCCCAAAAACAAACCTCAGGGACTGATCTCAGCGCAGCCACAGGCAATAGGGCCCAAGGGACGCACCTCTGACCAGGATCTGTGCTGTGCCTCTTGCACAGTGTGGGGGCTGAGAGTATGGCTGGAACGAATAGATGGCACTATGAACCCACAGAGAGATGAAACTCCCCTCCCTGCTTCCCAGCTCCTGGAGGAAACCAGCAATACCCAGCACAGCAGGAGTTAACATCCAGCCAGTGCCTGTATCCTGCCCGTCCCAGCACCAGGCTTATCAAATTGCATGTACAAGGCATCACACGCACTGAGCACCAGAAGGGCCCTGGCAAGCCAAGAAACAAGTTTGAGCTTTAACTCTGCGACTCCCAGCCATGCTCAGCCAAACCCACGACCTCTGTCACCCCACTGTTGGGCTGGGACTTCTTAAAAATAATAATAGATTAAAAAAAATCACATCCGGCCACCAACCGTGAGGTAACGAGCAGGGCAGGAGTCCTCCCCCCACCGCTGCTGAATGCTGCAGGGGAAAACAGGACAGTCCCCTGTGTCACAACCCATCCCCTCTGACACAACCCACTGCTGCCGTCCAAAACAAATAAGCAGCTCTGTCCCTCTGCTCATCACCACGCTGGTGGCCCAGCACCAAGTGTGACAGCCGGGGCCAAGGCTGATTGCTGCACCCCAGGCAAAGCCCCAAAATAAAGACACCGGCGGCGGTGCAGATGTGCCCTGAGCTCCGGTGCTTTTGCGGCAGAGATACCGGGCAAGGGGACCTGCCACAGCAGAGCTCGGGGGGTGATGGATGTCAGTGTGAGTGGTCCCCAGCATGGTGTGACCTTTGCCAGCCACAGGCAATGCCAGCTCCTGGCTGTCCTTCCCGCTGCCCAGGCTGGCCGTGCCCCTTCTCACCAGGACACTGCCAGAGGCGCCTGCAGCTGGGCCGGGCAGGTGGCCCGTGCTGAGCTTGGGAGGAGGGGGCGGCTGCCTGCAGCCCCTGCCCGTGGGACCAGCAGGGAGCCCGGCCGCTCTTCTCTTTTTGCATTAAACCAGAGCAAAACAGCAACACCTGCTTCCCACACTGTAGTTATCTGCACACTCGAAAGGGACCAGTCAAGACATCCCACGACGTGCCGGTAAGATCCCGGCTCGCCAGGCACCCCAGTTCCATGAGCTCCGTCAGCACAGCTGCCCCCAACCCCTGCAGCCCCAAGCCTCTGCCCCGCACTCCCTGACACGCCAGCCCTGCACGGCAGCAGCCAGCCCGGCACACCAGCCCGCCTCGGCACCACGCGGCCCTTCGTTCCGCATCGCAACTGAAACTATGACTAACCGAGTTATCAGATCCTCAGGAAGGCTCGGGGTGGGGGCTCTGGACGAAGGGTCTGCCGCAGGCAACTACACACAACCTTGAGGTTAACCCCATCCTTCGGACCCCAACACCCGACTTACGTGCTCCGGCTCTGGCTCCGGCGGGCAGGGAGCGCACCTGGAGTGTGCGGCGGGTGGGCTGGGAAGGACACGGGTGTCAGGGCACTTCTTCAGAGCCCCCCCAGGCACGGCAGCCCGCTGCAAAGCGCCGCGAGTGCTCCGCTCACACCCTCCCCACGCATTTCGCTTTCGCTCCCTCGCAGCAGCCGGAGACAGAGAAGAAAGCAAAGCCGGTTCCTTAAATCCTGGGGGCGAAAGGATTTCAGAGCCATGGGCGGCCGGGAGCGGCGAGCAAACGGGCACCGAGGCTGAAAACCAGGTCACAGGCAGCAGACTCCTGACCCCGATGGCAGAAGTTGGTGGGAACACATGCTCCGGCCCCAGTGCTCTTCCCTCTGGAGCCAACAGCGTTCTCCGCTCTCCTCCTGCTCGCTCGCCGGAGCGTTCCAGCCGTCTGCAGCCGCGGTTGTTAAGGTGGATGGAAGCGCCGCCAGTATTTTCTCCCCTACCTCACCTCCTTGCTCAGCAGCTTGGGGCTACGGGGAAGCTGTGCAGTTTCAGGAGATGCCCGACGTTGCCAAGAAATAATAATAATTAAAAACAAAACAAAAAAAAAGGCAGGAGAAAGGCGAAGGGGCGGGAGCGCGGCAGCTCCGCTCCTGCCAGCCCAGGGACGGGGAGCCGGTGCCGTCGGTATGTGGCGGAGCAGCGAGCAAGCTCTAATCTGTTCCTCTGGCTGACCCGGGGCTCGTTGCATCTGAATGTGACCTCTAGACAGAGCATTAATAACGAACGTGGCGCTGACCCAAGCTGACAAGGGGTGCGGCGCTTGGCACCCGCTCCCGCCCTCCCTCGCTCACTTTCTGTCTCCCTCGCTCTCGGCTGAATGTCAGCAGCAGGGGGAGGGATCCAGGAAAACAAAGCTTGGCTAATAGTTTTCTCCGCTCTCAAGTGAATCAAAGGCGCTTTTCTTTAGGGACGTGCGCGCCGGCGAGCCCAGTGCCGCACCGACGGGGTGCCGTGGCGCCCCAGGACACCTCGGCCCTGCAGCTGCTGCCCTGGCAGAGGAGGGATGGGGAGAGGTTTGGCACCGCTCTCGCCGTGGGCGGACCGGGGCTTCTGCTCCCGTACAGCAAGCGGAGGCTGGAAGGAAGAGGAGCTCGGAGAGCAGGGTACCGTGCTCGGCATCTCGGGGAACAGAGAAGAAACCCGGAGGGGTAGCGCGGCAGGGGAGGGCCGTCGGCTCGCACCCCCTTGGCTTTGCAGCTGGGTTTTTTTACCAGAGCCATTCCAAGGCTTTCTGGCACAGCCGCCCTGCTCCACCCAGGGCTCGGTGAGGGTGGAGAGAGCCCGTAAAAGGGTTCCTTAATGGGAGTTTGCGTGGATTAACAGATCAAGATTATAAGGGAAAAACTAAGTGATACCATTCCCTACACCCGACGGTACCTGGTATGATGCTCCAGTACCTCTTGCACCCACACAGCCTCTTGGGAGTGGGGATGGAGGCAGTCCTGGCTACACCACAGCCAAAATGTGCCGCAATCCCATTCCGGAGAACGACCAGCACTACTGAGTCAGCAACACCACCCAGGGCATCCCGAAAGCGTGGTCGGCATCACTTTCCCGCACTGACCTCGGGGTGGTTCGCAGCGTGTGGGAGAACTGAGGCACAGGGAAGGTGAGTAAATTCCCCAGGGCCACAGATCAGTGGGTGGTAGAGCCAGGTGCACGCCAAGCTCCTGATGGTGTGCCAAGGGAAGCAGTGGGGACAGTGCGTGAGGGGCGAGCCCACACCCCTGCAGGCGCTGGGGTGTTGCTGGAGGGACCGCGGCACAGGCAGCCGGCTCGGTGTGCTCTCGCTACCGCGGTGGGTGATGCCCTTCCTTCCTTCCTTCCTTCCTTGGGAAGGCAACGCTGGAACCAGCCTGCTGTGCTCCCGATGGACCTCTCCTTTGGCAGCTGGATACAAGCAGGCCTCTGATGTGCCCCGTGGCTACAAGGGAGCTTGGAGCTGAACTCCCCAGCAGCTTTCACACCCATCATGCCACCTCTCTGCAGGGAAGCAGTGCCACCAAACAAGGTGTGGATATGGAGCTGGGACCCCCGACCAGCTCAGCTCTAGTGCCATATTCCCTCTCCTCTGTCCCTGGGTGGGGACCTTCAGCTCCCAGGTCTTCCCTTTGAAAGAGACGGTTCCTGGACCACAGCATCCACCTGCTGCAAAACATCAAGCCCTGATCACGGACCTGCCTGGCTTTTCTACTCCTATCACAACCCTCCTTTTGTGCTGTGCCCCCATCCTCTGACCACAGGAGGGGACAGGAAGTCCCACCTGGGATGCCTGCTCCCAGAGAGGTGCCATCACCTCCTCTCCAGCCGGGACACTCGAGTCTCCAGCGCAGGGCAGTGAGCACACACTGAGCAGCCACTGCTGGTGGGCCCAGCTCTCTCCCTTCACCTGGTTCGGATATTATTCCTGCTCCCTTATTGTTGAAAAAATAACGCTCAAAATTAAAATGTAGGCAGCAAATTATAGTAATTACCAAGCAGTTCCTCCTGACAGGCCTTTTGTGTTCCATTCACTGACACTCACTAGGCAAATTCTCACAGTTTGCTCCTACACACTTGAGAAATGTTCAGCCAATGGTGTCAGAAAGCGTAGCTCCAGGGGCATGACAGGCAGCAGCACTGTGGGCATGGCCCTGGGGGTAACATCTTGGCTGAAGGGCAGCCAAGCCCCAGCCTGGGAAGGCAGGGATGGGACTGCAGCTGACCACAGCCTCATCCAGGGTAAGCGTGGCTAATTCACACCTCGGACCCAGTTTTACCCTCGTGGCACCCAATCTGCCCTATCCCAGTCATTACCAAATTTGTACAAACTTCATGGCAAGCACAGGGCTTGCTCGCAGCAGGCACATGCTGGCACTCTGCCTGTGGGCACTGGAATGGGAAGGTTGGTCTGTCCTTGCTCTGAGCTCCCCTTGCACCCAACCTGGATAGAGGACACCTTGGGGAGGAGACCCCAAGGCACATCCCACCCCAAGGCCAGCCAGAGGGGCAACACGCAGTGACCAGCACGGGCTGCAAACCAGTTTCTCCAGCCCACTTTTACTGCCATCAGCAGGTTTTTACTGTTGTAAATATTTCTCATGGGAGAGGGGAAGGCTCCAACACGAGCACAGGGAAGACGAAAGGAAGAAGGTACAGAGCTGTCAGCTCCCCAGCATCACCTCTGCTGCAGCCAGCTCCTGTCTTCTAAAGGCGTGGGGAGGTGGCTGGCTTCTGACATGGGCTTTCCTGTCAGTGAGTTTGGTTGTGGCTTTATTTGAAGAAATAAGTATTTAAAAAAAAAAAAAAAACTACATTATTTTAATTTTGTGAACAGAGTGGGACTGGGGAAAAAATGGTTCATGTCAGTCCAAAACTCAGATGAATTATTGGCAGCACTGAAAATCAGCCTTCGAAAGAGTGCCTTTGGCATTCAAGGGAATTTTTTACAGCTACCCAAAAGTAACTATTCAGTTACTGTCATCAGCATTTTACATTCATGCCCAACTCTCCTCTGCCTCATCATGATGACTCCATCCCATGGCCTTTCCATGTCCTCAGCCTGGGAAAAGGCGTAAGGAGCCCGAGGCTGCCTTGAGGACAAGAAGCACAAAGCCTGGGCAAGGCAGAGGAGGACCTTGGCAAGAACCTGCCACTTCCACCCGCCTCTCTTCAAAGAACAAAACCACTTGTTAGACATGCGGGGGAAAACCCCGAGCGGGGCGAGAACAGATACCAGACTTTAAAGACTAACAAAGGTCATGCCAAAACCTCCCGGTTCACGGAGTTCAGCTCCAGCGCTATCCCGGCTGCTCTGCAGTGCTGGCACAAGCGGTGACACTCAGTGGAGGGGATGGGGGGACAATAAACCCACCCACTGCTCCAGGCAAGCACTTGCCAGCTGCTTGCAAACTCCTAGCCTACCTCGAACTCCTGTCTACGTGGACTCCTCCGGTGGGTCCCCCAAAGGCAGGAGCTGCCTAAACATTGCCTTTTAAGGAGTAGCCCCATCCCGCTGCTGAATGCCTCTGCACCCTGCCTGGCGGCAAAGCAGTGGGTGCTGCCCGCTTCCCGGCTTGGGAAGGGAAGAGGGAAATCCTCGAGCAACTCCAGTTAAATCAAAACCTCCTCCTGTAAGGATCACAGCCGTGGCGCAAGGAGATAGTATCAGAAAAACACCTTCCCCCATCGTTACACCAATCTCTGCACATTTTGACAGACTACTGAATCGAATTTTATTGCGTAATAAAAGTGTCATTAAGCAAGAACTTTCCTCTTGCTGGGTTTTCGTTCCCCTATTTAAGTTTAATAACATGGTACTCCCCTTTACTGCCTCTCCCAGCAGACACAGTCCTGCCTTCTCCTGATTGGAAACTCCCTGTGCAGCTCTGTGACTGCGGAGAACAGGCGACTCTGGTGTCTCCCTGTCCCAGGGCTGTTTTCTCTCACCTCCCTGAGCACAAACGACACAGGGTTTCATGCCATGCACAAAAAACCTGAGGGCAGACAGCAAGGCCCGGCTGATCTCCCAGCTGGCAGGTGCTGGGAGCAGCAGTCACCCTCCCCATCTGCCAAAACGCCCCAGGGTGGTAGGGCTGATTTTCTCTGGGACTCACATCTTGCTTGTTTAACTCCCTAAACCAGCCAGCTACAGGCTCTGACTAGCACCAGTGCAGGGAGGAGTGGGGCTGGAGTGGCCAAGTCCTTAAGGTGAGGAGTCCTTATGGTGCCCACGTCTCTGAGCCCCCCGGTGTGGGCCACCACCTCCTCTGCCCTGCCCAGCTATGCTGGCAGCAGGCTCTGCCACCACCCTCCTCCAGCCTCTGAGGTTACCTCTGGAGTTTCACAGTCACTGTGAGTCGGAAACCCCCACCACTCCAGTCCCTGGAAATGCCAGACAGAGTCAGTTTGAAGCATTAAAGCGGCTGCTTCCTGGCAAAGGGGAATTTGGCTTTTCTGTAGAAGTCTGGTGTTGCAATCTCAGTTTCCCAGGTTGTAACGAAGGGGGAAACATCAGCCATTGGGCTTTACACCAGCAAATCTCCCTGCCTCCTCCTGGCCCCTGGGCTGGAATAGTGCTACGTGCTCCCACGCTTCATCCTTCCTTCACACAGGCTTTGGCAGCTGCTTTTAAGACTCCTTAAGCGCACCTCAAGCATTCAGCATAAAACAACAAGAGGCACTTTTTAACCACCAGATGCTGATCTCCAAAACAAAGCAGTGCTCGGGAAAGATCCCTCCAACGACCCTCCCCTGCCAGCACCTGCTCGCCCCATACCTGGCCCCCGGCCAGTTTGCTTGATTAAAGTCTATCTATTAAGTTTTGTGACTATAGAGAGCCTCGCTCAGCAACGTGCAGGATTGGCACAGGGTTGTAAAGAGGGTTGGA
The DNA here is from genome assembly GCA_013399855.1 of Oxyruncus cristatus. Classification (NCBI taxonomy): domain Eukaryota; kingdom Metazoa; phylum Chordata; class Aves; order Passeriformes; family Cotingidae; genus Oxyruncus; species Oxyruncus cristatus. The sequence continues at coordinate 2,522,679 of VXAY01007103.1, read as the reverse complement.
ACAGCTTAAAGGCGAGTGAGCCAAACACTCTGGGATATTCACAGGCAAAGTAATCCAAGTCCACAGCTCCCATCGGCACCTGGGCAGCCGGCGCTCCAGAACGTGTAATCACCATCCCGGCAGCAGGTGCATTTTCCAAGCAGAGCCGAACTTGCTAACACGCCTGTTTGCCTCTGCCATCCCCGAACGGCACTCATTTCCATTTTAATTTCCCATTTACAATCCTCTCCGGGCCAGGAGAGTCGGCAGCGACGCAAGCGGGATGCACGGGCTGGGGACGTGAGCTCGACAGCCCATCAACAGGACGTGACTTTGGCAAAAAATTAAAGCAGTGAACGAGCTGGCGCAGGAGCGGCACGAGGAGGGGAAGTGGCAAGAAGGTCTGTGCTACACTCAGCACTTTTTAAAAACGGTCTCAGTAAAGGCTCTGAATCAGCTCCAGGATGTAAAGTCACCCCATGCTGCCCGCAGCCCTGGCTCTTGAGGGCTCCCCAACACGTGCCTGAGGAGTGCTGGGATTCACTGTCCTCTCCTTAAATCCCAGAGCTGTGAATACAGACAGACACTCCCTGTGTGTCTGGAAAAGGTCACAGCAAAGGCATGAGGCTCCAAAGAGCAGTGAAACTACAGGCTACAGGCACCATCAGCTCCAACAAGCAACAGGCGAAGTGCCTTCCCCATTTCCTACAGCCGACTCCTGCCTCGCGGGACACACGCGGGCTCCAGCCACAGTCCAGACATCCCTGTGTTGGCACAGCTCCTGGGGCCAGAGAAGCTGAGCACGCTCCCCACACCACCGCCTGCCTTCCCCAAACCCTCCCCGAGGCACGTTGGGAACAAATCAGCAGCAGGACAGGCAGAATCTGACCCCACAGCTCAGGACCCACCACCCTGCACTGACGTCAGCATTCAGACACCATCCATCCCTGATTGCTGGGTTAGGTCCAGCACAGCCAACAGAAGAAAATGAGTGTCCCACCTTTTTTAGCCGTCTCCATTTCCTCTTCGGTCCAGCGAGAGCTTTCATTCATTTCCAGGGAAGCTGAGAAGGAAGAAGGAAAAAGAGAGAGAAGTCAGCTGTGAGCTCGACCCAGCAAGCCCAGTGAGCTCAGAGGAGGTGTCCCAACACCCAAACCCTGTCCCATGCCCTGTTCCCTGGAGGCACGACAAACCCCGTGCAGTGCAGAAGTGCTTCCGCAAGGAAGGCTGTCATAGTGCGGGCTCTTGAGGCTTTTCCATGCCACAGTAGCCCATGCACAGCAACCCCTTGGGATTTGCCTCAGTGATGCAAAACCTCCACTTTGGGCCTGGAAGCAAAGCCAGATGGCTCGAGGGTGGCAGCAGATTTCCTGCCGATTTGGTGCCACGAACACTGGCCCAACAACAGGTACCTAAGATGGAGCTGCTGTGGCTGTGTGCTTTGGAGGTGGCAGACACAGGGTGGGACCGTCACCCTCAGCACAGACGGAGAAACAGCGTCACCTCAGCGGAGGCTTTGGCCGACTGCATCTGTCAAGGGTGTTGGCCGTGTGTGACCGCGGGCTCCCTCTGTGCCATCGCCGGGCTCTTGGACAACAACTCTGAGCCACTTCCAGCAGTGGTGGGGGCTTGCCTGGAGCAGTGCCCATGGCAAGGGGACACGCTGCTCCACCCAGGAGAGGTGGAGAGGGGCGTCAGCATCTGATGCTGCCCCTCTCCCTCACCCCAGGCGTGGTGCTGGGGACACCAAGGTCCCACATAAAGCCCTCACTATGCACCAGTCCTGCTGGCAGCCTGGCACAGAGCAAACCCTACAATAACAAACCGGGGTGTGAGTCAGAGGCAAAAAACAACTTGGTAAGGAAACAGATTTCCGGCTCAGGCTGCCAAGGGGTGATTACTCTAAACAACAGGCAAAGCATTATTTCAACAGTGATGAGAGATGTTTTGACAGTGTCCTTTCAAAATGGAAAACAGGCTGATAGGTCCAGGATAAAGAATACAGGCGAGAAGAGAAGGAAGAATCTTCCAAGAAGCTCTACAGGAAGCTGAAACCCTGTGGGAAGACAACATAGGCTCTGATGCCCACAGCACTGGGCAGAGGCATCTCCTTCACAGCCGGCTGAGCACGACTGCAGGTGTCACCTCCCGGAAGACAGCGCAGGTCACTGCCTCCCCCAGAAGCGCCGTGTCCCCCTGCGGGACACCAGCCAAGAGGGAGGGAAATCGATTCCTCACCGCTTCCCCCGGCTGCGGGCAGAGCCGGGGCCGCGACGCTCGTTTACGTAAAAGCGAGTGTCCCCAGTGCTGTGCCGGCCCTTGGCTCAGCTGGTGATGGCTGTTATTGTATGGTAAAGAAATGTCACAGAAACGGCCCGTTTGGTTTGATTAATGGCATTGACTGAGGTTGCGCAGTTATGAAACAGATGCCTACAGGGAGCTCCGGCACGCTGCAGTTAAACCACAATACGGTTTTGTGTTGTTTTTTAATGTTCAATTGGTATTTAAAATGCAATAACTTTCTTAGCCAACCTAAATTAAAGCGCTATTGGAGAGACGTAAAGTGAAACCAATTGCTCAGATATGTCACTGGAATTGATCCATTCCTTTTTACCAATTTAACACGGTCTAAAGCCTTTTCTCTGTGTTCGCAGTGAAGTTTATCAAGGACTCTGAGATGCTGGGATAAAAAAATCCCATCTAAGTTACTGGCATTATCTGCTGCTTCTCTGCAGCACTGCTGAACAAGTCGGAGGGAGAGAGCAGGGCTCCGTTGTGCTGGGGACTATTTATATCGCCTGTATGAAAACAGAGCGCTCGCAATCAAGGCTTCAGCCAGTTGTCAGCAGAGAACAGGGAGGCGAAACACCTCCGCGTGATTTATAGCACATGGAACAGCACAAGCAAGAAACTGCAGAGCAAGGAAACCGAGAGGAGTCACCCTGCTTTTATTTTTACCTGCCTTAGGTTGCACAGCAATAACTTTGTACTTTGATAAGAGTAGAAAATATAGGAAAACCATCCAAATTCCTTGATGCATTGGCTTCTCTAAGTCAATACACGAGCTGTTCCCCAGGGTGGACGCTACTGACACTGCAAACGCAAGAGGCAGATGCACCTGACATTGGGCTGTGGATGCTGCTATGAATCGCCATCCAGTCCAGGACAGGCATGGCAGCATGGCACAGCTATGGCCAACTGCCACGTGTGGCCACAGGCTGGTGCGATCCCTGGGTGCCACATTACAGGCAGTACCCTTTGCCTCCTCAGTTACGGGTGGGAATGGACCAGCCCAATGCCCAAAGCCAAGGGGGCACAGATCCCACAGCCTGCAGCTGCTCAGGATCCAGGCAAATTTGAAAACAGAGGGCAGAACTGGCAGAGACTCAGGCTAGCCTGGGAGGGCAGAGCCACAGAAGGGTTCCATGCAGAGGCTGAGAGTACTCAAAGCCCGAGAAGCTGCAGAGGAAAACAGCTCCGGGTGCAGGAGGGATACGAGCCCTACAGGAACCCAGCCAAGGCACTGCTAAAACTGACGGCTTCCCTTTTGCTCTTTTGCAACACTTTCCCTCTGAGGCCATAAAACCCAGTCAGCCAGGACAGACTGGGCTTGCAAATGTCCCCACTTAACTGAGTGAACCATGCTGAGTAATCCATGGGATAGAAAAAAACCTCATAGCTGCTCCCCAAAAAGAAGGATTTCACGAAGGAAGCCCCTCCTCCGTGAGCTGGGGGGGCAGAGCAGGGTGATGACACATCCCAGCACAACGGACACCCCAAAAGCCCTGCCAAAGCGCCCCCGTGCCCTGCCACCTACCCAGCTCTGCGCTCTGCTGCGGCGTGGCCGCCTCCTCGTTGTTGGCTTCGTTGGCCATGGAGCGGGTGATGCGGCCCTTGCGCCGGCCCTGGCTGTTGGCAGTTTTGCGACCTTTGGAGGTGACCGTTTCTTTCTCATCGTTGTCTTCCCCGGATGTGTCGTCGTTCTTGTCCCTGAAAAAAACAGGGAGAAAAGAAAAAAAAAAACAAAAAACAAAAAAACGATGTTGGGTTGATGTGATTTTTAGGTCAAGCAATTATTTCTCTGCATGTGTTTGGGGATTTTTTTTTTTCTTTTTTTTTTGTGTTGGTCTTTGGGGGGGGCAGGTCTGCATTTTTTTTTTTTTTTGCAGACGCAGGCTCTTTTCCTGGCCGGGATGGGAGGTGGGGTGATTTGTGGTGGGGTTTTCTCTCCGCAGCTGGCTGCAGCTCCACCACCAAGTGCACGCAGAGACCTGACGGAGACAGGTTTAATACCAGACCATTCAAATTCATCCCTGCCTCCTCCTCATTTATCTTCCTGAAAGGGACCTGCTGGTAAATGTCTTTGCAGCCTAGATATAATGAAGCCAGATGTTCTTTTAAACCAAGTATTAAGCCCATTACAGATAGCGAGCGGTCTGCGCGCCAACCTTTCCCTGCCACGGCACTGATGCTCGGCGTGAGGGAGGCAGGGCTGGCTGGAGCCCTTCATCTGGGAGCGCTCACGTTGACATCAATAACACTAAAGGTGAAGTGCCGCGCTCCGCTGCGCCCGGATTGCTCCTCCAGCTCCCAGAGGCTCCCCTAACAACAAAACAAGCTGGAGGATCAGAGGAGCTTTGCAGATTGATTAGGCTGATATAAAAAAAAAGCGTATCGAGTTGCTTTCCCAGTTTGGGAGTAGCAGGGAAGAGGAATGAGGAGGAGGCTCTGCCTTTCCCTCCCTGTGGAGGAGGTGAGGTGGGCCCACATGATCCTGCACAGGGTCAGGCAGCCCTGGACCATGCTGCATCCCACCACCTCATCCCATTGCTGCAGACCCAGCCCAATGCCCAGCTCTCACTGGAGCCAGGCAGGGAAGGTTGTCCTTACTTTGTCAGTTCTTCTTTGTCATTTTCTGTTTCCTGCTTGTCTTCCTCCTTCTCTCCCTCTTTTTCTTTTTCTTTCTCTTTTTCATCTTTCTCTTCTTGGCTGCTCCGGGGCATTTGCTGCTGCTGCAAAACAAGGGACGTAAAATAAACCAACCCCTCAGTGCTGAGGCAGACACATGGCAGCACCTGGGCCAACCCAAACAACCGCCACAAAACAATGCTGGGGGCGAGCGGCCAAGAGGAAAGAGCTGCAGGCAGACGGTGCAGGCAGGGCACTGCTGGAGGCCACAGGGGCCGAAAGGTTTCCAGGGAGATCAGAGGTAGTTCAGGATCCACCAAGGCAGCTGCACTCTGGCTCCTGTTCCAGGCAGTGGGACAGCCCAGGCAGCTCCCTTGGGATCAGGCAGCAAGTGAGGATCTGGTGCAGGGGTAAGGCAGGGAGGTGAGAACAACCCCCCTGTTCCTGCAGACCATGGCTTAGCCACATGGGTGGTGACTTGCAGCCAGTGGGACGCATTTTGCTGGAGCACGAAGGAGACAGGGGCACCAGTGACACCCCAAGGCTCAGCAATACGAATGCGGTGATCTTTCTCCTAAGCATTTGACGCAGTCCATGGGGGAAGTTTGTGACTCCGTATCACCAAGCAGTGCAAGTGCCCAGCTCCCTGCCCACTCTGTAACTCCTGGCACCCTCTGCAGAAGCTGCAGCCCAACGACCCCAACACTGCTGCTGCTGCTTGGACTTAAGGCACCCTGGTACCCCAGGGAGGGACACAGTGATTATTATAGTTCTGGATTTTGTTTCAACAGCTGCAGGAAGGAGGTTGCTGGGGAGGCCTGGTTCCCCTGACCTCCCTTCCCTCTGGCAACCAGCGAATGAGAGGCATTGCACAGAGAAGAAGAAATTAGAGACGGAAATGATTTATTAAACCATCCTGCTCCCGGCTAATGCAAGGCTGCTTGCTCCAGAAAACCCACCCGGGCTCACCCAGCCCCTGCCCAGGCTGCAGGGCTTCCACCTCTAGGGAAAGGGTTTGGTGATGTAACGGGGGGAAATTGCCTTAAAATGGATTTATTAGCAGAAAGTACGATCCCAGGCAGCCTGGTATGGCTGGCACATAGCCATACAGCAAGTGCAGACAAAGTGTCCCTGCATCGCTGGAGCCAACGGGACTGGCATATCCCCAATCTGCAGAATTGGGAGGCTGCTTTGAACATGGGCATCCGTGCAGCAGCAGCGCTGGGTGCAAGTGAAGCTCTCTGCCCCCACGGGCTGGTGCTAAAAATGAGAAGCGTGGAGCCGACAAATGGAGCAGTTTAACGAGAAAACTGCTGATTCTTTCAGGCCCTGGTTCAACAAAAGTCCTTAAAATCCAGGCACTGCCATCACTGAAACCCCATGGACTTTCAGTTCCTCTTTGTACGGGGGGTGGCAGCTGTGCCATCAGGATCCCCACATTCATGGCATGCTCAGCCAGCCCCTGCAGTACCTCCTTGCCAGAAATAAACCACAGTGCATCAGCTCACAGTCCCAGGAGCACCCCCAGGAATGGCTCCATGGGATGCAAGGCCGAGAGGACCCAGAGGAGAGGGAGGCAGGGAACACTTGGGATGAGCACTCAGTTGCTTATGATCTTCCAAAGTCCACGGACCGCTAAGGCTTGGGGAACAGACTGTCTCCTGGCCCAGGAAGGTGTCATACCCAGCACATACCAGGACTGCCCTTGCCAGCCCCAAAAACAGGGGAGAAGGAGGAGGGCAGTGGACAAGCGTGCCGGGACAGAGAGGTGGGAAACCTGCACTGGCTGCAGAGGAGCAAGGGACATCTGTCACGTGCATTTCCCCAGTGCTGCCTTGAACTCTCTGACTCCGAGTTATGGCATGGTGAGCCCTGAGTGTGGGTTCAGCCCAGACAGACACCCATGAGGTGAGGGCTGTAACCTCCAAGGGCCAGGTGGACAGAAAGGCAGGCTCTGCCTCAGCCCTGGCCATCACCACCCACACACATTACCCTCACCAAAGGTTTTGGCAAGGGAGGGCAGCCCATAAAAGGTTTGCAGTATAGTTTGCAAATATTTTCTTTTGAGGGATGGGGGAAACCCTGCATCCCACAGACCACAGTTCGCCTCCAGCTCTAAAGCCAGCCATGACCATACAAGTCCCTGCCCCAACATCAGGCTGGCATAGCTCCCAAGGAAAGCTTCAGCATCATCTTGTCTCTGCACTTGTTTGAACCAGGGGGCTGTCAGCCCAAGCAGCCACTGCAGCTTTTCCCCAGAGGAAGAGGCTTGGATGGCAGCAACGCCAAGGAGCTCCCTGTGCCAGCCTGCAAATGCCTGTGTGGGAAGGCAGGGAGAGATGGAAGTGGCCGCAGTGGCTCACACTGCAACACAGGTGCTTCCCTAGAGAAGCATCTGCCAAGCTCTGTCATGACAAGGATGGGCAAACCCACTGGTCTGGCTTCAGTGGGCCACTGCACATCTCTCTCCTCCAAGCCCAGCCTGGTAGGACATCAAATTAGGGCTTCTCCCAGTGCAGAGGCACATCTTTATCCAAGGATGCCCTCTAGTGATTGCCCTGCTCCATCCACGAGTGGGTGCCCAATGCCAGGAGCGAGAACCAGGTGGGCACAGCACCTTGCAGCCAGCAGGACAGACAGGACAGGTCTCACCTGTCAGACCTCTCCTGTCAGGGAGAAATACTTAAAATGGGCAGCATCACCACCACCAGGCCATGGTGGGGAAAACTGACCCAGCTCCACACCCATGGCTGCTCTCATGTGTTCATCTGAGAAAGGCTCCCAGCCAAATGCTGATCTGAACCCTGGTATGACCATGGTGATGGCTTATCTCCTGTGCTAGAGCTTGGCTACATGGAAGGCACCCTCCCAAACCTCCCAGCTATGCTCAAGAACGTCACCTCACATCTCATCCATGGGTACCTGCTGGGCAGGAGACTGGGACTGTCTGCAGCACCCAGAGCCCTGAGGGGGAGAGGGCACCCCGGGGTCCTGAATGAAGCCATTTGGGAGCTGAGCTACAAATGGCACACGCAGATGGGACAGTCCCCCAGCGATCGACCACAGAAGCTGCCTCAGCCCATCCATGCTACATGCTCTACCCCAAACCTCAGAGTGGCATCAGACCACAGCACAGCGCCAGGAAAGCCACAGCCGGGAACCCACGAGCTGTCCGGTCCCCCCTCCCGGCGCACGCTGCCCCCGCGGTGTGTGGGGAGGCTATTCTTAGTGCTGGACACGGACCAGCTCTGGATGATTCAAGGGACGGGACGCCATCCCAAAGCGTGACGGGCCAGGAAATGCTTCCCCAATTACCAGCTGATGTTTCCCTCTGATTCATGCTGCCCCAGCTAGAGGTGGACTGGCAGGTGGGTCAGCCCTTAGCGGACACACCAAAGGCTGGCACCAAAACTGCTCAGCTCCCGGCAGCTTAAACCTCTCTCCCCACCTACATCCCTGCCATCGTGGGGATCAGGCACCCCACCTCCCGGAGGCAAACCAGGTACATGCTCCCCACCTTGCACAAGAGGGTGAAGGGATGTGCCCGAGGCCAGGGAAGATGCCTGTGGCAGAGGGCAGGGCTGTCCCTCCCTCCCAGGTCAGACACTCTAACCCCGGACCGCCCTTCCTCCTCCTCAGCATCGCTGCTCCCTGTTTTTGCTGCCGACACATCCTGTTTATTTAAAAAGGCCCCAGGACAAAATCGGACACGGGACGCGTGAGCGAGAGGCCGACCCTGCCCCGACTCCAGGGGGACAGGCGGCCTCCCCCGCTCCCCGCGCTGCTCCGTAATCACAAACACCTGCTCACCTCTGCCCCAACCTCCCGCCGGCCCCGGAGCAGCTGGAGCGGCGCAGAGCGCTGCCATTCCTGCCGGGAACACCGCGTTCCGCGGGCCGGGGCCCGCCGCAGGCACACACGCTCCCCCGGAGCCCGGCTCCCACCCGGAGCGACACGGCTCGCCCTGCCCGGCCAGCTCCATCGGCTGGCACGTCACCACGAGTTCAGCCGCAATAAAGCTTCGTCTCCAAGCGCACTTTAGCGGGACACCGGCTTCCAGGCAGGACCCGGACACCGAAATGCTGACCCTGCAGAGGACGGACCGACGTGCTGCGCTGGTCCCGGCAGCGGGACGTGCTGGGAGAAAGCCCCGGCGAGGAAGAGGTGCAGCTCCTCCCACTCTGTTTACTTCCTCTGCCGAGGCACTGCCTGCTTCTGGAAGCAGGACGGGAGGGCAGGAGGAGGTGGGGGAAGCAACTCCCCACCTTCGCCCTCCCCAGCCCCGCCGGAGACGCCTTCGCCTTGGCACGGAGACGGTGGAACCAGCCAGAAACCCCTTCCCAGCCGGCAGCGCGTCCCTCGGCCCCGAAGTGCCCCGCTCGCACGCTCCCCGCCAGCTCCGGCCCCGCACTCCCCCCAGATCACTCACCTCCCCGCTCCCCGGCTCCCGCGAGCGGCCGGTACCCGACAGCCCCATCGCCGGCGCCCGGCCCCTGCTCACCGCCCAGCCATCCGGGCGCGCTGTGCCTTACGTTCTCCGGCTCTGAAGGCTTCCTGACGATTTGCATAGTTAAGCCGTAAACTAACCACAACATTCCTCTTATGATTTTGCAATCTGCTGGAATAACGTGGTCGCTCTAAGTCGAGTGGATGAATCATCATCTATAAACCACAGTTCTCGTCACCGGGGCTCTCAGTGCTGGCTGCAGCCAGAGTGATTAATCCGCCAGGATGCCAAGCTTAACCTACAGTGCAGGGCTATTTATTTTCCAAACTTGCAAGCCTCCAGAAAAAGACTGCCGCCTTCCCCATCCCCTTTGTGGCGAGATGTGTCAGGCTGTGGCAGGGGACCAGGGACAGGGGACCTCCCTGTTGCCCACAGGACATCCCAGGGTTAACCATTGGACCGTGCACCTTGCAACTGAGGCACCCGCGCCCTTCCCTGGTCCCCTCTCACTCCCTGTGCCACAGCACCCTCAAAACACGCACCAAAACAACACTTTTGCCAGCAGGGATGAGCTCATCTCTGGGAGTCCAGTTCCTGCACCAGAACCACCAGCTCCTCCAACCCTGACCACACTGCTTGCTGCTGGATGCACTGGTGGGGAACCAGATCACTGTGCACTGTGAGAGAGCCTGTCCCTGAGCCCAAGTGTCGCTGTGGGGGCATCTCCTTCTCTCCCATGCCAGGTTTCAAGTCCAGATTGGCTACACAGGGGACACCATTTGGCTGCCAGCAGGTGCATCATCTCCCCTTCCATCATTACAGTGCCCTGGGCTCTTATGGGAGATGAACACGCCATGGAAAAACACTGGCTCCTGTTTGTTCCTTAAATCAGGAGGGAGCAAGCCACGACCCCTAGTACACCCTAGTGTAGAGGGAGCCACGAGTGCCAGGCTGAGCTGTGAGGCACCTGGTTTTGGTGCCACTCAAGCCCATCCTCAGGCACTGCAGGCAGCGAGCTGCAGGGTTTTTCCTCGAAGGCGGCTTTGCACCCTCGCCACAAGCTCACTGCGACAGCACAGGGACACATGCCAACCCTCTCCCCAGCATGTCACACCAAAGTCTGCCTCGACAGGGACTGTGGAGGGAGCTACGTCCCACCAGTGTGAGCCCCAAGCCCTCTGGCAGCCGGGAGCACCCACTCGGCTGTGCCGCCTCTCCTGCGTGCAGGCCGCCAGCTCTTCACTTCTCCCGCGGGTGACTTCAGATCAACGGCATTTATGATGTTCTCCCGGGCACTCAGCTGCAGAGCAGGCTCGGGCCGAGGTCACTGCACGCAATCAGGGAGTTGCAAATTAAAACCAGCTTGAGATAAGCTGAAGACAAAAGGCCGACTCTACACTGGCCAGAAACGCCTGGGGTTTGCTTTGCTGCTTCTCCAGGAGCCCCAGCACACCTGCCATGGCCGTGGGCATGCACGGGTGCCTCCTGAACATCCCATGGGATCCTGAAATGGAACCACGGGGCAGGATGCACTGCCCCCTGGGCACCTGGCACTTCACTCTCACTCCTCTTCCCAGCCCCACAGATTCTGTGCAGGGCATCTTTGCTAAGAACAGCCATAGCTCAGGAGCATCCTCTCGCAAACACCGACATCCATCCTTCCACCTGCTTTCAAACTCTCCCTCTGGCAGGTTACATCAGTGAGAGCCAGGGCAGGGACTTGGCCATGGAGCACCTGCAGCACCAGCCTCTTTAGCCACCACATTGCCCAGGCACCCGAAGTCCCCACGGAGCTTCCTTCCCCACTTGCTGATGCCACAGCAGAGGGAGAAGCACCCACAGCTGGGGTTTGATACTGCACGGCCACTGCAAACACTGCTCCCCACACCTCCCCACCGCCCCTCGAGGCAGTCTGGACACGGAGCACAGGGAGGACAGCTTCAAAATACTTATGTGTGCCATGTAACTGACTCCCAGGGCCTGGAGCCTCTGATCCAATGGTCTAGAATGCCTCAGGCCTCACTGCCACCCACTGCCACGCAGCCTGGCTTCTCACGACCGCATGCAGCACCCTCTGCTCATGGGAGAAACCACAAAGCAAAACAAGCCGCTGCCAAAACAACAAGGGGAGGAAGAAGAATGTCTGCCGGCGACTTGGCTTTGATTGCTTGTGTCCTGGGGCTGGGTTTGATGCTGTTGGCTGCAGAAGCACGTCAAAAAAATCAAAGGGCCAGGCTCAGATTTGATAAGAATGATAGCGAGCACGGGACTCACTCGGTCCGGCTCCAACAGCACTGGCCTTGAGCTGGGCTGTTCCTCCAATGGCAAAGGACAAACTCTGCAAGACACAATCTTCACATGGCAGAGATGGACATTGTCAAAGCTGTGCCCCCCATCCCAGGAGACAAGGACAGGCCCCATGCACACTTGCCAATGCAGCTCTCCGGCACCACAGGCCACAAAACATGGCCAGTGCAAAGCGCTGGCAGTCACAGCCAGGCTGCCCTGCAGTGCTACAGGAAAGCCCTGTGCCATCTCCCAGGCTGCTGGTCTTAGGGCAAGCAGCGTGTCAAGGGTGAGGAGGGGCGGGCTGTGGAACTGCAGTGATGCTGGACCCTGCAGCATCACTTGCCAGACCATGGCACAACCGTGCCCATTGCTCCCACCTGAGCATGGGTTCATCTCGGGCAGTGCTGGGAGCTGGCTGGGCAGGGGAGCCCTTCACCAGGGCCCCGTGTGGCTCAGCCCAGCACAGCTGGCACTGCCACCTTTCCACTGCTCACTCCGTGATCCCAATGAAGCACTGAAGTGATTTTTACAGGACCCTGCTCGCTTGGATCCCTCCTTGAATCACTGAGGGCTTTTCCATAAGAGGAAATGTTTCTTTTCTGGGTTGCTGCTGAGTTTTTCAAAAAGTGATTTGATTGCTTGCGAAGGGAAAAATGACCCGAGGGGAAGAGAGCATAACATTTGGAAGCAGTAGAGATGAGCCCCCACTCTGTCCCAGGCAAGGAACACGTGTGTTCTCTTCCCTGTGGTTTGTTTTACCCTGCTCCCCCCTGCTCACAGCCCCCCGGCCACATGCCGACCCCTCTCTGAGCCCTGTCAACAGAGGAAGGTGCTGGGTCAGCAGTCTGCGGGACACAGAGCAGCATCCATGCACGCCACAGACAACCAGGGGCAAAGCAAGCCCTGTATCCTCGTGGAAGCAGACTCCTCCAGAATTTTCAGAAGGCAACTTAGCAATGACCTAGTTCCCATCCGTTCCTAGTCAAACCTGGATCATAACAACAGATAAAACAACTCATCCCAAAATCCAACAGCTTCTACATCCTGCCAGGAAGATGCTGCTGGGCTTGGTAATGCCCAGGCTGGATCCCAAGCCCTGTTCTGAGGAGTACTCACGTGGGCACTGGTGTGGTGGGGCACGCACGGCGAGGACACATCAACCTGCTGCTGGAGAAACACGAGTCCCAGCTCGGGAGCCAACCATGGACTGAGGGGGTTCACCTCCCTTAAGGGACGATGTTATTATTGCTACCTGCAGATGTGATCAAGCAGCACGGAAGGGCCCGGCCGGGGGGGCCAAAGGGTCCATCAGCAAGTGGTCCATTGGCAGCCTGTGCCGGTGCTACCCCGGAGGAAAGTGGCTGTGTGTCCCTGCCTGCCAGTGCCTGTCCCTGCTCCGAGACTACAGGTCTCCCTGCTGTCCTTGCACTGCCAGCAGGCTGTGTGGGGACCCAGGGACCAGGCAGCCATCCTCCTGTGGCAACGCATCCTTCGATTCTTTTCCCAAATATGGCCACATCGTTCTCATTAAATCACCCCCAAAACTGCAGCTGAGATTTCAGGAATGCGAGTTTCCATTGTGTTTGCCCGACTGTGCTGCCTGGAGGGGCAGCAGGGGAAGCTGCTGCACCCTTGTCATGGGAGAATGAGCACGATGCACCTTACAGGGCATCCCTGGGGGACAGAGTTTGGGAGAAACTGGAGTCCCGACTGAAAGAGCGGGTGCCAAGGAAGGGTTACATGACTGTTGTCAGCTCGAGCACCACTGTATCTCACAGCTCATCCACCTCCCCTGCATAGGCACCCCAACAGAAACCCCACCTGTGACTGCAGGTTTGAAGAGTGACAGCCTGTACCGAGCAGCACATGCACAGCACCCATGGGATTAATGCTCTGCGAGACGTTCTCCCCATAAGGCTGCACTCAGGGGGGACCAGGACCACGGGATCTGGCCAGTTTTGACTTCTCATAGGTCCTGCAGCCTCAGCCTGGTTTCCCTGACCACCAGCAGCCCTGTCACACCACAGATTTGTCCAAAAAATGAGCCAAATTCAAGCCCTTTTATGTTCCAGCAGTGACATCCCATCGGCAGAAGACAAACTCATGCCCCAGTGCTGGCATCCCTGGCACCATTCCCAACCAGGCAAACCGCTCCATCACAGACTGCCCCGATCATCCACAGATAATTTCAGTGCTGTTTTAAATACAGCCCCAGTCAGCACGGCCTTAAATGACTGCAGAACAATTTGTTGGTATTTGTGGCACAAAGTCTACTGGCCACATCCAGGGCTGCATAGGTACGATGTGCTGTATTATTACATCAGGATTTTGTGACAAGTATCTCCCTGCATCTGAAAGAGAAGTTGTCAAACCCTTTGCCACTAACGAGAAGCCAATTCCCAGACAGATGAAGATCAAATGCTTCCCAGAAACAAGTATCATTCCTCTCATTAGCTGCTGTGGTTACTGGAGCGGAGGCACTTGCACAATTTGCAGTGTTAGAGGCAGTTTGCTGAGCTCTGGACTTGATCCTCAAGGAGGGAGGGGAGGTGATGGCATGGCAAGGCTGGAGTGTGGCAGGAGCTCTGCTCCTGCAGTGTGGACAGGGTGCAGGGAGCCCTGGAGCCATTTGGAACTATTTGGAAGCCTGAGCCCTGCCAGCTCCTACAACAGGGCTGCTGGTGGCCAGAGAAACCTGCCTGGCCAGGTTTTTCCTGAGGCTGCAGGACCCATGAGATATCAAACCTGGCCAGACCCTGCTGGGACAGCGCTTCTGCCAAAAAAGTAAACGGGTTGTTTATACAAATCTGGGCTGGGGCTGTTTATCCACGTCGGTGAGGGGAATGGTTTGTGTTTGGGGAGGGCGGGACAGCCGGCAGGATGGATAATTCGATTTGGGTTTTGGCAGGGGGCAGGGAAGAGGGTGGGCCTGGGAAAGGCTGTCGGGCCTGGCAGGGGACAGCGCGGGCCACTCGGCCAGGTCACACCGTGGGTCTCCACCCTGCCGGCACAGCTCTGGCACCGCTCTCGGCGGAGGAAGGGGGGTCTGGGCGGCTCCAGTCCCCCGGGTGCCACGGGGCAAGTCCTCGAAAGCATCAAGGCTAACACACAGGGCCCTTGCGCCAGGGAATACGTGAGCACTGTCTGACAGCAGCGCCGAGGGGGACCGACATGACAGCACGTCCGGCGGGCCGTGTCCATCCACCATGACTTCATCCCCCTCTGAGTCATCCCCAGGGCGGGCAGGCGGCTCCTCTCCAGCCGCCCATCGCCGCTGCCGACCGACCTGCCACTGGAGAGAGCATCGACGGCTGTGCCTGGCCCCCCGCCTGCCCGTCCCGGCATTGCGTGGGAACCCCAAGGCTTTTCCCCCCAGGAATTCACCGGCACCACCACAGGAAGCACATCTGGCATGCTGTGGCCACTCCACTACCACACGGGCAACGCTACTCCAAAATCAAAGCACTCTGGCGTAAAAACTTCACGCTCCAAGCAGAATAATCACGTTGAAGCAGGGTCGCTTTCCATCCAGCCCGGTTTCAGCCCAATGCTTGTGCTCCCAAAGATTCCCAAAGGGCAAAGCACACGGTGCTTCAATTTTGGCGCCCTCACTTCAGAATTTGGGGGGGTCACAGAGAGACACTCTGAAAATATCCTGAAGACCGACTGCCACAGACCCTGAGGTGACACATCCACACAAGAGCCTTTCATTACAAGCTCATGCAAATTTATGCTTATTACTGTACACTGACAATTGGATCAGACTGTTTTACCATGGCACAAATTCTTTTCTTTCTTTCCACTGAGAAATGACAACTAGGAAGCTATTTCTCTTCCCATCAATTCCCCCCTTACAGGGTTAATTTGCCTTTTCCATACAGAGGATTATTCTAGAAATACCTTAATCTCAGGAGCCTTAATATTATGCATCATGACCCACTGGATGTGGGTACCTTCCACTCATCAGTGCAGGGAAGGCAGCGCGGTGGGAGCATGAGCCCTGCCTTGGAGCAGGCGGCTGCTCCGTTTTCTGACAAACTGGAAGTGGAATCATGTGAAGCCCCTGCTCTTGGCAGGAGATTTTTAACAATAAGTAGCAGTTTTACGAGGAATATCCCTTGCCAGGGGACCATCAGCCAGGGAGCAGTGGGATTCTTATTTTTTAATGGACTTTTAATAAGCAGGCCACAAAGACAGTCCTGACACCAGAGTAGCTTTATTTCTATGTGTAATTATCTCCCCTTTGCTCTCAAGCTCCCCACAGCTTCCAAGAGCAAATAAGACCACCAACCTCTCCCTGAGAAAGGGAAGAAGAAACCAGCATAGGGCCACTTGAAATGCTCTTTGTATCAGACCTCACCCGCTCCTCTCATGTGATACAAAAGCCAACCTCTCCCCTGCTCTAAATTAATTAAATCTCAGCTTTTGGCGTTTAACTGCTGGAAACCTTACCAGTAGGGAAATCCGTGCTCAGAGCACAGGCAGTGCTGGGAACACAGTGCCATGCCTCCCAGTGCAGCAGGAAGACTGCCTAGGGCTCTGTCTCCTCCCTGCACATTGCCCATCCCTGTGCTGTCCCTCCGTGTCTCCTGTCCTTCATCCCGTCACCATCTCTGGTGCCTAAGACTGGGCAAGTAATGGCAGAGCTGCTGGTGCTGGGTCAGCTCAAAGCTGCAGGCTCCTCAGTGACAGTCCCCACTCCTCACCAGGCCACATGGAAGACAGGATGAGGGACCTGCACAGCGTTACAAACAACCCAGGACCCCTGGGAACAAGCAGGAGGATGGGCAGCCAATGTGCCAGCTGAGCCTTCAGGATGGGTTACTCCCAAATGAGCACAACTTCTGCAACACAGGCAGAATTTCAGCTGCTTCTGAAAAGACTCACTAAGCAAAATCCCACCAGGAGCATCCCTCCACCCCAGCCCTCCAGGCTTGCCAGTATCTAACCTCTCCTCTGCTGGTTGGCTGCGCGCCAACCCAGCCTGGCCTGGGAAAGCAGTTCCCAAGGGAACAGTGCTCAAGGGAGATGGTGAAGGGGTGCAAGCAAGATGCCTCACTGCTCCCACCAGCTTCTGACAGGACTTTTAACAACACATTCCTCCCTTCATTACCACAAAATCCCACCCTAGCACAGCCTCCCCCTGCAGCACAGACGCAGCTGTGCTGCTCCCGCAGCCTATGCAGCACTGTGCCCTTCCCAAGCCTGCACACAGGCTCTTCTGGTGCTCCTCTCATGCACCTCTGCAGGAAACAGATGCAAATACTGGAGGTAGCACAGCACAAAGTGTGCATCTCAAAACCCACCAAGAACTCCGGGGGAGAGCTGGTCCCAGGTGGATTATATACAGTAACTGCTGTTTTGCACCTCTCTCCCACTGCAAATTGTGCAGCCAGCCCTTGGCTCTTAAAGCATGTCTGAATATCCCACCTTCCACCTGAGCATCCAACAGTAATGGGAAATATGCACTGTGTCACTTCCGCCCTAAACTCAGGGGGACTCCCCTTTCAGAATCAATAATCTGGCTGAGGTCTGCTCCAGGGGAGGTGCAACCGCTTCCTTCAATGCAATTCCTACTTGCAAAACAGTCCTGCCATTTCCTACGGTTGATGAAGCAAGTCCCTGCTTCCAAAGGCTGGCACTGAACGAGGTTCCAAAGGGCAGCACAAATCTCCACTGCCCAGGCTGGACCAGGCTCATAAATGAGGGAAAGCATCGTGGGAAATTTGCAAAGCGATGCCTTGGATAATTTTAAAACCCAAAACACAAATTGTCCCTCCTGGGTGCAGGATGGGCAAGCCTGTGCCCTCAGGGGTAGGTAGGCAGATGCAGAGAAAAGCCTCTCACTCTCCACACTTGCTCAATTTAACACTGAAACCAGAATGAGCTGTGCTAAACGTCTCCACCGCTAACTGGAAACAAATGTGGCCTCATGTTCTAGTTGCTGTGATCTAACAAAACAGACCATGGTAAACACTATAAAAATGTACTGGAGGGAACCACCCTGTGTTTGCTGGGAGAGGGACTGGATAATCTAATAGGGTTTTATCCATCTCTAATGTCTCTGAAAAAAAGAAGGGAAAATTGGGCCCCGTCCATGACATTCGTCATGTGCTAGCTATTCTGATGTCTTAATGCTGCAGAAATCAAATTGGAGTGAGGCTACCTATCTGCTTCCCAATCAGGATCTAGGCCCAAGTGCTGCTTTTTATGGCCATGCAGCGTGAGGAACTGCTGATGTCAGTGGTGGTACGGGCCAGGCCAGTTTTTCCATCCTTATTCCACATTATCTGGGGAGACAGTCCCTTTGTGGCCATCTCACTCTCCTCATTACATGAATAATCACTCACTTCATGGATGTGGGGATCCACCAGCAGGACCTGCCTCTGGCTGAAAGCATTTGCAGGGATAAGGCACCTGCCCCAAAGGTTAGCACTTATCTGGGTACATGGGTATTGTGGGATCAGGAGCAACACTGTCAAAGTCATGTCTAGATTTGTATCTTGGCCACGGTAACGGCAAGGGTTGACTCAGTCCCCTACCCCCAGGCACCTTGTGGCACCCTGGTATCTGCTCTGCCCTTAACCAAAGGCTTAAGGGTCTCCTCTAGCTTCAGTGCCAAATCAGCCAGCCCCACAGGCATCTCAGCCACCTCCACAGGGATCTCGGACACCCTCCAGCACTCCAGATGGATTTATATGCCTCTTCTCAGGCATCACCAGAAGTCACTGCCACCCAAGTTGTTCTCCTCCCACACCTTCGCCTGTAGGAAGAGCCTTGGGCAGGCTCTGCAAAGCCTGAGAGTTCCCTCACCCAGCTCCCAGGAGCCCTGTCATTGGCACCAAAGCTGCCATCTCCAGAGAGGAGAGAGACCCACTTGGTTCTTGCACAGAGCCCAGGCTGCACGGGCAACCCTGTGCTCCTGACACGCAGCCACGTTTTTTGCATTCACTCCCCATTTTTAAGCATCTTGGGTTTGTTTGCTTTTTTAAAGATACTGTGACCTTGGCACGGGGACGGACAAACATCAACTACCAGAAAAAAGCACGTTCTGAAAACCTACAAAAGCACAACCACAGCCCCATCGCAGCCTGCAGACAAGATCCCCACGTGGGGAGGGGGAGAAAGCATTGTCTGGGGGCTCACAGAAAGCACTACAGCTCCTTGCTCAGGCCAAGGGACGACGCTTCCACGCGCTCCTCAACCTCTTACCTGGCTCTTCCCGCGCCGCCGGTAATTCCTCCTCACAAGGTTCTTGTAATTCTCATTCTTCTTGGTCAGGTAATAATAGAGGACACAGTCAGCCACCGTCTGCAACGACATGGGCAAGTCAGGGAACAGAAGGTCCTGTCCTCTTGCGCTGTTGGGGCACAGACTTCCAGGAGCAGCATTCAGACCTGGCCATCACCAGGTCTCCTGCTGATCCTGAAGACCTGCAGCCCAACAGCTTCCTTTCACCTCCCTCCCAAAGGCCTACAGACCTAGAAGAGTGGGGTCATGTACTGTATCCTAGGAAAAAGGCTGAGCTCTTCCAAGGGACAGACCAGAGCGGTCCTGCAGGCGTGAGGAGACAGAGAGGGGGTGCTGAGCAGAGAGCACCCCGTGTTGGAAACAAAGCAGGGGAAGGGCTGACCCCAGATGACCGTGGCAACCAGAGGCAGAAAAAGGAGCTGCCTGTCACCCTCTGTTGAGGTTACACGAGGCACAACCTGCCACGCGACTGTCAGCTGGTGTTACTTCCACCCATTAACCTCGCTGGCTCGAGCGCCCACGACTTTCTCATGGACAGATTGAGATCTCAGCGTTCAGGAGCTGCCATCCCAACTCCAACTCCAGTGGTTGGCTCCAGAAGCACCGTCACAGATTGGACATGTTAGGAAAACAAGAAGCCATGGCCAGGACATATCCTGCTCCTGAACAGCACAGAGTGTGCCAGCACGCTGGGAAAAATCCTTTCCTGAACTGGGTGGGCACCTGAATAGTGGTCCTGGGCTACACCTTCACATACAGGATCAGCGGCCACATGAACAGAAATAATCCCACAGACCCGCCACGCCACAGGTGCTCAGGAGCTGGGGGCAGCTGCGTGCGCCCGGGGGTGCCTGGAGGCTGTGCTCGCCCCATCCCTCTGCAAGGAGTGGAACCATTTGCAAAAACAGATTGCAACTTTTAAAGTGTTAATTGGATCTCTTTCTAAACTAGCTCTGATTATACACACACACGCGAACACAAAAACTTACAGTCATCTGTTCCAAGGGCTAAGATCACTATTTTTTTATAATGCAATTTAAAAATCTATTAATTCATTACATTGAGCCATACTTTGCATCTCTCTCCAACAGGATAATGGATGTGTTCTGTATCATAATTACAGCCTGATTTACAAACGAGTACAAATAAAATTAGAAGACATTTTACAGCTTGGAACACAGACTGGATTGTGAACATCATCCAAGTCCCACCGCTTTCGGCTTTACCGAATGGGAAAGGCTGAAGAGCCCGGAATCTTACAGCAACAGCGGCAGCATGAGGTGGCTGCTGGGCCTTTGCTTCCTTGTTACTTTGGGCAGGAAGGTCAAGGTCTTATAAATTATTTCCCCAGCCTGGGTCATGCAGAAGCAGAGAATAATTTAAGGTAGAAAGGACCTCTGAAGGCCACCCTCTAAAGGGCAGAGGGGTTCCCCCAGAGTGAGTGGACACTTCACAGATGACACCCTGCATGAGAAGGGCAGAGGATGCAACTAACTACAGGGACCAGAGAAGCAGCAGGTCTCAAATGTTTCCTGCTCAGGAGAGCAGCTGGGTGATGGATATTGCTCTCTTTCCAGGCTGGGTCTGTCCAGGATTTGCCCGTATGGCCTGTCCCACAGAAGGTACCTGGCCTTGCTTGGAATGGGACCAGAGACTTCATCAGACCTCTTTCTCAAGCCTTTCTTCATCAGCCCAAGTAACAGCAAAAAGAAAAAGAAATTCCAAGCAGCACAACACAGAGGGCTGGGAAAGGTCCTATGAGCAAACTCTTCCTAAACACCAAGGGGAGGAGTATGTGCTTATAGGACACCCACCCGAACTGATGGATGAAGCGGGACTCAGCCCACCCTCAAGATCTTCTCCCTGAGCAAAAAGACCCCTTCACTTTGTGCTGGGCAGCCGAGCGCCCACCCCCTGTGTGACAGCCTGGCGGGTGCAAAATGCCTCCGGGAGATGCTGGAAAGCAGCTCCTCAGGCAGATCACGGGGTGGGCTGAGACACCCACGCGCCAGGCTGGCTGCGTTCACACCTCTCGGCTCCGAGCTCCCTGTCTCTCCGCAGCTGACTCAGTCCCTCGTCCCTGCAGGAAGCCGGGAGGCGTCTGGACCGTGCCCGGGGCTCGGAGCCACCACCACCCACAGGTGCCCAGCAACTGCTGGCAGCTCCTGCACCACGAGCCAAGTGATGGGGGAGAGACAGCATGATTCAGGTTACAGCCAGGCAGGGAGGCTTACCTTCCTGTCCAGAAAGGATGCGATCAGGCCGAAGTTCTTCGGATGCTGCATGAACCTGCGGAGCGAGAGGGAGAGGGTTAGTCTGGGTGCTGCCTCCGACCCCCTCACAGCTGGGCTGCCGCGCCCTGCGTGCCCAGAGCAGCGAGGCCAGCTCCCTGAGGGACTTCGGGGTTTGAGAAAATACTTGTCTGCTGCTCAGCTTCCCAGAAAGACAGGAACTTTAAATAACCCCACAAAGGCTGGTTGGGAGCTTCGATGTGTAAATGCTCATCATGGGAAGGGGGCCCAGCAGTGCCTGACACCTGCTCATCACCCTGCTCGATCCCACAGACACCCAAGCCCAGACCAACAGCAGGACGGGCACAGAGGGCAGCAGCACAGTTGGCCAAGGCCTCAGGATTTGGCAAGGAAAGGGAGAGGAATTGCCATCACACCCCACATCACGTCCGTGTGTGGCCCCGCCACTGAGCAGGACCCCAAGCCCTGCTGGGCTGTTGGGAGCAGCTGCAAAGGGCAGGAAGGGAAACCCAAACCCCGGGAGGAAGCACAGAGCTGCCACATTGCTGAGTTGCTCAAGAGATCCCCGGTGGCAGAGTGGCTCCAAGGAACACCGCCTCATGCTCAGCAAGTGGAGGAGCTGTCAGCAAGCTCATCTGAGGCTCCGGCAGCCCGGGAGCCAACATGGCCCACTCAGGGAAAGCTGACCCCGGGCAGAGAGATGGCTCTTCCAACAAATCAGGTCAGCAAGCCCTTGGCACGAGGTGGTCCCGCTGGCAGCACAGTTAACTGGTGCATCACCAAAGCATGGTGAGCCCGGTGAACAGTGACTTTGTGCCAGGGTTGGAGCACGGCACTGGCCTCAGAGGAGAGGCCACCAGCACAGGCTTTGCCCCTGGGAGCCGAGAGGCCACGTTCAGCTCGTGCACCTCTGCCAGCTCCCAGGAGCTGACAGCTCTGTGCCCTGGGGAAGTGGATCGGAGGCAAAGGGTGGGAGAGCTGTGGTGTGGACGCAACACGGGCGGGATGTGGCAAGCACCTCGGTGTCTCCAGCCCTGCCAGTGATTCCCCTGGGGCAGCTGGCTGAGCTCTCTCCTACCTTTGCTGCTCTGTCCCAGTGCCAAACTCAGAGTCAAGGCACTAAACTGAACTCAGTGAGGGCCTGACCAACTCCAGCCATGGCAGCAGGATGTGGGTGCTGTCAGCCACATGCTGATGCCCTTCTTATGCAGGACCCTGCATGTTTTGGGTGGCACTGTAATGAGAACACTGTCACCGTAAGTGGTCAACAGAGCAAAAAAGACACCAGAAATGCTAGAGGGGGAAAAAAAAAAAAGGAAAAAAGCAAAGCAGCCAGGCTGCTCAGACAACCTGGGATCAGGGCATGGAGCCCTGTCAGGGGCAATGCAGATGACAATCCACTCGTTTTCACGGGGCAGGCCCTGTCCCCGTGATGAGAGATGGATGCTGCATTGTCACAGCGCCCAGCACGACAGGGCTTTGATGCCTGAGCAGCACCCTGCTCCTTCACCAGCAAGCCACAGTTTCCCTGGGAGTAGGCCAGCAATGGACTCTCAAGAGAGACCTGATATTCTGCCCAGAAGCAAATCAAATCAGGCTCTTCCTTGTGGTTATGTTCCAACAGCTAAAATAGTTCAGACCTGGCGTTTGTTGGTCTTGCAGTGCCTGGCTGTTTACTCCACGAGCCCCCGCCAACGGGGCTAAACAAAAGGTTGCACCAGGTTTTCCTGGTCTCAGGAGGAGGCCAGCTCTGGGTCACGATCATGGATGACACAACTCTGGTTCACCTTAAAAACCCAGGTTAGAAGCTGCAGCACAGCAGGCAGCTCGGCTACCTGCACACCAGGATGGGGGAAAGCCAGGGCAGGACTCCCTGCACCCTCCTTACAGCTCCTGAGTACCAATGTCTCAAAATGAGCTTTGTAAGAGCCCTGAAACCCTGCTGTATTTATGCCTCAAGCTCTATATCACCCACAGTGATGACACAGAAACCACCGTGCCCAGCAGGATGCACACACTGGGTGTGGATTCCTCCAGCCCCATTATCCAGGCACGGCCCTGCCATTAAAGACCAAGTAATTAGCCTTTGCGTCATTTGTGGCAAGCCTTGCTGTTTGGAGTGGCACATTTTATGGCTAATTAGCAACGAGGATTCTCCTCTAGCAAAGGCTTGGAGCTGGTTTGCTTGTTTTGTTCTTTTTCGGTCCATCTTGGCAATTAATTATTTCAGCTGCAAACAGGAGTTGTCACAAGCAGGGACAGAAGGAGGGATCCTGGACACAGAGAAGCTTCCAGCCTGGCTGGCTGTGTGCCTGCTGGTACTCCACGGAGCCATCCCACGACAGTCTGGAGGCCAGACTAAGTGGTGCTGCTGCTGCAAGGAACAAGGTGGCCCTGGCACACCCACATACCTCCATGTTCCTCATGTCCACAGCAGGGAGCCCCAGCAGAGCTCATCCCACTGGAAGCTGAACTCCAGCTCTGTTTTTACAGACAAACATGGCACACTGGGGGCACAAAGGATGCTCCAGTCCTCCATGCAAACACATTTGGCATAGGGCTGTGGGATACAGGGGAGTCTGGATGTGAGACTGAGCTGGGGACCCCCATCTTGGCTGACAGCACAGTGGTACCGAGGGAAGGGAACAGTCATCGCCCAACTGATCTCAGCTGCTAGAGCAAAGCTGTTCCCAA
Source organism: Oxyruncus cristatus (assembly GCA_013399855.1). Taxonomy (NCBI): domain Eukaryota; kingdom Metazoa; phylum Chordata; class Aves; order Passeriformes; family Cotingidae; genus Oxyruncus; species Oxyruncus cristatus. The sequence continues at coordinate 2,498,859 of VXAY01007103.1, read as the reverse complement.
GCACTGCTTGCAAACACTAGAAAGCACCACAGCCAGAGTCTGCACGTGTCTGATGTGGGAATGCATCCATGGAAACAGCAGCCGGTGGCAAATCCTGCAGACAGCAGGACGGAGAGCTGAGGGACGAGCACCAGCTGGAAGCTGCAGCCTGAGGGGGTCCATATAGTGGGGCTGGACGTTGACAGCCACCAGAATTCCCCTGGACACACAGTGCCCAAAGGACAGCATGTAAATACAGAAAGGTAATGTGTATGGAGTGTTTGGTTTCATTGGTGTTGTCCTTCAACTGGCTGATACAACAGAGAATGTAAAAGCAGAAAAACTTCCCATTCTCACCCTGTCGCAAGCAGCAGCTTCCCACAGCTCAGCACACGGGCACGAACACCTCAACCACACAGCACGGCCTGAGGTTTCTGTGCAGGTCCATCAGCCTGTGGTAACAGGTTCAAGGTAACACAGGGACTGTGGCTGTGTCCCTGGGGGGCAAGATAAGCCCACAGGAAATTCATGCTTAGTGTGCTGGGGCCCCGGCCGAAGCCCTGCACGGATCCTGTCCACATTCCCTAAAGGCTGCACTGAGAGAAGTGTGTGGGCTGCACTCACTTTTCCCGGAAGGTCTCCTTCTCCTGTTCACTCCACATGTTCATCACCTGCCGGTCCTTGTAGACCTTCATGGGGTCATCCATGAGGCCATTCATGTTGATGAATTTAATGCGCTGCTGGTCAGCATCGTAGAGCATGGGTGGGATGACAGCGAGTTGGCGCATCTGCTTCTCCAGGTTCTTTGGGGAAAGCAGAGAGAACAGTTGGTCAGCACCACGGGCCCGCAGGGACTGCAGGGGACAGATGTTCGAGAGGAAAAGGACAGGAGGAGGAACAGGAGAATTCAAAAGCAAGCACTAGACAGCTTTATTGCTAGACTAATTGTAAATTAAACACGGAAAGAGGCTATCGCTGTCAGCCAGGAAACAATTATTCTTTCATTTTGGAATAAAAGGCTTCCAGATTCCATGTGGAAAAGCCTGATTTAAGCAAAACAGCTCCTGACCATGATAAGAGACAAGTCAAGTGGTGGCACAGAGAATGCAGACCCTTTCCCAGCCATCAAACCCATGGCCACATGGAGGTTCAGCCCCCCACCCAAACTGCAAAGGAAGTGGGCCAGCTCTGCAAAGCTTCCTGAAAGGGTGGGCAGAGGGAGACGTCATGTTTCCCTTCCACAGGAAACCTAAATTGTTCCAGGAGGTTTCAAATGTCACTGTAACGGGGCTGTCATTCCTTTTTTTTTTCCTCTTACTGCAACACCCTGGGACATAATCTGATGCCTTTACTCCATCCTATGGAGCACAAAGGTCATCCAGAGCCCCAGCTACACACCAGGACAGGACAGACTGGGAACACTGGTTTCCTTAAGTATTTGCAATTAGACAGGCCATTGTTACGTCTCATTTGTGCCATCCTCTGCCTGAATACAGGGACTGTCCCTTCAGCTGACCTGCTGGTGGTCCCCCTAGCACAGGTTCACCCTCCAGGGATGAAGGGATGCTCTGGCCATCCTCTTTCATTTGCACCATCACCCTGAGTCCTCCCTGTCACCTGGCATGGCATTGCTTGGACAAACTTCAACCCTTGACCCAGGAAGGCCAGGTCTCAAGTGCTGTTTGTTTGAATTTCCAGGCAGATGCTGGTTCCTGGGAGAACAGTAATGTCTGATCCTTCCAACAAGCTGCAGACCCCTGCCTGCCCAGAACCGCTCTGCCTCCCCACTGCACCTGATCAGACCCCACCTCCTCCTCCTAAAGCACAGCTCACTATGCAGACACGGACATTTCAACACATCCCATCACCTTCCTCATCCTCGCCAGGACACCTCCTGTTTAGCAACCGGCTGCTCCAGATGCCTGAGGGTGTTACCTCATGGTGGGAGGTCAGAGACAGCTCGTGGCCAGAGCATCGATCCGGACAACCACAGGCTGCCCATGGCAACACGAGACGCCGCTGTGCAGAGCAGAGAGGCAGCTGGCAGGAGCACTGCCTGTAGGGCCTCTCCCCTTGCCTGGCAGGGTCTTGGGGTGCTGAGCATTGGCGAAACACCCCACCAGGCAGCAGCCAGAGCCTTCTCCTCTCCAGCAACATGCTGGGGCAGAGAGCTGGCCCTGCTGCCAGCAATGCTCCCCAGCTCTCACCTCCCTGCTCCTTCCAACCCTGTGAAAGAGCCGGAAGCTTTTAAGGTCTCCTCTGAGACAAGTGAAGCTGTGATTTGGGGCTCAGCGGGTGGGTATCGGGGCGGAGTTCAGCAGCCCACTGCAGTAGGTTGGAGGCAATCAGCTAACGTTCCCGTTGGCCATGACCTCTGCAGAGCTCTGAAATTTCCCTCTGCTTCCAATATCCATGTCCTCCAGGTTGTCGCCTTAACTGGCTAAGAGCAAACTGCCTGGGATCCCAGAGCCATGGTGCACAGGCAGCAAACATCCCAGCTATGGCTGCTCTTCCCTCCCAAACATGATCCATTCACTGCAGCTCGCCTCTGTGCCAAGAGAGTGGAACCCTTGTGAAACCAGATCCAAACGAAGCCGAGGTCACGGGGATGTTTCAAGATGAATGGAGCACTCCCAGAAGATGTGGGCCAACTGGCTCACGTACAAACCATTCATTCCATAGGATTCCCCTGTGTCAAGCCACACAGCCCGTTCAAAAGAAAATGAAACAGAAAAACCCCTCCACCCGCCAGTCTGGGCGCCAGCTCCCTTGCCTTCCCACCTCTGCTTCCAGTATAAACCACAGCCAGGAGGTGTTTGTGGGGTGCTACCCAGGACAAGCAGCACACTGGGATTTCCCTAAAAGACAGCCAAATGCCAATAAACCCGACCCACTGGCCACCAGCTCCATGTTTTGCCCCTGCAGAACACTGCACAGCTCCATTACATATCTCACGTGATTGGAAGGATGCTGCTGGATATTAAATGAACACCCAACTTTGGATCCTGTCCAGAAAGTGTGTTAGGCATCATGGCAACCTCCCCAACCTCAGGGTGGCCTAGATTTGGCATCGAATTTCACCATGGGACCTGGAAGTACTCTCTAGGTTTCCTTGGAGAAGGCTTAGGGGGGAAGAGGACAAGATAACCTGGTCTCACCTCTTGTTCTGAGAGCCCGTCGATGATTTCTGACACCTCGTGCTCGCTGCGTGCGGCTGACATGGAGAGCCCACCGCTGCCCCTCTGTCCTACCCTGCTGGGAAAGGGCAGTGACACACTCAGGCACTGATGCTCCATTTCATAAGCAGCAAACCACATTCAAGACAACTATGACCTCCAGAATAGCCATATCCCAACACTCCACCCAGGCCACCCCATCCCACGCTGAGGGAACGGCGCCCGCGTTTAGGGCTCCGAGTTAAGAGACTCAAACCACCTTCCTTACCTGTGCCAGCTTCCTGGATTGCTAGAACATAAGCACATTTCACACCCAACCACACTCTCCCCTGTATTTTCTCCTGTTCATCCCACCACAGCAATGGCACAAAGGTGTCAGTGTTAGTACCCAGCCATTAGCACTGTGTCACCACATCTGGTTCGAAAATGCTACAGGAAATTTTAAATCAGACCCATCCATCTTCCCCCCACTTCCAGTATCGGCCACACATCCCAAGGAATTACAACTTTTTTTTATTAAGCGGGTAAAAAACTAAAACATTTCTCAGTACCATTTCTCCCTTTCCATTTAAGATAAAATAAAGCCATCAGTTAGGAACTTTGGACCCATCCAGTTGTTAGTGGGGCACAAGGATGGGATGCTGGCAGTCGGCTTGGATTCTGCACACATCAGGTGTCCCCGGGCAAGATCCCAGGGCTGAAATGGGAAGGACAGGGAGTTTTCAGCAAAAAGGGTGGAGATCATGAAATCGTGTCTCCTCCTGGCATGAAACAACATGACCTCAATTGCACTTCCAGTGAGGAGAGGAGAATGGACAGGAGCTGGGAGAGACAGGGGACAACCCTTTCAGTGACATTCTGCTCCCTTCATAATATTTGCAGTCATTCCAATAGCCTCTGCAGATGTTTCTTCTCCCTGCCCATGCTCCCATCAAAGCATGTGCATGTATTAAATCATGAACATGACCAAACGCATCTGCAAGTCTCATACAATTGAATTTGGGCCCAACAGCAAGGCAGGAATTAGCACTATCCTGGCCAGGTGGCCAGCACAAGGGAGCTGCCCCTGGCTCCGACATGGCCAGCTGGGAGATCAGCAGCAGAGGTGAGACAAGCAGTCACATTCCTGACATTCTTCCTTCTTTTGGCTCTGTGCTGAGCCACCCTGGGGAGAAAGCAGCAAGGCTGCTTGTCTGCTGGCTTCTGCCTTCGACTGGAGAGGGAGACATGGGACCGATAACCACCCCCAGCCCACTCCTCCCTCAAGCAAATCCCACACCCATTCCCAAAGAAAAAAGAAAGGCTGTCTGATACCAGCTCAGCCCCTTCCTACCGCTTCTCCTCTAACCTCTGCATGCGCTCTTGCAGTTCCCGTTGCTTCCGGATCTCTGGGAATTGCTTCTCATAGTATTCCCGCACTTTGCTCTCTTTGGCACGGCGCCGGGGGTTATTTTCGATGCGCTCCACTTTTTTTTCCCAGGCCTCCATCAGCTGGTCATAGCGCTGGCAAAACTTCTGTTCCTGAAAGGGCAGAGGTAGAGAGGGATCTCAGAGAAGTGCCTGGGAAGGGCAGCTCCTCCAGGCCTGGCCCTCGATGGCTGCTCAGCCTGAGAATGAGTCACGTTGCTTAAAGAAATACAGTTTATTAGGGCATGGACGTGCTCCCGGGTATGGGACCAACCCAAGGGTGAATTCTCAAAACAGGCCATCAGTTACCCTCAGGCTCTTCCCTTCCAGAACCAACATCTTTAGTGGAACCAGGACTCTCATCCAGTGTGACTCTGCCCACCCCCCACATCTTCTGCCTGAGCATCCTCCAGAGCATTAGGTGCTTGATTCAGCAACCAAAGCCCCTGTGCTGGGAAGGGACCCCTGCTCTGTGAACCAGGAGAGGGCACAGTGCCTACTTGAGTCCACTGAGCCAAAAGGGACTGAAACCTGGCCTTGGGAGGAGGTACAGGGGGCAGGAGAGCAGGTGCCCACCATGTGAACAGGGTGTGAAGGGCAGCAACCATGCTGGGCAGAGGCTTGTCATGGTGCCTACAGCTGGGCACTCACACACACCCACACACCAGCTCCAGCACTCACGGCTCTGGGTCAGCAATGCCAGTGGGACTGAAGCCATGGGGCAGCTCCATGCATAGGCCTGGCTCCCCAAATCAAGAGCCAGGCACCCAGACCCTTTCCAAGGCCATACACTGTGGTAGCCTGGCCACAGTGTAATGCCCCGCAGCTCCTACACCACCTTAGAAACCAGAAGTATTTTTCCAGCTGATGCTCCTCCTTTTTAGCCCAGTAACAGGATGAGCACATCCCAACTGACAGCAGACCCAGGCTCCAAAAAAACATGGCACTGCAAAGGGTTTTCACACCACACCCCCCTCAGTGACATCCTCACGGCACATCCACCCAGTCACCCACCAGGTCCAGCACTGCACTTCTGCCAGGTATTTATGGGACTAGCCTGGTAACTTTGAAATATGATTTGCAACACAAATGAGCCTCCTCCCACCGTCCACCCCCCAAATCACTCCTCCCTCTTCCGGACACTTGCTGGAGGAGAACACCCATGGACAGGTGAGGTCCATTCTGGGGAGATGCCCGTCTGGTCCCTGACATCTGCTGCACTGGCAGCAGTGATGGTGCCCAGCCTCATGTGAGAGCAGCTGGGTGACCAGAGGGGATTTAAGGTTTCATTCTGAGTCAGACAAATGCCTTCCAAGCCCCAGTTCAGGAAGTGAAAGCAGATGTCACTGTAACGGCAAACCCCAGGTCCCTCCTAACCCTGACACTGCTTTCCAGAACGGGCAGCTCGGCACTGCACTGGCACAGCAGCAGGGATGTGGGGAGTCTGCATTTCAAAGAAACAAACTCATCTCTTGCCACCACTGCCCCACAACCGGAAGGAAGTCTGAGGCTGCAAGATTTCCCTGCTGCACTCTGCTCTCGCCCCGCTTGCTCTCGGCCACCAAGAAAAACTGGGAGAGGTAAAAAGCACCCCCAAATGGATGGAAACACCTGATTCCAGGTCAGGAGGCAGGTGAGTTACCCCCAAGCAGGGTCAGATTTGCTGTGGACACCGAGCACCAGCAGCTCCACAGCCCGTCGCTGGTGTCAAGCACCCGCAGCAACAGGTAGTCAGCATCCTGCTGATCATGGCACGTGGGTTCTGTCCAGCCATCCTGGACCTGGTACTAATTCAAGCACAGCAACACGTCTTTGATCTCTGTGGCCTTTTGGAGATACCTTAACAATAACGTGAGGCGGACAAAGCACCTCCAGCCCCGGAGCTGAGCCAGATTAACACCTTCCCCTGAAAATAAATCAATTCCCTTTTGCGTGCCTGGAGCCAGAGACTGTCCTGCCCCGCATGGATGCACAGGAGATGCTTGGGTTTCATCAGGAAGCAGCAAAAGGATGAAAGTGAGGAATGAGAACAAAAATTAAAGTGCCCTAAAAGCCAACACGGGGAATCACGTGCTGCGGGTGAGGAGCTACAGGTAACACCAGCAGCCCGCGGCAGCTCGCAGAAATCACAGCTGCTGCGTCTTCATCCCTCCCGAAGCGATGCCATCAGCCCCCTGAAAATGAGAGCTCCCACCCTGCCAGCAAATCTGCTACATCCTCCTGCTTTCAGAGCATCGCATTTGGGAAGAGGCTAAAAATACCCTGCAAAGTTTATGAAGCCTCAGCACCGGGAGGCAGCCAGTGCCTGGTGCTGTGTGCCAGCCTGCGGCACGGCCGGGGGAGAGCCCAGCATGAGGGCTTGGTCTGCTGAGAAGCCTCGAGGCCTTGAAGGGTTTGTCACTCCCAGTAGGAATGAGCCAGTGCTGGGTCCCGCAGAGCCATCTGGCATGGCCCTGGCTGCTTCACAGCCGGTGGGGTGGCTCTTCTTCCTCCTTTTCCTCCACTCCTTGGAACAACTCAACAAAAGCTTTATCCAGAGCTCCTGTTTTAAGAAACTGGCATTTGCAGATGGAAAATGCAGCATCCACGTCACACTGATGTATCCCCAGCAGCTCACACCCTGGCAGCAGGGCAGCAGTACCAAAGCTCCCCCCTCACAGCTCAGCCCTCCTGAGCATGGCTTTGTAATGGACCGTCTGAGCATTTCCCTGATGCCCCTTCCCATCACGGAGCTGAGAGATCCTTCCTGCCACGCAAACTTCAAACCCCTCTGCAGCAGGGCTGGGATGTTGCATCCCCATCCAGAGGTTTTTGTTCCAACTGGGACAAGCACTCCCTGCAATCTCTTGCATCCTTCAAAAGTGAAGATTTCAGGCACCTTACAGCACTGTGAACTCCCCAGATCTTCACAGCTCCATCACCAGGAGAAGCTCCCGGTCAGAACAGAAGCATTTATTCCTTCTCCAAGCATCCTCTGAGCAGCCCTAAGCAAGCAAGTCCATTCCTGAGCAACCATCTGAGCTGGCTTTTAGCATTGGTGCTTCCTCTGCTCCCCTTCCTGGCTGGACTCACCGGCCCGTCAGCCTCTCAATCACACCAGTAAGTGACAGCGAGCCAAATCGGACCTGACACGCGGATCTAAAAATGGATGAATAGTAACGCCGCCGTAGCAGCTGAAGGCAGTTTGTGGGCTGTGCCAAGCCCAAGCCCTCCCGCAGCCCACGCTCTCGCAGCTCCAGGGAACGGAGCAGCTCTTTGGAGGGGAGGAGAAGAGTGAAGGTGACAGCAGGAACCAGTCCAATTCCTATGCAAGCCCCACGGTTTTGTTCCCTTGGCTGATGGAGAGAAACCTCTCACACCAAGAACAACTCCCTTCACCGTTCCCTCTCTGCAGCATCACCCTGATGGCAACTAAATGTCTTCTGCTGTGTTGACCTAAGTGGAGGCAGGAAGAAGCCCTGCAGATCCCCTGGGATGGGGCTGTGAGGACTGGACCCTGCAGGGACCGAGCTCTGACCCTGCTCCAGCCGGCCCCAGGCAGTGACAATACCCCAGAAAGTAAAAGAGCCAGAAAGAAATGCTGGCACGTAGATGGGCTTTGCTAAAAATAGGGTCTGCTACAAAATAGGCAGAAAAATAGCTAAGCATACCCATTTTGCAAACAGAATCAGCAAATGTATTCACTTTGCAAATTCAGCAACCGTATGTTGCCTATTTTGTAGAATAGGCAAAATGCTTCCCTAAACTGAAAAATCCCCTTTCAAGGACACTGAATAAACCGGCTGGCAGAAATTCACCTATTTTGCATGACAGGCGACTCCACTGCAAGTCGTATTTTAGGAACTGTGCTCTTGCAGCCTAATTAAGCCTTTTCCCCCAGCTCCTTGATATCCACCCAGACCAACTCACTCTAGGTTTAGCACAGTAACTGGCCGTTTCCACCAGAAAGCAGCTCCCGGGCGCTTCCCTCCTGATTCCGATAAAACCGCATGATGCTTTGCAGTCCCTGTTTTGAAGAAGGGAATATTGATCCCCTTCCCACCACGGAGAAGTCCTCAGCTGTGCCAGGAGAGGTGCCCTGAGCAGTACCCAACTGCCACACCACATCCTGCTGAAGGCATAAGCCCTGTAACCCCTTGCTAGAGGAAGAAGTTTTATCATGGAAAAGTCTAAATGAACGTGTATTTGGACACAAACAGGAGACACAATCACTCATATGGAGTGCAGTATCTGTGGCTTTTAGAAGACTGCTACGGAATGAGGAAAAAGAAAAGCATGGGAAAGAAAAGGAACATGCCTTTATTCACCATAAATAAGAAAATAATGTGATTACTGGCTCAGAAATGTCTGTCTTGAAAGCTACTTTTAAAGCCAGAGCCTTCAAACCACTTTCCAGGCTTGTTATTTTGAATTTTTCCAACAATTCTTCCCAGTTGGAGCACTTCTGTCCAAAACCAGCCCCAAAGGCATTGAAAAAACCTGCACCATTGGCAATTCAAAACACAGGCACCGGCACCTGAGCCTTTCCCAGAACCGAGACACTGAGTCAGGAGACAGTGTTTCCATCCATGTGAAACGCGAAGCCCTGCATCACAGGCTGAATCACCCATCACCAAAAGCCACCCCAAAATCTACCTTCCTGGTGGGGGCCATTGGCTGTTCTGGCATTTCCCCTCCCATGCTGGTTCTGCTTCCCAACTCCCGTCAGCAACAACCAAAACTGTCAGCACCAAAAACACATAAATTCTGTGAAACCCACTTGAACTTTCTCCTCTCTTTACTGGGACTTGCAACAAACGCCTCTGAAGCCTCATAATCACTCCCACCTTGCCCCTTACCTAACCAAGACCCATTTCCTTAAAGGACACCGAAACTCTTTCGCAGGCAGAAATGCCTAGAAACAAACCGGCGCAGAGCCTGGATTTTGTTTTAAACCACAAATTCCTAGAACATTGCTTTGTGGTCAGCTGGACGGAGTCAGAGCAGCCTCCAGACCGTTTATCGGAAGCAGAGTCAGCTTGTTTCACACCTCTCTTAGGGTTCAATTACTCACAAAATAGACATTTATGCTGTGAATGGGCTTTCTGAGATCCATGATGGGCTCCGCTGTGATTAAGCCAACCCCACGTGTTTGCTCGGCGGGAGGCACTTGGGGAGGGCGGTGCTGCCTGCAGCAGGACCAGGGACCTCTGCTTCACATCCATGTTATTTTAAGCAGAAGAGATTCCACAGCAATGCAACAGGCAAAGTACCGAGCACCAGCACCTCTCTGCTGGAAATCATCCTTCTCTTTCTCACATAATAAATTACACGGCTTTGTACGTATAAAATAAGGTCTAAGGGAATCACTCACCCACTGTTTGCGCGCATGATTTCTCCTCTTAAAGTACAAAATTAACTTTTTCCGCATTGCCTGGTTTCTGTAAAGAGAGAAAAAAAGATGAGATCTGATTAACGAGGAGGTTAAAATACACAGGCTGGCTTTCCCCCCTTCCCAAAGCAGTTTGCAACAACGTTTCCACCTTAACTTGGAATTGCATCAACTTCAGAGCAGCAAATGCTGTTATCTGGGAACTCACACCAGCTTAGAGAAAGACAAACAAACCCTCCGACATAGGGAACCTCGCTCGCATCTGTTGACAAACCCAGGACTAAGGTTCAGAACTAAATTTGTAAACTCCCAATTCTGCGAACCTTGCCTGAGTCCTCAGCATGGCATGCGGGCAGACACTCAGCTCTGCATCTACCAATGGGTCAGGCTGTTTCTTCATTATTTTTACACACTGATCTCCAAAACCACAGTGGGTTCCCAAGAGCTGGGGGGCTCAGGCCAGCTCTGCATGGCAGGAGGCGGCCCCCCCTGAGCACCCCAGTGTCTAGGGCCAGCAGTGGGCTGTCCGTACACAGATGCTCCCAAGGGGTTGTTCAGCCCGGGCTCCAAGGTGAAGTCTCCCACATAAGAAGGGAGGATCACAGCAGGGCTCGCAGTGCATATCTCCTGACCTCTTGCTTCCTTGGAGCCGTGCCCAACAAAGCTGCAAACAACCAGCCACGAGAGCTCAGCCACTTGCAGAATTAGGACCTCAAGGGAGAAACCAGCCACCGCAACCCCAGCGTCTGCCCAGACACCACCCTGCTTTCTTCTTCTTTCTAAAGGCAGCATGAAATAACCGCTCAAATACAAACAGCACCAGAGGTGAACGGAGCTGGAAAGGCTGCAGGAGCTCCCAGAGCCCACACAAGCCCCAGAGCTGAGCTCCTGCGGTTGTTTCTGTTACCAATATTCACACCAATAAAATCTCTAGGTAAAAGGCACAGATCAGGGGCAAAGGAGTTTCCTTAAGTCTTCTATCCTGATTAAACGCAGAGCTGCAGTGTGTAATTACTGATCAGGAGCTTAGCAGTCTCATGTGGGCATGTTCTGTGGGATTTAGCCGAATGAAGAGGCACCCTTGCTGCTTCTTCATTCCCCTCCTGCCTGGCTAGCGGGAAGGGAAAAACCACCTTCCTCTCCTTATAAATCCCTCAGCCTAATCAGCAGCAAACAGGACTGTTTGGGAAGGGGCAGAGGGTTCAGCTCACTCAGGGAGAGGAAGTGGGGGCAGTCCTGGCCAAATTTAGGGATGGAGAACATCACAGAAAGCATCAACATTTTTCTGGGTTTTAACTCTCTTCTGGCTACACCGCTGCAGCATACACTGGCACTGCTCTTGTTTGACATGTTTTTACAAGAGACCCGCTGCTGTTGTGGGCTGCACTATGAAGCCCAAAGGCCACCTTGTTAAGACACATTTGTAACTATTGCTGCTGCCAAAGGCTTTTCCCTCTGGATCACACAACAGCACCATCTTTTGTTTCTGCCTGTGTGGGGCATCCACGGGGGTCGCAGGTGACTGGCTGAGCTACACCTCACTGCTCATCTTGGTGCAAACGGCATCCACCTGCCTTTAAAGGGGAGGGAAACTGAGGCACAGAGCTGCAGCAACATCTGCCCACCTGCGCAGGGAGGAAGGCATGAGAAACGAGGAGCGGGATACTGCTGTGCCGAATGCTCCAGAGCACCCATCCCCAGACACACAGGTAAAGTCAGTGCAGCAACATCAAGCACCCGTTTGTCAGCCCCAGCTCTTCACACGCTCCTGAACCCCTTCATGTTGCACACAGAGAGCTTTTGTCACCGGCCCCAGCGCCGTGTGGTGCCACAGCAGGCGGCAAACCCCGCGGAGACCCCGTCGGACAGATTTCCTTCCACGGCTTCAGCTTTGTGTGAACAAGCTCCGACGGGTCACTGTGCCCAACAGACACATTCTGGTTATTTGTTGTTTATTCCAATTCTAACAGAGGCTCTAACACAGAGAAATCGCTGGGGTGACAAGCATGCATGGGATGGTCCCCAACACGGGGTCATGGATTGTCCCTTGGGGCCAGCCCAGCTACATCAACCTCTGCTCTCCCCACGTCAGCCTGGGTGACATCCAGGAACAATGCGGGGCTTTGACACGCTGCTGCTGGATCTGCTGCTCAAGTTCTCGGGGAAAAAAAAACCGTAAATGAAGGAAATTAACAGCTCTAACGCAGCTGATGGGTTGCCTTGAGTTGTGCATCATGGCTGACCTTGAAAGTGCTAATACAGGCAAAGGCTTAATGGCTCTGCAGCTGCAAAAATCAGGAATGCCTTGAAAGCCCGTGTATGTTTACCACCACCCAGGCTGAGGTAATCAAAGAGTGAAAGGATTAAAACAACAACAAACCCCCTCATGCCCTGAATGTTTTTGCCACTTTATCTTTTTTTTGTTTTGTTTTGTTTTTGCATAAGGTCAACCTTTCAAAGGTTAATACAATCTCGGTAAATATAAATAGGCTTCACAGTTTATCTTGCTACACGTACTGCTGTTACTTAGAAACCGTTTTCAGGGAGGTTAATTCGGGCCACATGTCTCCAAAGCACACGCTGTGCTCCCTGGGCAAATCACCGAGCTTAGCACAACTGCTGTGGCTCAGGCGGGGAAGGTGAGGGCTGTCTGCTGGGAGTCGGGCACGGATGTAACCCCTGTGGAGCAGCACATGGGAAAGGTCACTCGTGCGAGGTGCCAACCCTCCTCCAGCCTCCTCCTCCCCCCCCAGCCTGTGGTTTTCTGGGGCACAAGAAAAGAGCCACAGATGGAGACCTGAACCGCAGAGAGGTGAAGAAATCAGGCAGCTCCCAGGCAGGAGGAATGGAGGCTCCTTAGATAAAGCAACAGTGACTCTTGTGGGCAGTTTTAAGTATTGCCGGGCTGGCACGTCACACCACGCCGGGTGGGGAGAACATGTGAGCTCCCTGCCCTGTCCTCGGTGGTGTCCCTAAGGACAGGGCAGGCTGGGAAAGACACAGAGCTCGCTCAGCTTCTGGCGAGCTGGTGTTTGGAGCCTGCCAGATGGCACATCCCCATCCTTGTGGTCAACGATTCATCTAATGGATGGTGCCCATCTGCATTCCTGACTTCCCTGTGGCTGTGGGCTCCCTGGTGTACCCATGGGGAAGGACCTTGCTTCTGGTGGGCCCTCAGCTTCACACAGCATCCCCCAGCACCGGCTGCCATTTCCCCTCGCCTGCTTCAGCACAGCCTCAGTCTAACACTTCCCTCTGAAGGCAGCTCTCCTCCAGGGTTAGGACACAACATGCAGTTACCTTCTCTGTGACAAAAGCTATTCCAGACCTTTGGTCACCAGAGGAGCTTTTCCTGAAACTTCTCTGCTCCTCTGCAGGGAGCAGGAGACAAACCAATGTGGGTCATGCACCACAGCCTTCTCCAGAGAGACAATGACCGTGTGAGCTCCTGAGATGCCAGGCATGGAGTTGCCTCCAGACAGCCCAGGAAGCAGGATTCACACACTCTCTATCATTTTGGGTGTGATTCTGCAAGAGGTTTTTATCCTTGTATAACTCATCCTCACCTCCCAGCCCCACTGCCCTGACTGGTGAGCCCACACTGGAGCAGGATTCTTGGAGCCAGCCTCCAAACTGCTGAGAGAAACCCATCTCCCTCGCTGAGCAAAGCAAAGTGAGCCCTGTGGGAGCAGCCGCTTCCACCTTCATTGTCTTGGCCCGAGGTTGCTTTTGTTTTATGGCTTCCACAATGGAGCCAGTTAAGGAGAGAACCTGTAACTCTGACTTTTGAGTTACTTGGCTGAGATCCACACGAATGACTTGGACACGATCCTTCCGGAGGCCGCGATACTAAAAGGATGTGCGTGCACACATGCGTGTCGGTGCTGGTGTGTACCCATGTGTGGACACTGCCAAAGCCCTGGGATAAGGCTCCCAAAGGATACAAAGAGCCAATGCACTGTGGCACACCTGGCCAGGCCTGCCGAGACCTTCAGCCGGTGCAAGACGAGATGAAAGGAAGTTTGGTATTTGAGCAAAACTAATCAGGGGTATTTAATTACACAGGAACGTCTTTCATCAAACAGCCAAGGCAAACAAAGTAGGGACCAAACTGCAAAGAGTGATGGGAAGGAGGCAGCGAGCAGCTGGCAAAGCCACTGCACAGCGAGATGGATCATGCAGGCAAGGGTAGGAAACCGAGGAAGCTCCTGGCAACTCCAGCCAAACAAAGCACAGGGAGATGGGAGATCTGCAAATCAGGGCACCCCAGGAGCACAGCAAGAACACTCCGAGGTGAAACCAGCCAAGAGGCAATTGAGACCAAAACAGTTCTGTCCTCCCCCCTGGTGAGGCCGCTCCTGTTCATTACTGGCGCCAGGATCCCAAGCCGCAGCTCAGGGCAGTCACTGATTCCCTGCAGCCACAGGACGCCCTGCAGCGAGGGCAGGGAGCAGGTCACCCTGTTCACGGGTCACCGCTCGCATTCCCTTGCTCGCTCTGAAGTGGCTGGAGCACACGGCTCCAGCTGCTAACACACTGTAACCTACTAACCCCACGGCAGGGCACGCTCCTGGAAAGCCAGCTGTTTGGAGCAGCCCCTTCCAATATTCAGCAATGTTTTCTGGGGAAGAAAAGTGAAGCAGATCTTTAGTTAATTTATCCCAGAGCCCTTAAGCATTGGAATGGGCTAAGCCCCCAGCACTATTGTGCCTCTGAGAGCAGAGCAGCAGAGGTTCATAACTCTGAACATACAGTCAGGCAGGCAGTTTGTCCCCAGAAACAACACTCAAGAGAAAGCAGCCATCCTGAGGTCTCCCAGCCTCTCAAATTCTGTCCTCTGCAGCTCCAAACTGCACTCAGCATTGGAGGTCCAAACTCAGCACTGCAACTCAGGAAGCACTTTATGCTGTGAATTCACTGGTGCACACACTCAAAGCCAGTGAGATACTCCAAGAAGATGCCTTGGCAAACACAGGCACCTTGTTATCAGAGCTTGCACTGGCCAGACCCCCAGCACTGCCTGCCCTGTCCCTGTGCCACCTCCTTGTGAAGGTGCTCAAGTGACCCCTTGGGCAGCAGCTACATCCACAACCACAGTTCCTAAGACCAGATGGGAAATTCCTGCCCATCCCCTTCAGCACCTATGAGCTCAGGACCAAAACGAGGCAAATGCAAGTGCAGAAGCACTTCTGACCATCAGTCAGGCACCCGCTCCTATGCCTCCGTCTTCCTCTGAAGCCCAAGTTGACACTGAAAGTCTAAATGTTGCAAGAGTGTCCCCCCAAAACCAGTACTGGCTTTTCACTGGCAGGAGGAAGAAGCAGAAGGTTTCAGTGTGTGTCTCCATCATTTAGTAATTCATCACCAGGTAATGCTGCTGCCTTGGTGCATGCCAATAGAGAATAAAAGAGATGAGAAACCTTGAATGGGATGAGCAGGGAGCTGCTAGGTGAATTTCTAATGAGAAAAATGTCTACAAGCACTAATAAAAAGACCTGAAAGAGAATGCATTAGTAATGACAGGGTTTGAAAGAACATTTGTGTTACATGTCAGGCTTCAACTATGAATTTAGAGGCAATCCAGTGCTACTAAATCCCCTAAACAGCAAGTAATGAAAAGATGTTGAATTTCCCAATGTGACAAGTGATTTTGAAAGCCACAGTTGTGAGACTTTCAGAAGAAAGCTGTTCTGCTCTTTTGGGGGGGCATTTAGAAAGCAGAAAGATATTCAGAAGCCCCGAAACCTCTCTTAAAATCCTGACTTCAGATTTTGATCCTGCAAAGTTCCCCCCCCTCTCCCTGAGAAGCTCTCAGCTGCAGACAGCAATCCAAATGTACAAATATTAACAGTACACTCAGCTCTGCGGCCACTGGATCTGGACACATGAGAAAACCCAAATCACACCAAGCTCTCAATCTGTTTTAACTTTACACTCAGACCCTGGTTCTCCAACACCTCTCCAAGCATCTCAAGGGGATGCAGCCTGTTTTCACCCTGACATTCCTGAATTTCAGTGTAACAGCAAGGAGAAGCTCTTGAAGGGAAGGTTTAAAGCAAACCCTGTGAACAGCACCTTGCACACACTTACCCTGGGCCCTTCACTTTTCTTTTCGTGTGCTTTCTCAAGGCTCAGAAGCTCACATTTTGCTTTCAAATACAAATCTCACAGAAGATGATTGCAAGATGACTGCTTTGGGAAAGGGGGGGGGGAGAGTCCTACCAGGCTGTTTTTCATGGCTGACCGAGCAGGAATCTCTCACCGTAGAGATGAAGGCCCCCTTGGAGACTATCTCTCCAAACAGACAGCAGGTAATTGATCCTGCTCATCTGAACGACATCTTGTCATTTTTCAAACACTTGGAGGAAAGCAGGTTAATATCTTTGGAGTCAGGAGTCTGGGGAATACGTAAAGTCACTACCATGGCAGGGTGGGAAGGGCATCTCTCATCCTTGTACATCCATCTGGCAAAGCACTGAAATAAAAGACCTTGACCAGATGCACTGGTGCTTCACTGGTGCACCAGTAAGTGCCTCCCGCATTTGTCGTATTTCATCAAAATGTAAAAAAAGGGTCTTTGTAACCTCCTCAACTGATGCAGAATTACTCAAGTGGTCTCCAGTTGTGTTTGAGGCTGTGACTCATCTTGAAGGAACTCGTTGGTCTGTTGAAAAGCCAAAAAATTTTCACCTTGAAAAACAGCCAGGGCCAAGCCAGCTAGAGGGGCAAAGCTTTCCCCATCCCTAGGAAATGAGGGCACTAAACTCCGTCCTGCTCTCTCCTTTCCTGATGAGGGAGCGGCAGAGCCCTTCCCTCCGACAGAGCAGGTATTTCAAACAGAAAGGACACAGTCCCATCAAAGGTAGGTCAAGTCTTCGGAACAAACCACTCAAGGGTGCCTAGGATCCCGTGGCAGATGTAGCATACAAAATTAACCATGTTTGCTCAAAGCCTGCACTCACAGGTGAACCGAAGGGACCGCGCAGACGGGTAACAGAGCACAGCCAGGCAGCTAAATAGGACTTAAAAGCTTTTGAAGCTGCAAACACTGGAATGAACTGGGGCATGAAATTAATTTTAACTGTACTGAATAGGAGACAGGCCATAAAACTCCATGAAAATAAGAGACCGGTAACATTTTAGTAAGAGTAGAAATTCTGCTGGTAACTCCCCAGTCAGCTCTATTAGCATACGTGACTCATCCCAACTGAAAAGCAAAGCAAACAAGAAGGGAGAATTAAATAAGTGTTGCAAGGCAGAGAGTATAGCTGTGGAGAAATCGAGGAATCCTGGCTTTGTGATATTCAAATGCCTTCCCACTGACATTTGCAAACATTCAACTGAGAAAAAAAAAAATCCACACCAGGAAACGTTAAAAAAAAAAAAAAAACAAACAAAAACAACCCAACCTATAAAAGGTATTTGTGATAGTTAACAGCCTGGCCATCTTGTGCCCAGGTATGAGGCTCCAAAACCACCTTCACGTGGCAGTAGTTTCCATTTGGCACAACACAGCCAGGATGCAATGAGGGTTTGTGGACAGAAACAAATCCCAGATGATTCTCCAGCAATTGGCCAAAAGGCTTTTTCATCATGGCTAAATCTGCACAGGGTGAAACTGCTCAGAAGAATCTGCATCCAATTACACCTTGGCAAAATATAACCTGTGGTGTCCTGGCAGCTGTCCTGGTGCTCTAATGCATCTGGCTGGTGTCTCCCAGCACCCTGAGGATTTACTCCATCTCCTACGGAAACAGCCACCTCCAGGCTATGGAGCAGAAGCTGCTCCTCTGAAGCAGAAAGGCATAAACATATTAAGAACAAGGAAAAGACAAAAAATAACTTCAAATGCATCCCATGGAGAAGTCACAGTTATATAGAGAGTTATATATAGCTATATAGTTATATATAGTTATATATATGTAAACATCCAAGCATGACTTGGTCAAAACAGGCAAGTTTAGTATCTTTTCCTCTTGGTCAAAGGAGCTGGAATCATTTGCTTGGAAGAATCACTGAAATCTTGATTTCCTATTTGCCTCCCAAGCATCCAAATGTGCTTTAATGTGCAACAGGGACACAGAGATGGAAAAAAGGACACACCAATTTCTCTGCACATCCATCAGCAAGTAGCAAAGTGCAGATCAGACCCCAGGATCTCTGAGGCAGACCCATGTCCAAAAGCAGCCAACATCTGGAGCCCAGATCGCTCAGGGGCCTTTCTCTGACCTAGATCTGTAACTGCACTTGGCTGGCATCAATAACCAGCTGAAGGCAGCTAATTACCAGGCTTCTGGAAGGAGGAGACAGAGGCTTTTCATTAAAATGTGTGGTTTCCTTCCCGTATTTTTGCAGCATTAATCACAGCGAACGTTAACCCCAAGCCTGCCTGCTCCAACCTCTCCTTGGTCTGTCACCACCACCACTACAGGGACTGCTGCTGCCCGGGGTGGGGATAACCCTATGGATGCCTGCAGAGGCAGGGCTGGAGGGGAGCACGTGCTCCCGTGGCACGGGAAGCTGGTTTGACCGGGCTTCATCTCTTGTCAACAGTTTCACTCCTGACCTGCGCAGTCAGTTCCCTCTTGTTTGCGCCCGTCTTTCAGGCAGCAACCCAGGACAGGAAATTGTTTAAATCACAGGAAAATGTGATCATAAACCCACAAATATTGGCAGGGAAATAGAGAGTGGGTGAAGTATCTGGATCTACTTTTAACTCGTTCTTTCAAGGACTAAACTTGCAACCAGTTTGAAATTGCCACCTTCGGTGCCTGGATTAGAATGGCTACAGGGCCAGAGATGGCTACAGAGGGTCCCCAAGAGCTGGTGATTCGCACACACCATCAGTGCCAGGGGTGAGACACAACCAACAACACAGAGAACACATCCTTGGGCCAGCACTTGGTGCTGCGCAAGATGATTTATCAGCTGTCAGCCCACTGAACTGACAGGCACCTCCTGAGCCCCATGGGAAGCAAGGGGCTGGGGGTGATGCTGGGTTTGAATGTTTTACAGAGAATGCATTGCTGGGATGATCCAGGAAGCCTTGGGTGGAGCAGGAACGGAGCGGGGCCAGGCACCGAGCAGGTCACGTCACCAAACCCTCCTCACTGCAGCCCTTGGGGATAAGACAGCCCCTAAATACCACCAGCTCCTACCACACTCCCCTAGAGCAAAGGTACAGGAACTCTTCCCCTATAATTCCCTGGGATCAATTAACATACCGCTGAAAAGCAAGAGATTATTAACTTTTGTTAATAGATTATTAAAGATGATTATCACCAGCTGACCGAGCCCGTACCAAAATAGATGCGCTGCAGGCAGCTCAGAGCAATCATCGGTTCATTCAAGGCAGATAAAAAGTTTCAGATCTGGTTTGACTATTTAAATTTCCAACAATAATCACAATTATCGCTATTCTCATTATCTGTTGCATTTCTTCTATGTTCAGGAAGTCACTGTGGTTATTAAACGCACGCTGATGATTAAATCATGTATTGAGGTGATAAGTCAAATTAGATGATTGCTAAGTCTCAGTAAGTGTCTTTGAAATAACCAGTTGTTATTAGACATTCAAGAGGTCCTTCATGAAAATCTAATTGTAATTGCAACTTTCCATTTTACCTCATCTTTCTTGCATGCAAACACACACACACACATCTGCTGGCAGCTGATTTTGTACTTCAGTATTGGTGAAATACAGAAAAAATGACTCAAGGTGAGCGTTCTCTGGGAAAACATCAAGGGACTGACCAGGACCTGCAGGCATCCACCCCCCGAGAAAATCAACCAGCACCTTCAGCAGCCACCTGAAGCTATAGCTCCCCACTGCTGGGCTCCTGGAGCTGCTCTGATAGGATGCTCACAATTCCTCGGCAGTTTTAATCCGGGTCTGGGAGAGAGCTGGCATCCCTCCCACTCCAGCCTAATGCCCAACCTGACATTTAAAACAGCTTTATTGCCACATACTTACATTTTAATGTTTTCATGGTACTGCCTGGTGTCTGAAGGCTGGTTGTATAATGGCTGAAATAAATAAGAAAAATGAAAAGGTATAAAAGGTGCAGTCTGACATTCAGAAACTTAAACCCATCAGAAGCGCTGCCGCCTCGGTGCAGGTTCCCAGCCCAGGCGCCCGTCCCCGTGCCCCCAGCCCCGCTCCCGGCCGTACTGCAGGGTGCTGGCTCCTGGCAGCGCCGCTCGAGTCCCGGAGCATCCCGGCTCAGCCCGTGGGAGGGCAGGCAGTGCTCGAGCGAGCTGGCTCAGAACAAGCAATTTGCGACGTCGTCCAGATAAACACGGCACGGCGAGTACGTGGCTGTTATTCACTGACTGAAAAACGCAGTGCGCCTCGGAACATATGACACGGGGGAGGCGAGGGGAAAGCGGGGCTTGGGGAGCGGGAAGAGACAGTCTGTGTGCTGCAAGTTGTTATGTCTACGCGGCAAAAGCCTGCCTGAGCCCTCCCAGGGAGCCAAGCGCAGGCAACTGCAGACAGGACAAGCGTTCACCCCTGGGGTTTGCAGCAATTCCAGGGGTAGGTTGGCCCCTGCGCATGTCCCGCAGTCCCCCAGCACCCATCTGTAGAGCAATGCTTGTCTGTCCCTCAGGAGGGGCAACTGGGCTCCAGAGGACAAGTGTTTTTCTCAGTGTTGCCCCTTGGAGAGCCCAGTGATTGTGGCTGTCTCCAACACCAGGTGTGATCTCCCATCATGGGGCTGCTCTGCCCGCCGCATCCTCAGTGCTGGGGACTTCCATGGGGAGTCAGGAGAGCTGGATCCATCCCTTGTCACCTTTAACCGGTCACTGCCCCTGCTACCTCTCCCTTCCCATCTGCAGGGATGCACCGTTGGGAACCTGCCACAACACAGGGTCCCACCTGTGGAAGGCAGAAATACCACAGAGACCACGCTCAATTCCACCCATTTTGATTAACAGCTCAGGCCACGCTCCAGGATCTGCCATCAGTTGTGTCCACATCAGCAGACTGAGAAGATGCTCAGGATTAAGGCCTTCAACATTTCTAGTCACGGCCTAAGCTGCTGTGAAACATGTCCAAGACTGGGCTAACCCAAAGCTTGTCACGGCCCACCCATCACCAGCAACTGGGCACCTAATGACCACAGTTCAGGTCCAACCACAGAAACATCATGAAAGTGCTCAGGCAGTTCATCCACAAATCTTCCCCAAACCAGCTGTAAGCATATAACATCTGTGGCCAAACGCAGGCATAGGGATGTGTGACATCCAATTCCTGACTGAAGGCACCATCCAGGCCATGGATACTGACACACCAGCTCACCCTCCTACTGTGGTCACAGGGCTGAGGCTACGCTCAGGGTCCACTTGATTTCATCTCAGATTAAACACAGGAAAAGAGCAAAACATCCACTGAGCATCTGCTCATTCGGGCGAGCAGCACTGGAGGGGACAGGACCTGCAAACAGAGGTGGGTTCCTTTCTCCTCCAGTTTGAAGAAGGTGTTACTCTCGCCTCCTACGCGGTATCTCCCCATCACCATCAGAGGTGCTTGGCACAGAAGCTTGTTTTTCCACACAGCCAGCCTGTCTCTACTGCTCTTTAGAACAGATACTGCCTCACTTCTCCCCTGCCACACACCAGGACAGCCACACTGATCCGCACAGGACGCAGACTGGGTGTAGCTCTCCCTCCTCTCTGCAGCCCATCCCCGCTGCATCTTGGCACCAACAAGTCATCAACTCCCTTTCCTGGCTGGCCTTGGACATATCCCCCCTCGCTGGGAAAGCACACGTAATCCCCGCGCGGAAGGGGCACATAAGAGGCACGTAATCCCCGGGCAGAAAGACGCGGTGAGATGAGCCGCCGTGTTCCAGGAGGGATTGCGGGGCTGACGGCAGCACCCGGGCATCCCTTACCTGGTGAGGGGACAATGGGCTGCAAGTCTGCCAGGAGACACCAGCCAGGAGACACCTGGCCACCTCGTGCTGGCAGAGGCAGAGCAGATGAGAGGGACAAGCAGCCTCTCCTGAAGGAGACGTTTTCAGTGGTGTCCCTTTCCCAGGGGTGTTTCTATCATGAGTCCTCTCAGAGCTGCTGGTTTGACTCCAGGCTCAGAGCTTGCTGTGCACTTCACGCTTGGAAAGCTCAGAGGAACACAGACATCCGTCTCATCACGTAGCTCGAGAGAGGCAGGTCTGCACCAGGGAGAGAAGAAATCAAGCCACAGCTCCAGAGCATCACATCCACAGTCACCCTGGAAAGGTCTGACTGGAAGAACCGCTGGGTGGCCTTAACCAGTGATTGTCTCTTGGAAGAAGACTGCAGGAACTGGAAATACTGATAAATAAAAGTGTTTCTCTTCCATTTTTGCTCATAAAAATTGAAGCAAAGAAGCTGGCACATGGCGGGTCACAGAGACCTTCCTCTTCAGAGAAGCAGTGGAATTAACATTTTGGTTTGGACCTGGGTTAGAAGATGCTCATGTGCACATGCATATTAGGGATGCCCTGATGCCACCCAGCTTACCAAAAGCTGAATATTCCTTTCTATCCTTTCTAGCTATCTATGATATAAACAGCCACTTAATTCTTAGTAAGAAAACCTAAGTGCTAGCAGACAAGCACTGGAACACATCACTTTAAAAGAAATGCCCAAACACTCAGAAATAAGGAACTCTGGGATCCAAACACAAGATCCATATGACACCAGCACCTCAAAGAGATTTCTGGCTGCACAACAGCCTCAGCACCGTAACTCCACCCATGCAGTGGAGGAAACCCAGGAGACAAGTTCTACCTACTCAGAGGTAGGCAGATCCCTCACAGATTAAATGGTTAAAGAAACTTTATTCTCAACATGCATCTTCCCTCAGAGCTGTCTGCAATCTGCACAGAATTTCACCTTTCTTACTGTGTAAGAAGAAGTAAAGCTGACGGGTCGGATGGGTAAAGTGACATGCTCAGAACATCCACAGTGCTTTTCTAGGGTTAGGGACATGTAATGCATTTCTCTAGGGAATGACATTTAAGAAAAACATAATTGCAATGCAAAGCTATTACTGGGAAAGCCCAGGATTTACTGAAAGCTCTTTAGAAATAAAACAGAACAAAAGGTTTCAATTGCTTTCTGGTCACTGCAGGGTTCAGACAACACATCTCAAAGACATTTCTCCCCGGGGAAAACATGGGGTCATTTTTTTAAATGGTACCGCTACAGTGGAGGGATGAAACGAGCAGAGTCCTGGTTTACTGACTGAATCTCCTCCTGACATAGATGGAAGCTTCCCAAGACCTGAACTGGATCCCTGCTTCCTGGGAATTCCTGGGCCTCCAGCTCCATCCTGCCAGCAGCACTCCAGTAACCTCCAGCCTCTCTGCCACGACCGATTTCCACCGTGACCTCTCATCTCCCCCCATCAGCCCCGCCACGCTGCCACCGAGCCGACGCGCACCCGGCACCATTGCCGCTCCGAGGGCTCCAACCACGGCTCCCTGAACAACCAGAGCCCACAGCAACACATGACCCTGCGTTTCAGTGACAGCCACACCTCTCCTTGCAGAGACTGGACTGACACCAGGATGCTCAAACTCCCTTCAGGAAACTCCCTGTGGCAGCCCCAGGGCTGGTGCACGTGGTGTGTGACACTCTGGAGCAGGTGGGAGCATCGGGCACAGAGCGCAGAGCTGCTCTCCTTCCTGGAGCTGCTGCCTTTCCAACTCAGAAAAAGATCTGACTATTCATTTTGTCTCTTGTAGGCCATTGGCAGGTCCCAGTGCTGCTGTGCCCGACATGGGGCAGGGGCTGGGCCATAGGAAGCATCTCTCTCTAGGCAGACAGATGAGACAAGTCTGCAAGATGCACACTGAGCCCAGCCAGGGCTTTGCAGGGTTTTCTCAGAGAGGTTTGCTCTTTTCCCCTGCCCTCCAAGGAGTAAGGGAGAGCAACAGTGAAAAGGTTTGCACTGGGCTCTCCTGCAGCTCTCCTGTGCGGTGTCAGCACCCAGGGACAAAGCATCAACAAAGTGAAAAAAAGAAAAAATGGGAGCAAAAAACCAAATGGGAGGAGGAAGGAAAGGAAACGCAACGTCTTTCAGATGAGGAAGCACCAACCCCAGGCACTGCCAGTCCTCAGAGCAGAAAAAGCAAAGGGTTTGACCCTGGTGACTCAGAGGAAAAATAATGAGTGTTACCTCCCCAACAAGGAAGTGGGCTTTGACACGTACAGTAATTCCCCTGTGACCTCTCCCTTACGCACCAGGGAAGACAGCGATTTGTACCACCTCCACAAGGCAAGTCCAAATTACAACTGCTGAGGCCTGTGAGCTGCCTGCTCCCACCTCACAGGAATGGCTCCCTCCACTGCACTCCATGGCTGGTGCAAAGCAGGAGATGCTGTGTTAGACTGGGTCCAATCCTTCCACCAGCACTGCTGCCAACGCACCCTTTCCAGGCACTCTTCTCCAGGACTCAACCCCTCAGGGGTTGTTTCCAGCCACCCCTCCACCAATCAGTCCTTTGACTTACAGACAGATTTTGCTGGATGAGGGGGTAGCCCAAAACTGGCAATTTATTCTAAAGTTGTTCTCAGATTCCCTGGACATGAGGGGGATTGAAATCGGAAACGTGCGAGTCCTGATACCTGCAGGTCATTGCAGCTGCAGCCGAGCTGTGCTCACAGAGCACCCTCCAGCACCCTCCTCCCTTTACAGGGGTGGGACAGAGGAGAGTCCAAGCACCCATCCCTCTACATGGCATCTCGAGGTTGGTTGCCCAGGCAGCAGCCCCATAGCCCCAGTGCTGTGCCTGCCACCAGCAGACAAAGCCATCAGCATCCCGAGTGGACACAGACTGTGCTGGAGCCCCTTCCACCCTCCAGCTCCTCTGCAGCACATGAGGAGGAGCCAAAGGGTTAAGGCTCTCCGAAGAGGGCTCTGTGTATGTGTCTGCCTGTGTTTCAGTACTCATCTCAGTCACTTTGCTTCCTGCCTTGGTGCTGTGCCAGCGAGAGGTCCAGGCCAGCAGCAGGCTTCCTTCTGACAGACAGACACACACACAGGGTGCCGCGATCGCTCACCGCCCAGGAACCTCTCCAAACCTGGCCCGGCTCCCGCTCCCCACAGACAGAGGTAACACTCACCAGCTCCACCTGGGGACCCAGTCCTTCCAGGATCCGGTGGGCAGCCTCCGCCTTCTTCTGCAGGGAGGAAAGGGGACAGAGAGAAGAAAAGTTATTTGTGCCATTACAAGTCGCAGCCCTTTGCTCCAGCTCTCCTTTCTGCTAAAACCACTTCCAAAACATCCGCAGAGCCGTCACAAATCCCACCCCTGCCTGAAAGTGGGTCCAGCTCAGGCCCTGGACCCGCAGGAAAACCCCGCGGGCAAAAGGCTCCGGCACTTGAGTTATCGTGACTTTAATGCACCCAAGCTCTGCGCGGGAAGTGACCCGAATCCCCGAGCCCTGTGGGTGCCAGGCGGGGGATCGCGCCCGTTACCTCCGCACGGCCGCCCCGCGAGGAGGAGGGCGGGCAAGCCGGCACGCACGCAGAGATGCCCTTTCTAGGATTCATCGCTTCACGAGCATGTGATCGTTAGACTTGAGCTGCCCTTGGCTCCTCGTCATGCTCTCGCTTCCCTCCCCTCCCTGCCGCAGAGGAGCCCTTCTCCGTTCCCCTCCCGCCCCCGGCCAAGCTACCTAGTGCTTATTAAAGGGAAAAAAACCACCCAGGAACACGTGTCAGGGGCTGTGCGGTGGTTACTAATTAAACAGGCCTGAAAAAAAGACATGGGTTGGCTGCAGCAAGAGTCTAAATAAAAGATGACATTTTCAGTAAACAGCACTTCCTCGCAAAGCCAGGCTGTTCAGGGGAGGTTACTGACAGTCCGATAAATCCAGATTGCTGCATGCTGACGACGCCACAGGCTGAGCCGTTAAAGCCAAATACCTGACAGCGAGGGGGACAAGGAGATGGATCTTCAGAGGTTCAGATAAAATAGGTAGTTTTAGTTATTTCTGGGTAGGGGAGAGAGAAAATCCGCAGATGCCTAAAACAGGGAGCTAAGCCCCAGGGCTGGGAAGCAGGGCAGGGCTGGGGTCTGGTCTCGTGGCCGAGATAGTGGGGCTTGGCAAACCCTGGGTGAAGATGCCCCAGGGCAGAGAAGGGATTTCAGCTCCAGAGGCCGTCTCACAGGGCTCTAAAGCAGCAGAGACCTCTCACCGTCACACTGGCTCAGAGCAGGATGAGTTTCCCAGGGCCTCAGCACAGGGATGTCTCACCAAAGGCTGGCACACGGTCCTGCCGCTTGCCCCCGCATCCACCCCTAACCCGCCGCCGGCGCCAGGTCCTCAGAAGCACTGATGCAGCTGTAGGTGTGCAAGCACCTCGCCGGGGCTTCGCACACCCACACACAGTCTGATCTGCCAGCGTGCACTTTAGCAGAGTCGGCCCCGAGCAGCTGCGTGAGTCACCCTGCCCCCGGTCGGGCTCAGCGCCCTGGAAAACAGCCCCAGGCGAATGGCCCTGGCCAAAACCAGCCCCAGCCCAGCTGCAAAGCCTGCACCAGGTGCCTCGCCACAGCAAGGCGACCAGGAGATGTCCAGTTCCTCTATTTACTGTATGGTCGGGATGACACAAAGCTTGTTTGCGATTTAGAAGCGACTTCAAGGAGGCTGAGAGAGATGTAACCACACGGAGAGCCCACTGTGGCACCATCCCCACATGTAAGCATGAGGCAGGCAGCAGCCCCACTGTTAAGGCATCCCTGCCTGGTCATCTGCAGTACTCCTGACAGCAGACCCTGGTGTTCACAGGTGTCACAATCACTGCATTTGGAGTTTCCCCCACTGCCCACATGACTCTGTTAATGGAAATGAGCCAAGTCCGCCCAGGGACCTGCCCCTTGGAAAAATTAATCACACAAGAATGGCCCTCTCTGAGCCAGAGCTTAATATTTTGGTCTCCATGAGCTATAAAATCTGCTGACCTCAGAGAACACCAGCACTGTGGCATTCAAAAGTCTTACAGAATTAAAACCAAGGGGCAAGATTTCCAGGGCAGTCATTAAAACTGCTGAAACCACTCTACATCTGCTGCCAAGGGGGTGATTTGGCCAATGCCCTCCAGCCCGCCGTTGGCTGCTGGTGAGTAGGAAGCATCATTTTACCCAAATTTTTTTGACACGTACCTGGGACAGAAAGCAGCAAACCAATTAATGGCAGTTAGCATAATTACAGGTAGAGGACTGCAGCCCCACTCAAGGCAGGCAGTCTCACCGTGGGCCTGTTCTCCTGGGCACCAGCACTGGTGGATGATGCCCTGGCAGAGGTGGATGGCACAGCAAGGGGCCAGTGACGCTGCAGGCCCGTGTGTACAATGTGATTAACTTCGAGCAAAAGCTGAGTATGTTCAGCTGCTGCATTTGCCATGTTTAGACAACTTAATGAGACAAGCCAGAGGCAAATCACCATAGGCAGAACATGTGGCGAATCAAGAAGAATGGCATAATTTGTCTTGCATTAACCGACTGCAATATACACGTCTCCAGAACGAAAGATCAGGAGGGGAAGCTATTCCGAGCACGTCATATCTTTGTACGTACACAAAGAAATGCCTCTATCTTGAAAGCTGCCCAATTAACACTTGACACCCACTGTAATTGCTGATGCTCCTTGCTGCATTTATCAGATCATAGCAGAACTGTAACGAGCTGTCTGAAAGGCCTGGCAGAGCGAGGTGAGAGCTGGCGGCAGAACTGGGAAGGACATAAAACACCCAGTGGAACGTTCCCACCATGCTGGGGCTCATCCATATGGACAGGCAGACACAGGGAGATGTGCTCCTGCCTAAGGAGCCAGTGAGCCAGAAGCCTGACTGGAGAATTTAGGCAAACCTCAAACTGTTCCGGTGCAAAAGCAGCCCCCACCAGATCTCCTGCAGCAGCAGGACCTTTGCTGAAGACTACCAGCAGCCCTGGTAAATCCTTTACTTTCTGAAGGCACAGCCACCTAGGACTTGGTTCCAATACTGATTTCATTAGGAGTATGTTTAGTGAGGGACCCTGCAGAAGGAAACCAGAGGGTTCATCCTGCTGAATGACCCCACCCATGCCTGCATTCCTATTATTTAACAGAAAGAAATGTATCAGGAAGCACACCTGAGCCATTACCTCAGGTGAGACGCATAAAGATCCCCACCAGTTGTACAGTCCCTCTGCAGTTCCACAGCCAGCAGGCAAAGACCCCTTTTCCTGATTTTGTACAAAACCCTGAAACATTGCTCCTGCACTGGAGCAGTGCCATTCATGGAGGGATCAAAGCCCTGAGGCTGAATTCTGCTCCCATTTACATCAGAGTGGCTTTGCTCTGTACAGCAGCTCTGGGTTTGGCACCAGCACAGGCAGACCACGGGCACTTGCGAGGGCAGGGGCACCTCCTCTGGAGTGTGTTTCAGCACAACTCATGAGAAGAGGTGAAGCCTATCCCATACTAGTCCTCCAAGTGCATTTTTGGAGGCAGGAGCCACAAGAAGCGTGTCTGAACCACAAACACTGCAGGGCCCACAGCTTCAGAGCGGAACCCGTGGATGTGGCAGGCAGCAGCACCTGCCCCTAGAGAACCTCCCTCATCCCGGGCAGGGGCACAGGCAGGGACACAGCACACAGACCATGCTCTTACCCTGGCTGAAGCTCCTCCAACAGGCCTGGAGCTAAAGAGATCTTTGCCAACAACAAAAACCTCCCTGCTGACTGTGAAAATCTCCATTCTCGCCTAAAAACATTTGGCTTCCAAAGCAAACTCCAGCCCCTTGTTTTTCCTTTGAAGAAACTTTAAATAGGCTTGGGAGGGGGAAAGCAAGCAGGAGAGTAACTTCCCAGCCATGTGAGCTCCCGTGGGGATGACGAGAGGACCCCACGAGGCAGCAGAGCATCCGAAACCAGAAGAGGGAGAGTCTGGGATTTTGCGTGGGCTCTTCTTAAAGCAAAGTTTAAAAATGGAAGAGAAGGAAACACAGGAGTTATTTTGAGAAAGCGGATCTGAAATTAGGAGGCGGCATTTTCTTGGACCAACTCCAGCCATGGCTCCATGCAGCACAAAGCTGCTGCAGCTGAACTGTGCTCCTGGGGTTATTTATAGCAGCCCGTAGGCAGCAGCGCTGGGGAATGGAAGGGTTTCTATTTGGGATCAGGCATGTCCCACATGGAGATATGCAAAGCCCTTCCAGGGGCAGGAGATTGTGCACAGGGCAGCGCTGGGAGAAGTTCTGTCCTGCCAGCACAATGTCCTAGGAACAGGCAGAGCTGTGGGTGCAGCATGGCAAAGAGGCAGGCTGCAATGGGATTTTCTTTAACACTAAATTCAGGAGAAGTGGGGCTGAAGTCAGCAGAAATCATGAAAACCCTCAAGTGAGATGCCTTTTTACATGCAGCAGAAAGCAAACAGTAAGGGGGGGGGGGTCAAAGGCCCTACCTCTGTGCCAAGATCTGCTGCGACCAAACCACGAGCTGGCAGTGCCTGTTCCACAGGGAAAGTTTATCATTCCTATGACCACAGGTACTAATTTTTTCCCCTTTCAACCTCAGCATCCTCTCTCCGAGAGCCAAATCACCTCAGCAATTCATTGCCCTCTCCACAAAGCAGGTGGGATGAGTCCCAGTACTGTGGAAGGGAAAACAACACTCTTCCCTTCCCAGCTCCCCGAGTCTGCAGGGATGGCCACCACACCGCTCCCAACACAACTACAGGAACCCAAGGATGAGTGCCCTCTCTTCTCCTTCAATCCAAATGTTCCTGAGCATCAGGGGACACTGGTCAGCCTCAGTGGCACATGCCTCGCTCCCCTCACCTGGCCCAGGGGCTGATGCTCTCCAGGGGTGTCCACAGACACAGATGCCCTGCACGCTCCCCCACCTCCCTGCGTGTTGCAAGGTCTCCCTTCCTCCCTTTGACAGATTTGGGATCTCCGCAATTCTCCTCTTGATTCCCAGGACCTGAAAATGCAGGACACGGCCTTATCTGGTCTGGGTTAATCATGGAAAAAGCTTCTAAGTAAATGCACCTACTGGAAACTTCGGATCCTGAAGCAGACTGCGAAAACAGACATCACTACCATTAAAAAATTAATTTCCTTAAAATCCAATAAAACCTGAAAGGATTCTCAATGACTCCAAGCTATTTGCTTAGATTTTATCTTTTTGAAAATCTCACTATCATACAGACGTGTCAATAGCATCTGAATTCTGGCCTTTCCAGTTTTCCTCCAGATTATCTGGAAGCTCATTTTGCATCACTGAGCCCCGATGAGGCAGAATAAAAGTTATTAGAAACAAAAGCAAAACGAACAAGGCCCTTTCAGCAGCCAAATATGAAATGCCCCCATCCCAACTACCACGTAAACTATAATTTGAAAAAAAACCCTGCAGATTTAACACTCAAAAGCACTTTCACTGATAAGGTTTTATTTACTGCACCAGCTCCGTGCTGACAAGGCAGGCCCGATTCTTCCTTTTCTCATGTAAATCAGGAGTTCATAGAAAATCAGAGTTCTACAGACATAAAATCCCTGTAGGATCTGAGTCACACTCAGTGTCTGTGATTAGTTAACAGCGAGATTATACTTTGCAATGCTGAAAGACTTCATTTATTTATTCTCTTATTTATGGATGGGGCATTAATGCTTTATGAGGGTATTTGAGGAGGGTAAACGGATAGCTGGGAACATGCTCTACACAGACACAACAGCAGCAGGGGGTGGAAAAAGTTCCAAACAATCCTTTGAATTCCAATTTTACAGCATAATGTTGAATTTATAGATAGATAGCTGTGCCCTTTTGAAAGAGCACGCATCAAGACAGAAAACGAATTAAAATTTAATCTTATTGATTTCCACCAGCTCAATCTCAAGCGCAAGACAGACACTGCTGCTGCCTCCACTGCCTGCACTGCTTCAAACCCAGTTTTTCGGAGGGTTGACAGGAGAGTAGGGAGGGTTGACAGTGGAGCAGGGGTGGGCTCGTGCAGCCAAGCCTTTGGCACCCTCCGGGGCAACGTGGGGGGACTCATCCTAGCCCTGTCCACGCTGCAGTGGGTCACAGCACGTGGCGTCCCCTCCCTGGCGTGGCAGCGGAGGGCGAAGTCACGCCATGTCCTGACGTGACCTCTCCCTCTCTGATAAATAAGTGCCAATGTTTTAGAGGAAAGCTGACGTGTGCTTGTTTGCAGGGACAGGCCTGACACAAGCACGGGAGCTGCACTGTATCTGCTGGTCTCTGAGCAGGAGTCCTGCTGGCTCCGATGGATGGCAGGTCTGCAGGGAGCCTCCAACCACCTGTGTCTGGCTCACAGAGAGCTGGAGACGGGCACCTGTGGGCTCCATCTCCACAGCGGTCAGACAGACAGCACGGGCACCTCTGCATGCACATGGTGTGTGGTAGCTGGTGGGGACTTGGTGGAGAATTCACCCAGCCAAGCCACGGAGCACTGCTGGGTAGGACACACTGCCAAGGAGAGCTCAGCCAGCCCCTTGTCCCAGGAAAGGCACAGAGCACAATCTGCAGCGACAGGAACACTGCTCTGCTCTCTGTTCTTAACAAGGGACCTGGAAATTTCCATTTAAAGCACAAAAACATCTTCAAGCTCAGGTATGTTCAATCGATTTCAAGGGAAGGCAGATGCAAGGAATCCCGTGAATGGCCCAGCGGAATAAAGCCACAGCTAAAAATACACACAGATGATCTTCCCTGGTTATGGGGATTTGATGTGGAAGAAAGCTAAATTCTGTTGGTACAATAACACATCCCAGAGGTGCAAATTAAACCCCTCAAGGAGGCTGTGTCACACAGCTACCACCTCTGAGGTGCCAGACCCGGCAGGGATCAGCTTTCCCCTGCAGGGGAGACATTAAAATCGCTCACAGGGTTTAATTCAGGAGATCCCCAACGCCTGCATCACTGTCAGCCTCCAGCAGCAACCGAGGCATCCACCACAACCCGATTTCCCCAGGTAGTCCTGTATCACTCTGCCACCACGCGGCTCCTGGAGAGCGGATGACCGGGGCTGGAAAACACACCCCGTCCCACACCCAAGCACCCTGCAGCCAAAATGGTCCCCTGAGCTCCCCATGGCTCCTTCCAAATGCTCTCGGAGATTTTAGCCACCATTACTATTCCCAAACATTGCTCTGCCTCTTCAAGGACTAAACACACTTTTGAAAATAGGATTCAAACGCTTCTGACAATGCTGCCCACTGTTCTCAGTTTAATCTATGGACAATACCAAAAATGTTAATTTCCATTTTCATACATTCTTTCAGAAATTAGGTACAGTTTGCACTCACAGTTGAAATTTTGTCTTGGGGGTGCGTAGTTTTTCTGTGTTATACTTCAAGAATTTCCCAAAAGGTACTTTTTCGTGTGCAACTTCACAGTTCAGCTTTGGAAACAAGATGAAGTCGTTCCAGTCAGCACATACCCCAGGGGCAGGAGGCACCTGGATATGGAGTATCAACTGCCCCTCTATAATCCAAGTCACCTAAAACCCTCCCAAACACAACAACAGCCTCAAGGTTCAGGATCTGACCGCAGTGAAGAGCAGCTTCTCTCCACTCTTCCCCCGCAGAATCTGTACAGTCACCTTTTTTTTCTGGAAATCAATTACTTGTCCAGCAGAGTGTAGCAAGAGGGGATTACAGGTCATGTTTTCCATAATTATCCTCCCTGACACCGAGGAACTTTCAAATTGTACGCGTTAAGTAGGTCACAAGAGGGAACAGCAGCGTGATGGGCATTTAGCATCAGCCAACCTGAATTTTGAGAAAATCGGATACAGTCCAGTGCCGACCTGCATCCCAACCCCTCATCCATATGCAGCCCAGTGGTGAGAAAAATATATAGACTTCCCTGATGAACCATAAGCTAAAATTAGAAAGCATTCACGCCTGCAAAGCCACAGCTATCACCAAAAGGAAAGTAGGTCACAGAATGGCTGGCTAACTTGATTTTCCGGCGTTTCTAGCTGCTCTGTCCTCATGTAACCTCTCCTCTCCCATGGACCGTTTCTGGTCTCTCCTTTGTTCAGGGTATAACTGCACACAGTGTGCGACTCCAGCCCGGCCTGGCAGGAGCGGTGGGAACGGGCACGGCAGCACCCGCGTGCTCGGTGAAGCACAGACCCGTGGTTCATGAAAAATTAAGCCAGAGCCAGGCAGAAAGCCCCTCCACGAAGCCACCGGCTCCCACCTGCTCTGGGATTGACACAAGGGCTGGCTTTCTGCCCCTTCCACAACATTGCTCTTTAAAAGATCATTTCAGGCTTTGCCAGCTCTTCTGGGGTGCTTTGCTCTCTCGCCTCCTCCTGAGGCCTGAATATCCTCTTTTTATTTGCATTTCTTACCGTGCGCTGCCTCCCTCAAGCCACAAGCCAAGAGATGCGAGTAAATCCGGCTTCCCTTCCCTTTGTGCGCGGGCTGGAGCCCTGGCTCAGCCGCTACCAATGCTTTTCCTGCAAGCAGACCTCGAGGCATCAACTTCACTGCTTTTCCACAGCACAGAAGAGGCAGAAAGGCTTAAAATTTGGCTCAGCGACCTTCTCCACTCTAGATCAATATGTCTCTTATCTGGCTCATGGCCCTTTGCTCCTACCAACTCACCTTGCAATTAAGCGCTGAGCCGCAGCAAAGCCGCAGGTCAGCACAAGAATGCCTGGGGCTCTCCCATGTCTGACAGACAGCTGGATACACCTGGAGGTTCTGCTGCCACCAAACCCACTCAAAGCAACCACCAGCCACTCTTTTCCACCCATGATCTCAACTGATGCTGCTCCCAAGTTCTTTTCTCTTCCACCTTTTCTCCTCCGGGCCCCACAGGAAGAGCAGCCAACACCAAACTGCATCCCAAATGTGTCCAATATATGAAAGGCTGAAAGCTGGGATGTTCTTTAGAAGGACAATTGCATTCTGTATCCCCCTTTTGTTACTGGAGCCACAATGAAGGCAATGCCCAGCACACCCTTCCTTTGCAGCCCACATAGCTTGGCACGTCCCAGCTATGGTACTTGAAAGGTCCTTCCATCTCCCAGCCTCAGCCATCACACTGGGCCAGCGAGGCTGTCACCTCTCCATTGCCCATGGATAGATCTTGTCTTCTCCAAAGGAGGAACCTTCCTGCAGCTTGCTATGGTTTCTGTCAAGCCAAAGGGAAGGTTGTTTGGTTTGTCTCCTACCCACAGTCAGGCTTGTTACACGCTACACACAAGGGGACTTTACAGGAACGGGAAGAATCATCACTCACCCACCCCAGGGAACACGCAGGCACAAACACGGAGCCAGGTTTGAAATTATGCAGACATTTGGTGTCTGACGTGACCTTCACTTGCTGAGCACCCACCAGGAACAAGTGCACCTCTCAGGAAGGTTAATAGTGAAACACTCCTGGGACCGAGGCTGGCTCTGAGGATCAGCCCTGCGCTGACAAAGGGATGCCACCAGCTCTGAGCACTCTGTGTGACAGTGTCCCGGGTGTTATGGCCGTGCACGTTCAAGGAGGAATGTAGAACCCCATGCTTGCTCTCCACACTCGCTGCCATCACCCGTGGGACACGGCAGCAACCCCAAGGCACTGCCCTGAGCAATGGTGAGGCTTTGAGAGCATAACCTGCCTGCCATGGAAAAGGTAATGGCAGACTCAGGGAGGTGGGAGGGAATGTGTGACCCTTCTGCTGGCACGGGCAGAGACAAGAGGTGACAAAGCAGGACACTCAGCCCTGAGCCAGCTTCAATTAACAGGGACTGCTACAATGCAGCCTGTCAGGGATGTGATGGCTGAAGATCTCCTTTCCCTCCTGCCTCAGCACCATGACCCATTTCTTCCCCTTGTAACATGGTCCAGCTACACAAGAGTGTCCAAGGAGGATAAGGCTCAAGGGAACAGGAATAAAAATGTCTGAGAGTTCCTTTCTTTGAATCTCACCCCTTGCACAGGAGGCACAAGCCATCAAGCCCAAGACCCCCAGAGAGGGCACGTGGTGGTGAGAATGGCCTTGAGGAACACTCAGCACCTGCCCCCAAAGCCCAGTGCTGTAAAGCTGGTGCTACCTAATGCTTCAAACACATCGACCTCAGCCTTCACCCACTCACACAACAGATCGTGCCAGTGCTGGGTTTCCTACTGCTCAGGGAGAGAAGCAGATGGAAAAAGGAAAACCACGAAAATTGCACTGCCTGGGAGCAATTTTTTTCTTTTTAGGAGTTGGGCACCTGGATTTCTGCAGCTCCCAGTGAAATCGCAGGCCTCGCAATTCAAAATAATTAGCGACTGGTAGTTTTCCTTTTATGCAAAATCATCCTTTTTATCCAACACCTAAATGAAAATGAATATGCTTGATTATCTACCAAAGGGCCCAATTTCCGAGCACCGCTCCGATGCACACAGCAAAATTCATGTCTCCTCGGGCTGCTATTACAGGCAACGGCTGACAAATGAGCGGTCAAGGCAGAGATCCAGAGCCAGGGATGCCAGCCTGACCTTTGCTAATGCTATTTACAGCATCCAATATCCACAAATCCAGCCGTGGCTGCATCCACATCCCTTATGCTCCAGCCTGGGGGCCACAGGGGCAGCCAGGAGACCTCGTAGCTGGCCTGCCAGTACTGGAGCACCACAGATGTCCCCTTCCAGCCATGCAGCCCATCCCACCACGCCAAAGCCCATCCTATGAGACAGGTTTCGACCAGGTTCACTTCCAGGGGAGAGGATGAAACAAACTGTTTTACAGAGAGGAGACTGAAGCATCTCCTGAACACTTCATACCTAAGGCTGATCACAGAAAACCCCCCAGGCAGGTTCTTCTTAAGACATCAGTGCTCATCCTCAAAGGCAGAGCAAGCTCCTCTTGGCTCAGCCCTCTGTGGTCACTGTCCTGACAGGGCTTCCATCTATCCCCCTCCCATGGCCTCCACCCCAGGAGTAACGCCCAGGAGAATCCCCCACCTGGCTCTCACCAACCTCCCATCCCTGGCCAGGGTGACACGGCACAATCACGCGTTCGTACTTCCATCGTTTCCAGACTCACCCTGTTCTCGTCGTAGATGATCTGCACCAAGCTGCGATGTTTGGACTCGATAGGAGGAGGAGAGATAGGTTTTTCAGGCTCTGGTGGTTTGGCTGCTTCTTCCTCCAACTGTTGCTGTGCAAGAAGAGGGGGGAGGAGGAGGGTGAGTCACAGCAAGAAACGCAGCCGTCCTCGTCCACACGAGACTCTCTGTGATGCCGCGACCGAGGCAGAAACCGCGATGGCAGGAGACTTCCTGCGAAACCTGGGCAGGCCGGGGCTGCGCAGGGACGGGGAGAGGGAGGGGAGCTGCACAGCAGCCCCTGCCACGCAAGCGCACCACGGGCCTGCCCCAGGCACCGGCCCCGTGCTGGTGGGTCGGTGCGTTTTAGGCATGGAGGTTGAGAGCCTGCCTCAGAGGAGCCTCCTGGAGCGGGCCTGAGGCTGGAAATTACGATTTCCCTGGAAGCCCTTAAATGAAAGAGAGCTCCAGCCCAGCTCCCTGCTGCTATCTGCCTCTGGAGCTGCTGCTGCGTGCAGGGACTGGTGGAGGAGCCAGGAATGACCAGCAAGGCTGCTCTCCACCTTTGGTTCCCCTTCCCATGGAGTAGATGCCTCAGGATGACTGTTCTCAATTAAATGACTTGGGCACCAGCCACCCCTGCGCTTTAGAATATCACCATGATCAGCAGGCAAACCTGACTTTCCACCTGCATCTCCGCCTCTCCCAACACTGCGATGCAGGAGGAGACATCCAAGCCCTTCCTGTAAGTTTGAGGAACTGCTCAGCTGAAAGAGGAAATCACAGATTCCTCCAGGCTCCTCCTGGGGCCAGCCTTGGAGGAGGGAGAGCACAGCCCTGCACGGCAGCTGTGGGGCAGCACAGGCAAGGGAGAGGGAGCGGCTGTCAAAAAACGCTGAGGATTTTTTTCACTGCTTGGCTCTGAATTTCTGAAAAGTACAAATCATTTTACTCTCTTCCTCCAGCTAAAGTATCCCCTGTTGAAGCATGGGAACATCGAGTGAGTCTTGTACTAGGAAGAAAATGCACCTGGGACTTGGCTTGCACCAGAGGCAAGTGCACCACTGACCTGCCAGAGACAGCAGTGGCTGGTGGTCTGAGGAGAAGGTGGGCACCTACTCCTCCTCCAGATCATCTCTGGTCCTGATGACAACACCTTTAGCAAACTAACGCAGTAGGATGCAGCCCAAGAATGCACGTAAGCCCCCAGACAGGTCTCATGGCTTGGCTGAGAAAACTCACACACCCTAATTTAAGTGTGTTTCAATAGATGAAGGACCCCACACTGTGGGCTCCACCTGCCCACAGGTGGACACCTGTTCCCACAGAGGGAAAAGCAGACGCGTGGGGAACACTGAGATATACCAAAAGAACTGCCATGGCCAGCCAGAGTGGGGAGCAGGCTCTGAGAGAGGCAGGAGGTCCCAGGTCCCACACATTAACATCACCATGCCCACCTCGGGGTTACTCCAGCCATGACTAAGAAGCTTTCAGTGAAGCCACAGCTGAAACCATGTGCTGCAAAGCTGTGCTCAGGCACCTGCCTGCTCCTCCTTGGTGTCCTAAGGCACCCTACCACACATCCCACGGGACAAACTCCAAAAAGTCCAAAGGACAAACCACCAAAAGGGATCAGACACATCTTCTACTTCTCTTGGGGAAAACATTTGTGTTAAAAAAAAACAAAACAAAAAAAGTCAAAACATCCCAAACTTGCCTATATTGTTCTGGAAACCCACAAAAATTCTGCCAAGTGTGCGGTAAGGGATTTCAGGCAAGAGGGTTTGATGGCCAATCAGGAAACGAAAGTTTGCCACTAAGTGGAGGCTCATTAAATGCAGCTCGTTAGAAGAAAAAATACAAATCTAATTATAGCTGAAATACAGCAGAGAATTAAACTCTACTCTCTGTGGTGTAGAGCTGTATGGTTATTAAAGGGCCAGACGCTGGAGGTAAGGATGGGAGGAGGGGTTGGAGGCAGCACACCTGACTGCAGCAGGCTCAGGCCGCAACAGCTACTCCTGGGAGCCATGGGAAATGGCAAAGCAAAATAGGTCAGGGTTCCCAGACAGGGACAAAATAGATTTCTTAAAGGTCTGCCATAAAAGCCAGGCTGGGACTGTGACCTTTACAGGGAGAGAAGCGGGATGAGAGATGAGTCTTGACGGCTCCACACTCTCTCCCTCCCCACGCCCAGCAGCGGCTGCCGGAGAGCCCCCTCCTCTCCCCAGATGGAAGACAATGCAGTAGTGTTGAAGGGATGCAAGATGCCATCATTAGCCATAGCCCTGGCTCCTACAGCACCCAGAGGCCAACCCACTTCCAAGTGGAGAAGGTGTTCTCTCCAGATAAGAGTCCCTTTGGCTGGACCACACACTGCAGAGGGGCCGCTGGAGCCTGCAGTGCTGGCAGGAATGTGGGTGGCATCTCAGGAAGATCCCATCCCTGCACCTACCAGCTCCCGTGCTGGAGGCACCTGCCTGATGAAGCCAAGCTTGTTCCACATACACCCAGCTGCCATCACCTGGGTACTGGGACGCTTCACCTGCCTAAGGAATGGAGAGGCTTCCAGACAGAGGGCATCTCTGAAAACCACTTTCAAAGAGACAAGGGGAGAACAGAGGAAACTCATCCAGAAGCAAGATGGAAGGGGAAACCCTGGAGCTCTTCTACCCAGCCAGCTCCACCTCCATCACCAGGTGGGAGTGTTGTACTCCTGGAGAGCCCTTTGCTGAGCTCGGCGCCCAAGGAGGCTCAGGCGCCACTGCGGAGAACAGCCCAGCAGTTTATTTCTCCTTCAGATCCCCGGTACTGCTGCCAGGAATAAATGCATAAGGATTATCCTTCCCTGTCAGGAAGAGGGGGAGAGAGGACTCAGCGAGAGATTGAAGCGCATATGGTGCATGAATGAGTGGGGGATGGCTGACAGAGGTGGCCTCCTGCCAGGGGTGTGCAGGGTTTGGGGAAGGTTTCTCAGCTTGCTGAAGACATTTGCTTCCTGCAAAGTCCAGGCAGAGCCTTCCCTGCCATTTTTGGAACAACCAAAAAGAGAAAGATGGTGGTTTGGGGCCGGTTGGGATTTTTTCTGCACAGCCTTTCCATACGAATGTATTTAATTACCCTGAGAAGGCCTCCCAGAGACAGAGGGGAAAAGCATTAGGATATTCCGGCTGCATACAATTTCTCCCTGCTCCACCACCATTTCTGCAGGAGCAGTATCTATTCCAGGCTGATTGCTTTCCCTTGCTCGTCCCCCTGCACTGACAGCTCAGATGCACAGATGGACAAAACGTTCCTGGAGCATCTCAGACAGGACCTCCCGCTCCAAAAACACTTTTTCCCAGATGTGCCAGCTCTGCTGGAGGACCAGGATGGGGAAGGCTCCAGCCAGAGGGGAAAGGAGGCCATATTGGGGGGGGTCAGATTTGCTACCAAATGACTTTTCCACCATGTGCCAAAAAATCAAAAAATGAAAATAAAATAACAAAGGAGGGGAGGGGACTCTTTTTACTGCCAACAGCCACTTTCACCTTCCTCTCTATTTAACAGAGCATTTTTGTGGAGAAGAAGAATCATAAAATTTGTTCACAGGGAAGAAGTAAAGCTACCAAGCAGCCAGCAATAAGAAAACGTTTCCTTACGGAAGGACAGCTTGATTTTAACGGCGAGGAGCATATGCTCCGTCAGTGTCAGCAGCAGCTCCTCAGCATCCCTGAAAAGTCAGGAGTTGTCAGTCCTTCCCACGGCCATGAAAGGTCCCTTCACTGCCATGACCGGCACGTATCCCACTCGGGAAGCTTTTCTCCACAGTAGGAAATAACCATGGCTTGCACCCCCTTCCTCAAATGTGAGTTAACAACGTGGACCGGCAGCTGGACTTCCAGGAGGGAGAGGACACCAGAATTTTGCCTGAGCCTCCTAGGAAGGAGAGGGGAAGGGCTGCCTTGACCCAGCTCCCACCAAAACCAGCAAGAGGAACCTCTGTGGTTTCCATTGCTCCAGATGTTCCTCTGGGCTCTGTGAGCTGCCACACAGGGCTGCTTCTCTGCACCCCCAGCACAGCTGCATCTGCCCACTCTTGGTTCCCTCCCCCTAAGCACCCTGATACCACTGCAGATATAAAGCAACACACAGAAAAAAAAGGGTCCTTTGCATTAATTAAACCATACTGTCTGCAAGCAAAACCAAAACATCCTGCTTTGTCTTGAGGGACAGAAAAGAACAGTGTTTGGTATGGGAAAACACAATTAGGGAAGGTCAACTGCATGCTCATCCTCCAGGAGCTTCATCCAACAGCCCAAGCAGAGGTTTTGCTCCATTCCCAAATTCCTACTGCACGCCCCTTGGGAAAGGTGGCTCCTCTCAGGCAGTTTGGGATTAGCAGTCATCAGGGAGTTCAGAAACTGGCCCCACAAGCAGAGAAAATAAAACAACCAGAAAGAGAGAGGCTGAGAAGTGATTTTCTTTAAGAAGAGAAAGCCTTTACATGTGTGGGTTTTTTCAGAGATGTCCCCAAAGGTTTTGTCATATTAATCTCTTAATGGGTTTATGGTAGTTGTGTACAGGCCAACACTGAGAGGCCCATCCTTCTGGTGGGGAGTGCTCCTTTGCAGTGGTAAAGCAGCAACCAGGAAGTTCAAATCCCTGGCTCAGGCACAGCCCAGACTGGAGCTTGACCAGACTCTGCTCATGGTGCAGAGCTGGAAAGCCCCGAAGATGGGGACTGGGTGCACAGGAAGGGCCAACAGGATGTCACAGCAATGTTTTTAACAGTCCAGTCCTGAATACTGCCAGCAGCAGCACTGGGAGAGACAATTGCTGGAAAGGAAAAAGAAAAGACCTTGGGCTACGCTGGGCTGTTCAGACAACTCGGGCAACCCAGCCTGTGCTTCCAGCTCTGCCGCTGACCGCTTGCATGCTCACGGGCAAGTCAGCAAGAACATATTTTTCTCCCTTTAATGTTCTCAGACAGGCAAAGAGCCCACAAGCTGGATTTCCAAAGCTCCCTCCCTCATCTTGCAACTACCAGCGCCAGACTGCTGGCACAGCAGTGACCTCCCAGGTCATGACAGGGAGCAGGGATGTAGATGATCCTGGTGCACTGGCACTGCCACTTCCCCTCTGCTCTGTGGACCTGCCTGGGCAAGGACAGGGCATAAGGTGGCACGAAGAAGCAAGGACGTTGTGCTCCCCTGCAGACTACAGCCTCTTACCTGCTTCTTCTTCAGCTTGGAGATCTGCTGCTCCACCATGGTGATCTCGCGGTCCACGCGGTCCATGTTCTGGATGAGCTCCTCCTTGGACAGCCGGGCAGGCAGCAGGTCCAGCTCGGTGTCAGGGTGAGCAGGGCTCACAGGTGACACGGGCTCCAGTTTGCCAGGCAGGCCACGATCCTTGGGAACATAAAACAACCAGGTCATCTCTATCCCAGGAGACTCTGGATCCTTCTCTCATCCTCCCACAGCTCCCTGGCCCATTCCCAGCTTTCTGAGATACACAAAACCCTCAAAAAACCTGCTAGACTAGGGAGTACCAGCTGTCAGATCACATCACCTCCACAACCTCCAGCATCTCCAGAGAGCACCAGGTTACTCTCTCAGGGATGTTACAGCAGCTCTTCCTCCTGCCAGAGCTTCAGAGGCTCCCACCACCTTGAGTGCTACCTGCATTCCTACAGGATCAATAAACACATTCATATTCAGCAGCTCTCAGCAACACTGTCCCCTCACAGGGCTCAGGGCTACATCTCTGTAAAAATAAGGCATCAGACACATCCTCCTCAGACACAGCCACGGTCGTGCTGGAGAGAAGAGCAGCAGTAACTACAGAGAAGGAGAAGGGGCTATGAGGGCAGCCCCCGGGAGGAAAGAGGGTTTCCAGCTCCTTCATGGAAGCCCTCCTCCATCTCTTGTTAAACTCTGGGGGTGCTCCAGTTGTTGGATGTTCAACGCATCCATCCGGAAATGGAGAGAAAGGGCACAGGTGAGTCAAGATGAAAATAGATCGAACTGACAACTTTTAGCAAATTCCAGGGGAAGAGGCTCTCATGTCAACAAAAGCCTTCAAGTCAGAGACTGGAGAGATCAGCAAAACCTCTGTGGCCATGACAGGGAGCAGCTCTACTGGCCATGGTCTGGAGGCAGAGGGAAATCGCAGTGAAACATTCAGCTTTGCCCCCAGCAATGCAACAACTTTGCTGAGCCCAACAAGCTGGTATCCCAGGAGCATTCCAGAGCCACGCCACCCCTCCTGCACACCTCCCTTCACCTCTCCAGCTCCAAGCGAAGGAGCCCATCTCCTGCCAACACAAGCTGCCCACCTGGATGAGTCTGCCCACCACGGATGAACGCACCTGGGATGAAGAAGCTGTTCAATAGCCACCAGCAACACAGATGGAGATCACGGCACACCACCAGCCTACCCTGACCCAGGATGCTCCTCTCTGGCAACCGCCCAACACCTTAATTAAAAGTTTATCTATTCATTTGCTCAGCGAGTGGATGGATTTCTTTTCCTGGAGGAGGAGGAGGAGGAGGAAGAGGAGCGGTGGCTCCATTTGTAACCAGAAATCGCTGCCAGGCTGGGCAGCCAGCACGTCGCAGCTGCTGCAGGGAGAAGGGGAGGGACGGGGGGAGGCGAACAAGGGAAGAAGTTCACACAACTTTGCTACCTTCATTACAGCAGCCCTGTACAAAGCCGACATTGTTCTGCACCAACTGGTGCTGAGAGTCCTCCCCTCTGCGCTGACACAGCCACTGGCGAGCGGCCAGGGCTGACCCTCTGCCCAGGCTGGTTCTCCTGCGGGGCAAGGGTGCCACAAAGGAGCTTGGATGGCGGCTCGTGGAGACCTCTATGCTCCCCCATCTAACAAGGCACATGGACGATGGCCCTGGGTTGTTCACTGGCCGTGCTGCAGCTCATGCCAAACGTGGCGAGTATGCAGATGCCACCTTGGCACTGTTCAGCATCTCAACAGCATGTGCTTGCCATGAAGCACAAGCAGAACGAGGCAGGGTGGCCTCCCTCCTGCTCCTGTCCTAGTCGGCGTGAAGGATGGGGAGCTCTCTCCTGGGAGGCTGCACCCACAGCCCAGTAGAGCCACAGGGAGGTGGCTTCGAAGGCAGTCCCTGTCTGCTGTGGCTGTGCTGGGATGGGTTCTGCCCTGTCTTCCTCCATAAGGGATGGGCAACATCATCCACAACACAGTTGGAACTAGGGGAGGCAAAAGAAGATGGTTCCCAACAAAGCGGCCATGTCACAGGACACCAGCATCCTTCACTGGCACCTTCCTCCTTCTCTCTCCTGCTAAAACATGCTCTAGCTGGAGGGGACATCAAAACATCAAGAAGGCAACCACTGCTGGGTGCAGCCTCAAGGCACCAATGCCCTTCCCACTGCTGCCATCAAGGGACAGAAAGTAAAGGAACACCCAAAACCATCTTCCTCACTGTCTTGTCTGGGGCTCATCCAGCCCCATGAGCACAAAGGCACTGGAAAGCTAAGACGGTTGTATCCAGCATCCACCCAGAAGAGAAACTACAAGGCAAGCATCAAAGCTTTCTGGAGAATCCCAAAGAGCAGATTCCATATTGTTACACTTTCCCAGCATTAGACATCAAAAATGGTCAGTCTGCTGCAGTGGAAAGCCTTTGTGTTCTCCACAGCTGAGGGTGTTTTGTGGTTTCGGGGTTTTTTTTTTTTCAAGTCAAGAGGAGCAGGACAACCACAAGAAGCAAAAAATAAATTAGGTGTTCAAAAAATCTCGTTCAGATTAAGGCACAGGAAGGGGAAGTGGCAGTAGCTCGTACGTGGGTAGGTTTTTCTAAAGGAATGCAAGCTACCTGCCAAAAATGTAAGAGAGAAAGGTTCCTCTCTGTGCACATGAAACAAATGATACTCTCACATCTCTGCCAATATGCAAGATGGGGCATTTTTAAACTTCTACTTGGCACAAACCCCCTTTGAAACCTCATTCCTGATACATTATTATCTTTTTAC
Source organism: Oxyruncus cristatus (assembly GCA_013399855.1). NCBI lineage: Eukaryota > Metazoa > Chordata > Aves > Passeriformes > Cotingidae > Oxyruncus > Oxyruncus cristatus. Next base: position 2,454,887 of record VXAY01007103.1, on the reverse strand, counting down.
CTTGCAGAATATGAAATAAAAGAGCAGCAAAGCCAAGTAAGGGAAATCGCTGCAAGTCACAGCATAAACAGCATGATCATCATCATCTGGTACTAGGAGATGATTATAGCAATAGAGAGAGGCAGTGTCCCTCACATAACTGGGCACTGTCATGTCACAAGCACCTCTCTAAATCAAGGGAATGACAAGCAACAAGAGGAAGGAAAATCCAACACTGAAGGCAAAAAAAAAAATCTTGCCCATGCAATGACATCCAAAAAGCAGAGCTCCCAGATTTATGAAAGGCATGAAGCTGCCCTTCTTCTAAATCATAAAAATGAGTTGAAAAGAAGTTTGCAAAGACCAGAGTCCACCCAGAGCCTGGGGCAGACTCCAATTGTCAGAGGTATTTCAACTTGTGCTCTGTTTCCTACTGCTCTCAAGAAATGGCTCAAAATATATTCCCCTGCTCCAGACGGTGTCATACCCGAGCTCTGAACAAGTGCAGTGTGAAACGTGAAATTCTTCTTATTAACGTGAAGTCACAGACTTCCAAACCAGCAAGAGCTGGGAGAGCTGGAATAAATCTGCTGGAGGGAAGAAAACAATTACCGCATTACTCAAGTTGATATTTTCTCAGTAATTATACTGTTTCCATGTGATTTGTTTTTACACATGGCTAACAGCTACTGCAGCTCCTGTTTATCCCTGGCCTTGTTTTGTGATTTATATGATAACAAGGGTGGGTGTGTGGGGGACAGAGGCTGCACAAACCTCCCCGCAGCAAGAGGAGGTGCTGGCACTGAAGAAAACAATTATCACCGAGGAGGCTGTCAAAGAGCAAGGCCAGGCTCTGGGGTGGGTTTCTTCTACATGCTTAGGGATAAAAATTCCCAACATAGATAACAGAGCAAGCCTGCTACAAGCTATCAGGCAGTGACTTTAGAAACATGGGAGAAAGAAGGGAAAGGAAAAGGAAAAGACAACTGCCTGTTGATGCCTTGGTAAATTCGATCTCTCTGCTTTCACACACACACCAGCAACTGGGTCCACAAGAAAAAATACAGGGGGAACCCCAACCCTGGTCCCAGGACACAATGCCCCAGACCACTGCTGCCTGCTTATCTTGCATTACTGACCCACCTCGTGATACTCCCAGGGAGCTCATGGGAGTTGCTGGGATGGAGAAGGGCATCCGTGCCATGTTTCAGCTCAGCACCTACAGCTGGATGCAGCCCAACCTCCGTGAAGGGTCAGCTGCTTCCCACCTTCAGGAGATGGCAGATTGGGAGCTCCACTCCATCCACACCTAAGTCTTGCTGCAATATGCATTTTGACCTTGCTGATCCCTTGACTGCACCAGCTGCCTCTTCAAAACTCCACAGTGGAACTTTCCAGCCTCCACACCCCCTCAGTGCGTACCAAGCGAACAGAGCCACTTGCTTGCGACACCCCTCCAAGCGGATCTCCTGCACAGCACACGGTGTTTGCCCTACATATCAACTTCAGGAAGTCCAGGTCTCTCCCTGCCTTTCTAATCCAGACCATTAGCCATGTTCCTCCAAGCCCAGGACAGAGATTTAGGGATGCCAACATCATCTCTTCCACAGTCTGTTCACTTTCTAATTATCAGCCGGCAGCAGCAGTGTTTCCTGCTGGAGCACCAGGAGGGATTAAGAGGTGTTATCTCCAACTCCTGCCCACTCGCACATCTCATGTCCTCATGGGTTGGAGAAGATTGCCAAAGCAGGCAGGATAGGCTGGGGCTGCTCAATTTGTGCTCAAATTAATTCCCAAAAAAACCCCATATGAATTTGTGATTAGTGGGCTCCCTCTGAGGGGGACACCTCTGTCACTAGAGCCTCTCACAGCAGCACTGAGCCAGTGAACATCCCAGCATTCCACCAACCAAAACCACTCCCAAACCCCCATCTGTGTTAGACTGTGCCACATGGCAGAGCCAGCAGCTCATCCTCCCTGTTCAGGAGCACACAGACGAGCAGCATCGCACTCAGAGCAGACATTGAGCCCCGGGGCCTTCCCATGCTCCCTGGGACAAAAGCCGAGCAGGAAAGTCAACACCCCACACCTCCATCCATCAGGTTTTCAGGTAAAAACATGCATATAAAACTTTTAAATGGGCCAAATACAAACCAAAGGATTTTTTTTTTTTTTAAGTGGAAAAGTGTCCACCACATCCTGACGGATCAGCAGCCCCAGGATGACAGCACTGACAGGGGGAAAATGTTACAGGGGCTGAAAAATAACTTGTCTCCCCAGGGAGATGCACAAGTACGAAGTCAGGGAGCCCAAGCAGCGAAAAGTACATCGAGTTACTGCAACTCTTTTGTCCGTGGCCATCTGCTGCGGTAATGGCTCTTTCAGCAGCCCAGCCCTTCAAACGAGGTTTTAATTCTTAAATACGGCTGGGCTCTTGCTGGGCTGCATCCCCTGGTGCTGGGAGGGCTGCCCAAGCTGGATGTAGATGTGTGTAGATGTGTGCTCTGGGAAGCACCTGTGGAGCTGTTCACCAGCCATGAGAACATGGGTGTTCCCGAGCAAGGCCAATCACTGCTCCTGAGGGAATGCCAGGTGTGGGATCAAGGCATCACCCACCTCCCTCCTCTGTCCCCACACTCCATGGCACGTGCAGGCAGTGGGGGACGAGCAAAACAGGGATCACTTTCACTGGATGCAGCCCAGTACGTGCTCTCATGGGAATTCATGAAGCTGGAGACCAAGGAGCCGTCTGAAGACAAAGCTGGGGTTTTTTAAGCTTAATTCCTTTTTTTAAATAAATCTGACTTTACGAGAAGGCCCACGACATTCCTTTCCCCTGTAATCCAGCTGAATTCCATGCAGACAGAGCAAAAAAAAAAATCCCAACAATTTCTAAGCTTGCACGAAAGTAGGTCAAAAAACTTCTCCAATGTTTCAACAGCTTGAAGCAATTTAATTGCAAAACCAGTACCAAATGCTGACCCTCCCTCCCCACCCCCCCCGCCGGATTTACGAGGGTGGTAAAACCTCGCCAGCGAGTGTCTCAGTTCATTGCACTACCCAAAGCCTTGTATCTGGTCTCGCAAAACTTGCTTGTGCTCAGAAGAGCCATTCCACGGTGTTATACTGAACAGATGCTGCCTCCGGATCTCAGGATTGCAGAATTCTACAGGAGCACCAGCAGACCCAGCTTATGGACTCAGAGGCAGCTGAGAATAACGGGTCAAATCCAGAAATACCTACTCAGGCAAACTCCCACTGAAGCCGAAGGCATTACACCGACAAATGGATGCTGTGCCTTTCATTCCCTTCCTGCATTTGCCCATTAGTTGATAATAATTGTATTGAACGCAAATGTTCCCCACTGACTTGAAGGAGTGATGAATTCTCACCTACCCATCTACTCATTATAATGAGGAGTTAATTGCTCCGCCTCTCGTTAAGAATCCCCCAACGCTGCCTATTCTGCATCCCCGCACTTTCAGCTGACCCTAAGTTTGTTCAAACAGTAACTGTCTGGACTGAAATTTTCCATGCTGAACATCACCTTCAGGCTTTTTCAGGCTTTTTTTTTTTTTTCCCCTTTTTTTTTTTAAATAGTGAATTTCAGCCAAAACAACTCTGCAGCTTCCAAGAACAAGTTTACAGGAAAATATGCCTTTCTGCAACATTCAGAAAGATTCTGGGAACCTTTTCTTTGAGCATCTTCAGCACAGTTGATACATCTGGTAAGACTCTCTGCCAGCGACTCGCATTTGTTAACGCTAAAAAAGTGTCCAAGGCAAAAGAAAAAAATATTAATAAAAATCTCATCTTGGTGCTTGCCTAGGGAAAGACTTGGAACAGAGCAAGCAAGCGGAGTGGGGTCCTGTTCTGGGATGCTCCAAGGTAGGTATTGCACTCTGCCCATACTTGTGCAAAGGAAAGGAAAGAGCTGAGCTGGAAGGGACATAATGGTACATGTGGGGCATTCCAGGCCAACAGCAAGTGCCCTTTTATAGCCATGAGTAAATGCAGAAGTCATGGTTTGGAGAACAGGTAAAGCCCAAGACCATCCACCAGAGGATAAGGATGGAGTTAAGCAGCCGGAGACCCGCTCGGCATAAGACAAAGCCTGTCCCATTCACTGAACAAGAGGGGCATGTAACTCAAAGAGGGTGTGTCCTGCTGCTTCCAGCCAAAAACAGAAGGACAAATTAAGGTTGCCAGAGCAGCCCATAGAGCAGCAAGCTCTTCTACTCCTGCATCCGAAACTTTCTTTCAACAACTTGTTCGCTCAGCAGCCACCCAGATCATCACCCGTGCTGTTGTTGCACCCAACAATGTGCTGCCAAGAGTACCACTGTCCCCTCGCACAGCACCTCAGCCCGAAATCTCCACCTCCCTTTCACAAACTCAAACCTGTGTGTTTAAACGAGCAGAGCTTCCCCCAACCTGGAAGAGGCGCAAGCACAGGAGCTCCCGCACAGCCTCCCCTGTGCCCAAGCCCAGTGCAGGAGGACAGTGGCAGTCCCTGCCAAGCATGTCCTGCCCACAGCCTCCGGCGCTGCGGCAGGGACCAGGCTCACGCTCAGCTGGAGCCAGGAGGAAAGCACTGGCGTCTCGGATTGAGAAGGCAAAACCGCTCCCGTGGGGAACAGCACTGGCTTATGAGGATGGAAAACAACCACGAAAGCGCAGCACTGGGGAGGCATGAAAAAGGCAGCAGGCACGTAACCTATGGGCTCAAGAGCACATCAAAATCCTGCACCAGGATACTCAAAGCCACGACCCGGGTGACTACGACCTCCCTCGGGTTTATGGAGGCCAAGAGGAGGGGGCTGCCCCAAACTCACCTAAAGGCATATAAACAACACACGAGGGAGGCGAGAGGCGGGCGCTTGTTTGATGTCTCTTAAAAAGGAGCCAACTGTGAAAAACGCCTCTGATTACATGAAGCGCCAAGGCAGGGAGGCAAATTTTTAATTGCCCAATTTGGCTCTCAGCCAGGCAGCAGGGTGAGCACCCCCGGCTGGAGAACCGTATGTTAAAGGCAACAGGGAGCTCACGGCAGAGCCAGATGCTGCTCCTCCCTGCAAAGCTGCCCGTTGCTGAGGCTCAAACCTCCCTCGCATTCCCTGGAGCTGGCCAACTTTGGGCAGCCGTCACAGGAACCTCTGAATAATCACCATGGACTTGGACACATGGGATGTGGTGACACGGCCTCATGCAAACATCTCTCTCTCCTGGTTTTGTATTTGTCTCTGTGCCTGCTGCTCAGGGAGTTTCTTTAGGGAGACCCCCAGAGAGGTAGAAGGGGTCCCCTGCCTGGGGGTGCAGGCACAATCTCTAAACCTCCTCCAGCAACCTGGAAAGCATCTTGCCAGCCAACCCAACAAACCTCAGGGGAACAGAACACTCACTCTGTGCCTTTGAAAGCTTTAGCTTCCCAACATTTTATTTCAATTCTTTATTTTTGGCAACATCACTCATCCTCTTCCAACTGGCACATGCAACAAAGCAAATTCCAACTCTTTCCAGCACATCAACCAGGCAGGGATGTACCATCAAGGTCTATGTTAATCCCAGGAGGCATGTTTCCTCTGACAGAGGATGCGGGAATAGTCTGTGCCAAATCCCAGCTGGCCTCAAGCAGGTAGAAAGTCCTCCAACCCTAGATGCCACGTGAAAACCATGCCAGAGTTTTGTAAAAAAGGTTTCTGCAGAAAAAAAATACCTTTTTATAACAGTGAAATACTCCAGTGACCAGCACAACTGCCATCACACTGGTGGGACAGGGCCTGCATCCACACTCATCAGTCCTGCAGAAGTGGGAGCCGGGCAACTGCATCCCCTTATATGTGCCCTCCCCTGAGCATCCCATTAAAAATACAGAATATCACACCAACTGGAAAAGCTCTGTTAGCCAAAAAGCAGGCAGGCAACCAGTCAGCAGGATAAAAGCCATTGCAGTGCCATGTGTTGGAAACACGGGGCCAGATCCTGAGCCAGGCTCAGCACCAACACACCCAATGCTGTCCAGGGGTGCTGGGGCTCGTAAGCCCCTGCTCGGATAGCTGGGCAGGGCAGGGCAGCACAGACATGCCAGCAAACCTCCTCCTCTGCTTCCAGGACAGGGTGCTCCCAGGTGGGTGCCTGCTCAGCTCGGGGCTGTTCCCCAGGAAGCTCCAGCTCATTCACTGGGTGATGCCAGGTGCATCCTCCAGCACACGGACAAACACGGGGAGGGAAAATCCACCACGGCAGCTTCTCCAAACCTCACTGATTTAAAAATAAAAAATTGAGGGGAAATGAAAAGACAAAAGCCCTTCTCAGCCTGGTGTTATCAAGCAGAGGAAATGAGACTTCTAAAGCTCCCATTCAGAGAGGAGTGGGGGAGAGAAATCCCACTCCAGACGCACTTGAACGAACAGCTTTTGAAATGGAAATGTTGCTCTTCAGAAACATTTAAATTTCCTTCTATTGCCAGGGAGGAGGCAGGAGGCCGAGGAGAAGCAGGGACTCCTCAGCCATGCACATCCCAGCAGGATACACACAGGGCAGCACTCGGTGGCCCTGTGAAGCAGGGATTTATCTGGGAGTTAATCAAGATGGCACACAGCATCAATATTGGGAATTTGGCTTGAAAGGGCATCAAATTTAGGAGAGGGAAGGGAATGACTGAAGACAGCTCTTTTTAACCACCGCCACAAGTGAGATACACTTAAAGGCAGTTCCTCCCCCCCTTCAAAATCATCATCGAAAATTAGTTTACCTAAATCCTGGTGCCAAGCTGCCTACCAAAGAGGATACTGATTGATGAAGAAAGAAAATGCAAACAAGACATAAAATGGTTTGAGCAGTGGCTGGTGCAGGTGCAATGTGGGATCAACCCAAACCTCCTCTTCAATGCACCAAGCCAGGATCACCAACAACTCCCCTGGGGACTCCCAGTACATCGGGCATGGGGTGACAGTCCCAGCACCAAACCCCTGCTCACTCCCAGCAGCTCCTCTTCCAATTGTGTCAGCTCAAAAAAACTGAAGTACTTGCTCCTACAGCAATCCACTGAGCTCCCCTCACCACCTGCATGTCACCACTTCCTTGCTCCAGTGTCTTCAGGGTCATCTAAGGTACAGGTTCGTTCTGGCTGTGCTCTCAGGTATATGAAGCTGGACATCAAATACCTCTCATCTCTAAAAACCATGGGGGACGCACTGGGGACAAAGCTCTGCCTGCCCCTCCACTGCCCAAGGAATCCACCAGGAGCCCGACAGCCCCCCGTGGCCACATAAAATACATCCACTGGCCACCGTCCCAAACTCCCCCCAAGCAGCACCTCGGGACACACGCAGGCGGGGATGTGGGACACGGCCCCTGCTGCTTGCACCAACCTCCATCTCGGTGCCATGGAGGAGGTGTAGCACGGCTCGAGGCCCTCCACCCTGGCAGGATCCGTGCTGACAGGGAGCACGGGTGGTGCGCAGCAGCCGTCAGCTGCACCATCCATCAGAGCCCGCCGCCGGCTGCGCTCAGTGGTTTATTGTTCTAATAATTGTGCAGACACGTGGAAGGGGCTGCCTCGACATTCGCCGCTTGTTTGAGTAGCCATTTCCTTCACTGCTCCGCCTGCTTTTCCATCAGGAGGCCGCATCCTGCAGCAGGCGGGGGGGCAGTGCCAGCCATCCCCACCACCATCCCCACGCCGGCGGGGCAGGAAGGTGGGAGGAAGGAACGTCCCCCAGTACCAGGAAACGCAGGCGGGTGCGAGTCCAAATCCGAGCTGGCAGCCAAGCCCTCAACAAGCCCAGGAAACCATGCAAAATAAGCCTTTCATGAGAGCTTTGGATTTAGATGGAGAATCCTTTTTTCCCCATGATATCCCTCCCCCCATTCAGCAAGTAGAGATGGTCACAGGGTGCAGGGACCATTGTGGCGTCTCAAACGTGTCACTCCTCGAGCATCACTCAGCTCTGCAACCAGAGCAAGACTGACCAAGGAAAAACCAAATACTGACAAGAGCGTGGGATAGAGCAGCTCCCAAAGGCTCACAGCAGAAACACCATTTCTAACTGTGAATGGCTGTGGGAGTTACTCAAACCACAAACCTCTGCCCAGGCTGTTCCTGTAAAAAAGCATGAAGCACCTCTGCCTCCCCAGACCATGGTGTTACAGAAAAACCTGAACATCTCAACTCTCATAGCAAGAATAAGCCCACAGTGAATTTGTTATTATCTGTTAGCAAAGCAGCAACTTCCCACCAAGGCTGGAATTTCCATCTTGGTTTGGCAGGCACAGGGCTGTGAAATGATTACTGTGTTTACTTTTCCTTTGCTAACTATAAAATCCCATTCGACTGCCCTGCCAAGAATGACTGAAGCTAATAAAATTCAGGCATTTGGAAGAAAGCAATAATAAACCTCCCTTTTGGGGCTTTTATGATGAAATTTCCCCACTCCAATCAGCGATTATGCTGCATTCATGAACACTAGTGATGTCTCCAAGTGCACCCAGATTGACTCAAATCAATATTTAGCTTTGCTCGAGACTGGAGCCCTTCTCCTTGTGTCTGCTGAAGGCAGGATCACTGAACAAGGCTAGAAGAAGCCTTTGAAAAAAAAAAACAGCTTACAAGTATACGAGGCAGCATATATATATATATGTGTGTGTGTATATATATGTAAAAATGTAGGCTTATCAATTACTTAAAAACCTATAAAAAACCATATACACATGAAACATTCATGAATGCACGAATTTACAAATCTCTCTCCATTAATATAATGCACTGCATATACTTACATACACACACCCACCAATTCTTTGGGAGTTTTTAGCGTCTGAAAGACCGTAACATTCCTGTGTTTACATCTGCCACTCTCTCTGCTGCCGAGGCAGAAACACATTAACTGCTAGGGGCAACGTGCTCTACATCACACCTGAGACGGCTGGCACGAGATAAAATAGCACAGACCTGAAAACCAGCCTGAAATAAAAGCCTGCGCTTGGTTCGGTCACGTAACCACGTGGGACGGCTTGACCTGCACCAGGCAATGGTTCTTTCTTAAGCAGCCACAGAAATGGCAGCTTCCAAAGTGGAGATCAGAAGGCAGAAACGATCATTGCTGTTCCCCAGGGAACAGCACAGGGAGGAAAGAAATCAGACCGTGCTTGGGCAGTGACCAGAGCAGGTTGCTCAAAGGCAAGCCAAGGAAGTGTTACTGTGCAGGCAGAGGAGGGGATACAGGGGTTAGCAGGCATGTCCTGGAGCAGGGTGCCATGGGCTCTGCAGCCCCGGGAGAACCCCTTGGGATGCAGCAGAGGACTGGGAAACCCCACACCCACGGCCCATCTCCTTGGCCCATCTCCTCCTCTAATGCTTGGCACTGCCAGAGGACAGAGCACCACAACCAGTTTCCTCACAGGAAAAGGTACAGGGTTAAAGGAACTGCCAGCCCTCAGCCAGGATGAAGGCAAGCAGAACCTGGGCAGAATGCTGGCACCTGCAGAAGATGCTCAGACAGAGAGCTGAAATGACCCAAGAGTAACTAGACTGAGGTCAAGACTGCGAGGAGGTGGTTCAGGTCATTTCACCCCACGCTACTTCTCCCCCACGAATTTCTGCTTTTGATCCACCAAACTGGGGGTAGGAGAGAGCACATCACTCCCACCCTGAGCCAGCTCTGCTGCTGGGTAAAAGCCCATTTCCAAGGGCAGAGGGAACAGGCTCCACTGAGTGCTCTCACTCCTTATCCTCCTGGAAAAAGGTGCCAAGAATTAGAATTACATTTTTCGAGAGCAGCAGAACAAGCCAAGGGCCTGTCAGCTTGTCCTAAAACAACCCCTCTCCGCTTGCCGAGCGCACAGCCAGCATTCCTGACACACACCAGCGTCCACCGCCCCCCGGCCCCCCCATGCAGCACGAAGCTGCGGAGCCAAAAAACCCTCTGAATGTTCTCTGCCTAAAACACAGCCAAAGAGTTTTTCTGTTTAAAAAGCAAGTTTGGGTCCAAAAAGAAAGGAGGTTTTCAGCGAGTGATTTTAACTAGGCCCTTTGGCACTCGACAGCTCCTCTCTTGTTATCGATGCTAAGGGTGTTGTTAAGAGATGAGGCTCCACGAAGCACGAACGTGAAGTCACAGAGCTTTAGCAAGGGCTGTTGCCATGTTCAATATGTTATTACAGCTCCATCACCACAGGCACAAAGAGCAGCAACTCATCTCTGCCAAATCCATCTCTGAAATCACTCCCCCACTCCATCCCCTCCAGCAGCAGCAGGCAAACACCATCGACTGCTCTTGCATCTCCTCCAAGGCTTCCACCCCACACTGGGAAGGAAGGTATTAGCATGAAATACTCTCCTCCTCAAAACACAGCACCCAGAATCAATCTGATGGGTGTCACAATTCACTGGCTTTCGTTGTGTGAGTCAGAACAGTGGATAGGCTGCATTTCCTAACCACGGAAAAGTACAGCACCAAAAATGTGCTCTCTGCTGTATGTTCATGGAGAAGATGCCTGAGCTGCTCCCACCAAACCTCTCGCCCTCCCCAGGAAGACCCTTGGAAAGAAGGGGTGGGTAGAGATGCTAAAGAAGGAGGGAAGCCGAGCTCATCTGCAAGATGTCTGGCAGCACTCACACCCCCTCCCAGAAAATCAGGGGAAGAGAAGAAAGCCGGATAAGGCTGAAACTGCAGCAGGAGAAGAAAACAGTCAGGACATCCCTCTTAGTAGCAGGACTGAATTCTTCCCTGGAACTTTATTCCAGGTGAGGGGTTCTTTTTTCACACGAGTGAGCTGAACGGGTTGAGCACACGCAGCAGAGGTGGCTGGCACAGCCCTCCTCACCTGCACCTTACCCATGCTCTGGAGCAATGCACAGGAGACCAGTACCAGTTCCTGCCATACCAACCCTATTTCTTAAGTCCCACTTGAGGACTGACAAAGCAGCAAACTAGCTCTGCTCTCTCCTGCATTTCCATGACATAACAGGGCACATTAGAATCCTTGCTATGGAAGATAAAATAGATACACATAACATGTACAAACACTTCAGAGATGGAGAAGAAATATCTCCGTGAACCCACACAGCACACCCAGCTCACCAGGCTGCCCTGTTGCAAGCAGAAAGAGCTTGGCAATATTTCTTCCAATTACAGGGGTGAGGCACACAAAGTCAAGGGACTTTCTCTCCCTCCAGCAGATCAGGTGAGATGTCGCACTGCGCGAGCCTTGTGATATTGACTGAGTGGAAGAGAAAAGTCCAATTATGTAAATGATGAAGCAGGCTCCCGAGAAGCAGTCAGCCTTATCACATCGCCCTTCACCACTGCTGTGGTGAAAGGCAATTTAAAAGGTTGTTTCGGATGTCGATCACCACAAACGAGCCGAAGAAGTGCGAAACAACCTGTGCTTGAGGCACTGTCAGTTCTCCTGTTGATTTTCCAGCTGCACTGAGCCTCGGCCCTGCTGTCTGTAGCTCAGGGACCACCACAGGCTGAAGCAGCCAGGGTAGGGAAGAGCCAGGCTGCAGGTGGCTTGGGGAAGGGTCAAGTGTTTTAACATCCTGCCTCTGGAATGTTTCTGCAGCCCATGAGGGCTTTCCCTGACACATCCAAGTCTCTCAGGCCATAGTTCAGTTCTTTGGCCATAGGAATTTCAGGTGAGAAATGGAATAAAACCAGTTGTCTTACAAAAAGGGCCGGCTGCAGGAGCCAAACATCTCACAAGGACTAAGCAACGCCCAAAAGCATCTGTTTTTCAAATGAAACCAGCATGAGCCCGTGCATAGGACAGAGACTCCAGATACAACACTCCTCGGGCTGTTTGTTCCCTTGGCTTCCCGTCCCACGCCTTTGCACAGCACAGGCTGCTGACAGCCCCTCACAGCCACCCTGGCACAGCCGCTGCACAGTGGGCAATGGAATGGACTGCTGGGCATGCCAGGAGAGCCATTCTGCTTGCACGTGGCAGGCACACACTCCCAAAGGTGCGTGTTCACACGCAGGTGAGCAGGGGCCAATACACTCACACACATCCTCACACAATTTGGAAATGATCTTCGGAGCGGGGAGGAAAGCAGGGGGTGGGAGAAATCCAACCAGAAGTGTTTGCGCTGTGACAACGTGAACAATGCAAATATTTCAGCTTTTAAATATGTTTGGAATGACAGAGAATGCCAACATCTCCCTCATCTTCCCAGAAATAGCTTTGAATCATTGCTGCCCTAACGTAAATTCCCCACCCCACCGAATCATTTTTTGCAACCAGATTTTTATCAGGCACAAGTCGACAGCGAGAGCAAGCACGTGGCAGATGGGTGGATGTCAAACACGTTGGAGGAGGATCCTCCTACAGCTCCTGGACTTGACAACCCCACTCCACTTGCTCCTGATGGGCACCCAACTCCACTGGCTCAGCTTCTCAGGGAGAGCCCAGCTGCCTCCCAGCCACAGCTGCAAGGAGAGTTAACAAGAACTGCCATTCTCTGCAGGGGAAGAAGGAAAAAAAAGCAGGAAAGACGTAGGTGTGCTTGTACCCACTAAAATGGTTTCATTTCACTGCTCAGACCTGAGGTTAGAGCCCCTTCCACAGAAGTCTGCTCCTCCAAGAAGCAATTGGGAAGCCACACAGTTTGTGCAGGCTTTGCATCGAACAACCCACAGTTCTCAGGGTGAGAACTGTTCTTTTCATGGCGACATGTTTGAGGCATTTCACCTTCCACAGGGTTGGTCAAGCCACACACACTGGCAGAGGTCTCACTGGGAGGGAGCAACGGGATGCTGGCAGCGTGGGTGTGTCCCCTGTCCATCAGTGCTACTGCAGCTCCTCAGGATCCCTCTGCCTGGGTGTCCTGCGGGGCTTGCTGACAGCCATCCCCTTCCCCAAAAGGTTTGGGCACAGCCACAGTTGGCCAAGTAAGCACCTCCCTCTCCCTGGCAGAGGTGCACAGCCAGAGATGACAGCCCAGCTAGTGCTGGGTCCCTGCTTGCAGATGATCACCAAATCACTGCAAACTCAGAGGCTACAGGAGGACACGCGTCCAGGGATGGCCGACGCTCAGAGCTCATTCTGTTCTCCAGCCTCTCTGTGCTATTGTTCCACAGCAATAAATCACGGGGAGGTTGCTGGAATTCTGGCTGTTCTCTACAAGAGGGAGCCTGGAGTGCCGGATCCGAGATGCCGCCTCGCTTTTGCTTGCTAATTCCCTCGGCGGCCGCTGTGCTCAGCGCCGTTCTGAGCCCTCCACTCCCACGCATATGTCGGAGCACCGAGCTCTCCCAGTTCAAAGCACTGCTGCGTGTCCACCCCCTCTGCTCCCCTCCCCCAGCCCTGGATTACTCAATTAGAGATTATGCTTTTGCCAGTTACCTCCAAGCCAACTGGGGCCTTTGCCAAGGTCAACACAAGTTCCAGCCAGTTTCATTAATAACTGCGAGACCAACCCACTGGAAACTCTGAGAGGTTAATCCCAGCAACAGATCAACGTTCCCATAACAAAGCCACGGAGCAGAAACGCGACTGGTGATTTACCAGCCAGCCCAGCTATCTGTGCCTGGAGCTGTGGCACTGCCCTTCTGCCCTGTACCAGGGCAAACCCTGCTGCCAGAGACGCCCGCCTCCTGCTCCTCTCCCCTGGAACATTCGGCAAGGGATGGAGCAGCGACCAGGGACCAGCAGTGCCAAGGCCCCAGCCAGCACGGCGAGGAGGAGGCAGGGCTCCCGAAAGGCCTTTCGGCTGTCCTCGGTGCCCTGCCAGCCTGAGGCCGGGGCAGGAGTTAGCAGGCTAGCCAAGAGCCTTTCCATCCCACAGCCTGTCTTCCAGGAGTTCATTGTAAATTGGGCTCTGGAACGGGCAGCCAGTGTGAAATTTGGCATGTACGCTGCTGGCTTCAATGCATCATTAAAAAGGCATTTCAAACGTGTTAATTCCTTCTTTTTCAATTAATTGCTTTTAAATCTACATTAATATGCATCAAAACAAAATAACCTTTGCCCTAATTTCTGCTTTGTCATACATATTTCCTGGCCTTGGTGCTGTCTTTTCCAAACCTCCCCTCTCCCTTTTCTTATTCCATTTTTCAGTCCGTAACACAACAAAAACACTCATGCAGAAAGGGAAGAAATTAAAACCTTTCCACAATATAAAGCAGAGTCCAAGTCCTAACAACACATGGCTTCTTAATTGCTTTTTTCCATCCATAGTTGTTAATTATTTTACAAAAGAGGGAAGTGGCATTGTCCCTTGTGCAGATGGGGAAATCTGAGATACAGAAAGGGGAAGAGACTTACCCAGTGACCAACAGCCTGCCAGGGCAGATGGCAGCAAGGTTCAGGTTTCCTAAGCCTCCACCCAGCCCTGTACCCGTGGGATTACATGGCTCCCCGTAAGTGAATTCCTGTCGGAGCAATAGGCTACGCGTAAGTGCAGCCAGCCAGCCCTTGCAAGGGGACTACATGCAGATCACGACTGACTCACATCCTATAGGAAGGAGCAGCAAACCTCATATGTGGTGGAAGAGCAGTCCTAAAAAGGGGGGAGAAGAACAAGTGGAAGCACAATGGGAATAGGAAGGGATGGAAAGGGTAGGGGCAGGACGAAGCTCCAGCTCTGGAGAGGGGAGAGCAGGCGCTGATCGACCAGACATGCCACGCTCGCCATCCCTACGGGGCAGGATGGCAGGCAGCACCAGCCAGGGACAGCGATCGTGCACAGCATCACTGGCCTGCTCTGGAGCCGCCTGCTTTACTCCTGGCTGCTGCTACGTGATGGAAGTCCATGACTTTATCGGAAAGAAAGAAAGCAAAAGCCACCAAGGGTCCTGGGAACAAGCTCCCGCGTCTCTGCCAAGAACACACCTGGCAAGGCCACATCAACAGCAGCTTTTCCAATGATTCCCACATCCAGGCTTGCAGTGATTGTAAAAACAGCCCTGCTTTAACTGTGTCTGGTTACTGTCAGCCAGCTCAAGGGAGCACCTTCCCAGGGGCAGCGTCAGCCTTGGCTGGCACAGAGGGCATGGGGAGATTTCATTTCTCCTGAGCAGACTGAGCTCACCAGAGCCCTCCCTCCTGGCCACATCCAGCAGCAGGATCCCAGGACCACAATACTGCAGCAACATGACAGCAATGCCTCTTGCTGGGAAAAAGATGCTGAAGTGGGGGAAACCAGGCAAGAAAACAACCTTCTGTTCCCCTGGCTTGAAAAGAAACACCATTGGTTTGAGGATATGAGCAAGGTTCATAAGGAAAGGTAATATCTTTTACTGGACCAAGTGAGATTTAGCTGAAAGCTGCTGCTTTTGAAAGGCACACTGCCCAAAAGCACGTCTGCTTTCTCCAGCTAGAGTGTGCCGATCCAAGAGAAGACATTACCTTCTCCTTACAGACTAAGCCTTGCTTGGAGTGAGCAT
Organism: Oxyruncus cristatus; assembly: GCA_013399855.1. NCBI lineage: Eukaryota > Metazoa > Chordata > Aves > Passeriformes > Cotingidae > Oxyruncus > Oxyruncus cristatus. Next base: position 2,439,516 of record VXAY01007103.1, on the reverse strand, counting down.
GGTTAAGGGGTTAAGCAGGGTTAAGCCTTGCAATGATCCTGAGCAGGGTTAAGGGGTGCAGCTCACCCCATGTTTGGGAGAGGCAGATGAGGAATAAAAGACATGAGAGATCCACTTCTCTTCGGTGGAAAAAGCTCTGGAACCTGCTACCAGCATTTCCCACATCAATTACTCTGTGTTTGGAGCACAGACTGTGTGCCAAAGGCCTTGGAAATGTTCAGGAATGATGTCAACTTCTCTACCCTGGGCTGAAGGTTGGTAAATCCAGTTATCAGGGATATGCTAAACTCACACCCCACCACAGACTCGATTCTGCATCTCAGTCCCACCGCTGCTCCGACACCAGCAGAGACCAAGATGTATCCACTGCCTGGGAGCAACATTCATTACAGTTACATCCCCCCGGACAGTCAGGCTGGCGCCCAGAGTGTGTAACCAAACCCCTACCCTTTTTATTGAGGGCTTTGTGGAGCTCTTACTGTGCAAAAATTAGCTCAATCTGTAAAATCACCATGAAAAACAGTCCTAGCACTGTTACTCCGATGAGTAAACTGAGCTCCTCCCCAGGCAGTGACTGCAACAGCATGGAATGGGGTAAGGAGTAAGGGAACAGCTCCTAGGATACTCCATCTAAACAACCAGAAGTGTGTGTAGCAATATTGGGCTCACTCGGTGCGTTTCACCCAAAGAGCTCACCCGCTTGGCAAAGCTGCCCTAGATAAAATATTGAGTGACTTCATCAGGCTCTGAGTCAGCAGCACGGACAGAACAGCAAACACCTCTATCCAGCTCTGGTCACTGGGACACACGTCCTGCCACTGTGGTTTTGCCTCCGCTCTGGGACACACATCCTGCCAACACACGTGTGCCACCACTCTGGGACGTGTCTCACTCACCGTCAGAGCCCAGTGCCGAGTTCAGTTGCACAGTTGTTGCCTTAGCATAGCTGCGAGAAGTGCTTTTACCTGTGTCAGCAGCCCAGATCTGCCAGTGCCCAGAGCTGTGGCCAAAGACCAGTCTCAGCTCTTTGCATCTCTCCTGGACCAGCACACCCAGAACAGCTCTTCCGACACGCTGAGCCTCACAGTAATGCACACACATCAGCTGGAGGAGCTTGTCCACGACCTTAATGTCCACCACCAGTTTATAGACTAGTCTGAGGACAACTGCTCAGGACTAATGCCAAAAGACTGCTATTAACCCAATTTCCCAAGCTGCAAAGGCAGATATACTGTGTGCCCCAGACTTGCCTTCTGCTCTGAGCCACTGGAACAGCACTGAGATCATCCAGTCTTGCAGTGAGCTTCATCAAACCCATTCTGGAAACAGCTCCTGCTAGTTTAAAGCAACTAATCCCAGCTCCAGTCAGGCTCTCACCAGTCAGGGACACCACATTTTCTTCTTCCTTTCAGACTCTAAAATTACAAATGGCTCCACTAAAAGTATAATCTTGTCTTGCTGAATTGTATCTCAGCTCTCTCTCACTCGCTCGCTCTCTCCCCCTCTTTCATTAACAAATGTTTTAAGCTCCATAAAATGCATGTAATTCCTGGAAACGTGTCACAGACCAAGAAGCAAATGCAGCCCCTAAACTCACCAACTAATGACTCAAGAGCAGCTTTGCCTATTAGAAACAAATAGCTGAGATGACCTGTGGTTTTCTGGTGAGAGGTAAAACAGAACTGCTGGTGAGAATAATGTGCAGACAGAAAAGTCACCCCTGTTTCCTGATATCTTTGGAGAGGGGTATTTTTTTTTTCGGGGACAACAGGGTATTTTCCCCATCAGCCACTCCACCAACATCCCCTGGGGACACTCTACTCTTCAGAGCCTTCAGGCCTGCCTTGGCATCTGAACTACTCCAGAGTTAAATATCCTTCTCATTAAAGACAGCTCAGAGGGCTCTCAGGTAAAGCCCGTACCTTATGGATAAGAGATGTCTACATATCCTGGCATTCCCAAGGAAGAGCTTTCTTGCCTGTGTATTATTTCAGTCAGTTCCCACAAGGATACAGCAAACCATCCCCATCACCCCGGGTACGGATGCAACTTCCCTTTAATTTCACTGCAGGCTCAGGCAATTCCCAAGCCCAGCCTGCAGCTGCACTAACCCTCAGCACTGGCATCAAGAGAGCTGCCCCCAACACATTTATCCAGCATGACTTTCCTGCCAACCAGGAGCATGTCCAAACTCGAGGTAAAATCAAATACAATTTACCCCAACAGAGCATGAAAGTAAATCTGAACAGGCACACAAGCAAGGGATTTCTCTTTGCAACATTTACTCCGTGTGCAGAGGGGACAATTGTAAGTAAACGATTTGCTTTGTTAAATGAGACTGGGACTAGGGAGGCTTTCCTGGGGAAGATTATATTAAAGAACCACCAGAAACCTATTCCAGCCCTTCAAACACCGATATTAAATAAAGAGATGTGATAAATGAGAAATGTCAAGTAAAAATCAAATCAAGGCAGAGTATCCAGCAAAGCCAGACATGGCCATCTTAATTCAGCCAACAGGAGCTTCCAAATTATTCTGGTGCATCTAATAGCCTAGTAAAAAAAAAGCCTATGACTGTAACAGTTATGAGGAAAGCTGATATGCTTCTGTTTTCCCAAAGTGGTCACCCCATCTCAGGGAGTATTATCCAACACCACCAAGCACTGCTCAATGCGTCGGAAACCACCACCTACACTGAACCCAGCAGCAGCTCAAAGCCTCAAAGCTCTACACAAGCCAAAGGGATCCCAAAACCCAGACCCCACACCCAACTGGCAGCCCAGGCCATTGGCCCCTTACCTTTGAGAGATCTTCTGTCCCTCCCTGCTGGCTCTGATTCAGGAGAGGCGAGTGCCGCATCAGGGGGTCCTGCAGCAGCTCCAGGCGTGGCCTCTTGGTTTCAATGAACTCCAAGTCCGATGGCTTGGTCAGGTCAGAGAGATAGGAATGCGCCTCAGTTCTCAGGTGCAGCTCCTGAGATCTGTGGACAAAGGGAAAGAAGGCCTTAGGAAGCAAACCACCTCCGCTCTCCCCTGCTCCACAATCACAAACCACTCTAAGAAGACATGGCTCAACATCTGCCCATTTTCCAAAAGGATCCATGAGGGGAGGCCAGATGGGCCTGGACTGAGACATCTCAGGCACAGCCCCACAGCTCAGTTGCTGGGCACGGTGCATCTCCTGGAGCAGGATCACTGCCAGCCCCCAAGCCCAACAGGCCACCCTGCTGTCCCCCTCCTCAGCACTGCCACCACATCACCCGGAAGGCCTCACGACCCTGTCCTGTCCCACCACACGTGGTGGTGGCTGTCCCTACACCAGGGCAAAGTGAACAAGGCTGCAGGTTTGAGCCTTCCCCGTCATGCCACACGTGTCGGGCTGTCCAGAAAGAGCCAAAGCTTGGAAAATCCCCAAATCTGGCCCATAAATCCCCCTGTGCCTCCAAGGCGAAGCAGAGCTCCCTTCTGCCACGTTTGGCTTATTCAGTCAAAGGTACCTGCAGCACTGTTTATTTTTAGCATCTTCCATAGGAATACCAAAGATTATGTGTTGGGGAAAAAATGCCTCCTCCTCCGTGGCTAGACAGTGGGGCTTTATTTTTCCAGGATGGGGGAGGAAAGAAACCAGCCACATGTAGTTGCACGTCTCTGACACAGACCTGGCAAGATGCAAAGGCACATTATCCAGTGATAGCAACTGCACTGACAAGTCACATCGGGCTCAAGTATCTTTCACCCATTAAATATGATGCAGTTGGTGATACCTGGGGAGTGGGCTTGGTTTTGCTTTTTTTAAACAAACGTAAAACTTTCTTTGTAGCTCTGTTTTCCTTAGCAGGATTCTCTTGTGGGAATTGTAAAGGGATCCTACAAAAATACATTAAACCTTTTACTGTGCCGCAGGATCAGCTCTGCTGCAGCAGCTCCAAGGGTGTGTTTCTAACACTTCGGGCAGAAATGCCTCTTAAAAAAATAAAAATAAAACAAAGCCCAGGGGATTCAAAGTTTGTGAAAAAAACATGTTTTTTTTTTTTTCTTCTCCCCTTAAACAAGATTGTTGAAGTTCTCCTGAGCTGGTGGTGAAGTGTCCTCCTCAGTTACCAAACACCAACAAACTAAACAGCCTTTGAAGCTGCTCGAAGGGGAGGGAGAAAGGGGATATGTTTTTGTCAAGACCAAGAATAAAAACAGGGGTTCTCATGCATTGTTTGGCTCCCACCCACAAACTGCAACTGCTGACATTAAATAGAGAGGATGACAAAAAGGGAAGGACCCAGAGCCCTCTGAAGCCAGTGGCTATGACGGCTCTGGATCACATCCAGGCAGAGGAGGAACCCTGGAGAAATCCACTTTCTCAGGGACACCACCCTGAGCACAGCCCTCTGCCCTCCCCTGCAGCAGCGTGGCCAACTCAACCCAGCTCCAGGTTATCAAGTTAAAGTTGGGGGGTTTTATTTTTTAATTTAAACATCAACAGCAGGCACAAAACATGTGCACGCCAAGCTCTGCTGCTGAGGGTTTGGCATTGGGCAGCAGCTTTGCTGCTGACACACTGAAACAGAATCTGGCTCATCCTCTTCCTCCTCCCCAGCAAAAACAGGCTGGGAGAGCTGGGAGGCTCCAAGCATTGCCTTTGAGAGTAGAGCACAGCCTACGAGACTGCGAATGCACAGCTCACACAACAAACTTTTCAGAGCTGAACAGCCTGAAATCTGGCACTGAAGCACAGCTCGTTTCACCTGCAAACACTTTCACACTGAATGATCCTCAACTTTTCTCGGCAAGCTCAGAAATCTCTCCTGGCACCTCTCGGGTTTCCTGCTGGCCGGTCCCAACCCCTCGTGCGATCCCTGCCCGTCTGCAGCTGCGCGCCAGCATTTCAGGCTCTGCCGCAAAACCCAGGAACAATAAGCAACTGTTGAGCTGGGCAGGTGCTAAAATATTCCAACACCCAAGGCTCTGCTGTGCTGAGGCAATTAAAAATGAGATTTATTTTCGCTCCTTCCCTCTTTTTTTGAAGGTCCTATTACCAAGAAGCTGCTAATTGACACAGGACGTCTCCGAGACCTCTGCAGTTGTCAGGAACCTGACACAACTGCTACGTTCAGAAAAAAAACACGGATTTTGAAGATAAGAGCACCACTCAGCTTTACAAAGGCAGTTACTCACAGCAAGGCAGGGGCCACGCCAGGGAAAGCAGCTGCAATGTTATAGGGTGCTATTTTATTTCCATTTCCACATCCACTGGAACTGCTATTAACTTTATCCACTGGAATTTCCAGCCGCTCCTGAGATTGCTTTGCCCGACACAACCCACTCAGCCTGTCCTAGCTGCAAACACAAATGCTCTTGCTCGAAGCCTTCACACCTTTCACTCTTCACATCCACACCTGCAGCGAGCTCTTTACAACAGACTTTTATACAGCGATGACGTTGCCGTCATCGCAAAAATAACCCTGCCTGAAAAGCCCTCCCATTACACCGAGTTCGGCGTTTGCTGCATTTTCCAAATAGTTCCCACCTGGCTGGTTTATTCCAGAGATTCCTAATTTGCTGAAGGGAAAAAGCATTTTTAATTGCATGTGAGTTATGCATAATTAAATGAAGGAAAGCAAATGCCAGCATTAATTACGAAATGGGGCAGGTTAGTCCTCACCTGAGCCCTTCGCCACAAACACCAAACTACTTCAGTGGAGCGGTGTGAGATCTGCTGACACACAAAGCCGGGTGCCCAGGGTTTGCCCGACTTCCAGCCACCCACACAGAGCTCTGCTCGGGGCAGGTCCGAGTCCAGAAGAACAAGATAACCCAAGATCAGACCTTTGGTTCAATATCAGTCTGATAAATGAATCGCTCCCTCCCAGCTGCAGCCGTGTTACTCACGCACCGGCCGATTGCTCAGCAGACTCACACAGGATGTAAGGAAGGTACGAGTGGATCAAATCCTACAGCAATGTGGGGCACCTGCAGCTTGCTCCAGCACAGGTGGGTCATTGGGACCCAGGAAAACATCTCCTGCTATGTTATACCTACACCAGAGCCAGCTGAGCATGAGATGGGCTGAAAACAGGGTTTGTCTCCTGGCTGGGTATCAAGGAATCATAGAATCCTTCAGGTTGGAAAAGACCTCTGAAATCATCAAGTCCAACCATTAAGCTGAGAGCATCTCTCTGTGGAGAGAGAATCAAACGAGGTATCCTGAGCTGCCCCTGAGACTTCTAAGAGCAAGCCTGATGACATCTGAACGGATTTTACCTTTATCTTTACTTTCCTGAAGCCAAATCACTGGGAAAAAGGCAAGTACAAACTTTTCAGGAGGCGAAAGAAGACTCTCCCACCCCACTAACCCACTGACCAGCTCTTCAGAGCAGCACGACCCTCCCCTGCTCTTCAAGCCTTCCTGTTTCTCCAGCAGCTGAGTGGCAGAAGGTGGCTGCAGGAGGAGTGATGGCTGTTCTGCAACATCCAGAAAATCCAGCTTGACTTCCCACAGCCATGCCTCCTGCACTGAGGGCTCAAAACAACAGCAGTGACTGAGCCAGCTCCCACCAATTTCCCAGCAAGGGCACACTAAGAATTGCTCCCATCTGCAAACAGTGTTCCCTAGGTACCACAGGGCCAAACAACATAACCAGGCTGGAAAACTCACTCTCGCTGTCTTTTGGAACTGGAACCAAGACAAGCAATGGCCTTGCTGAGGCTGTTTATTTCCCCTGGCTGAGATAGTTTGGTGGGAAATTGTCTTCAAAAATAAGTTCTAAAAAGAGTATCCAACCCCCACAGGTACAGACAGACAATAAAATGCTTTTGAGAGAGAGTAATACAGAAAACCACTGGTGTTGAAGTGAATTATTTATAGCCAACTGTTCCAATCCTCTTAGATGCAGAGGGGAACCAGGTTCTAAAACCATTCCCATAAGTGAGATTAAGGCACAAACAAGGCCAGATGCTGGATCCCCAAATGATAATTCAACCATATTTTGCAACACAAAAGAGCAGAGAGAAAGAAGGAAGATGGAAAAGCGGGAAAAGCTAAGGGTAACTGTTAAAAGCACAGGACAGGAGTTACCACCACCATGAAGTGCTGCTGGCTTGCAAGCTGGTAGGTTCCCTCTGCTGGGCTTCTTCCCTGGTCGCCTTTTATCCCCCGAGGAAGGAGCCACAGCAGCAGGAGAATGGAGTGGCATCAGCTCCTGCAGCAGTGCTCGAACAGCCCCCCACAGTCCCGGGCACAAGTGCGAATACCCGCACTGGCCCACTGGCCAGTTCAGCAGAACCCAGCAAAGATCTCCTGGTACCAAGATGGGCCCTGAGCGTCCACTGGTTGGTTCCCCAGCCTCCAAGCAAGATCTGCCTGGCACACCTTATTTGGGAAAGTCCTTCAAGCATTTTTGGATTGTGACAACTTTTCATCCTTTCTGCTCCTCGGCCTGCCCCTGCTGGCCTGCTGGGTGCCTCCTGGAGCTTTCGCAAGCAGCCCGGCTCCTGCAGCAGCCTGGCTGTGGCATCAAGGCTTTTGAACTCCACGCTCGAGACAATGGTGGAGCAGACCCCATCTTGTAATCCGACTCCACCTTGTCATCAGTCCACTACACCAACGCCAAGATTTGTCAGAGGTTTCAACAACCCCTTCACAGATAATGAGAGCCAGAGTGGGAGAATAGGCAAATTAGGACCTGTGAAAGAGAGAAACTGGAGGGTTTGTAGGAGCAAACCTGCCACCAGGCACCTAGAAAAACATGTCCGGGGCCAGCTGATATACTCCCCTTGTCAGATAGGTGGAAAAGGAGAAAAACCATCATGACTTGATGGGCAGACCTGCATGTCTGGGCAGGGAAGAAGGAGCTCCCATGCCCTCAGCAACGTCTGCCAGCAGCAGGACTGAGTCTTTCCAAGCCAGAGGTGTGGGACAGCCTCAAGCAGGATGCTTAGCTCACCATGTGGCTTAGCTCAAGGACTCCCAGGTCCTTGTGAGGTCTGGCCAAGTGCCCACCTGCATCCTCGGGATGCTCCGGCCGCGCGTTCCCACACAAGGGCAGGTAGCAGTGTCTCAGCTGCCCTGTACAACCCCTCAGCCACCCTCTTCCAAGCCAACTGCAATTTAGATGAGAGCAGATGCTTTATTTAAAACTTGCATATTGAAGATCCCCATACACAGAGCCTGAATTATTCATGGACAGGACCAGCAGAAGCTTTAACTTAACAGCATTGCCTCACTCAAGAGGAGAACGAGTATTTGTCTCTCTCCAAAAGCTCCCCCACATGCTTTCTGCAGGCATCCAAAACTGGGGCCCATCAGGAAAGCCCTTCCCAGGCAGTCCTGGGAAGCTGGAGCACTCCTGAACTAATGGCTTCAGGGATATCCCAAAATCTCACAAGGCCTGCTGCATACACTACAGGATCACCTTTCCTTCCCCAAAATAAATCTGGTTCAAGACTACACACAGGAAAGTTGCTTTGTGGACTTTTACCCCTCATCCCAGCCAAGGCAAAGCCAAGGTTTCCTCTCACACCTCCCTGCCAGGGCACACTGGCCTGTTCCAAGAAGCCTGGTGTCTCTGCATCCACTCTGTGGAGCCATCCACGGACATGCCCACAGCCCACACAGGAGCAGAGGGTACTTGCACGACAAGGCTTGTCACCAAGTGCCTACACACCAGCATCTGGCCTCTGCAGGTGTTATTTTCCCATGTTCAATTATGGGGAAGAAAAATACAGAGCTCCTGGAACACCATTTCCAGTGTGGAAAGACACATAGATGAATGGTTGTGGGGAGTCCAGCTTGCTCCTGAGAAAAGGGTCACCTGTAAAAATGGAAGCTTAAAGACAATAAATGAAATCAAATTGGTTGTGTTGTTATCTCGGGAGCAGTTGGTGCCATTTGGCCCAGGAGAGATGAAGACCAAGAGCTGCATATGATTTCCAGCGCCCCTCACACTGCCCTGGCTTCCCACTGCTCCCTGGGCTCCTCGGGATTAATCCCATTCAAGAGGCACAGTGATCCGGCCTGCTCTCATGCCATACTGCACATGGCTATCTCAGATGGCTGCAGAAACACAGCAGCTGCTTAATGTATCTTAAATGTCATCCCACAGATCAACACTGGGTAAACTCTTCCAGCTCCTCATGCCTGCTAAGCAGAAGGGCTCCACAAGAAGAGCATGATCTCCTGAACTGGGAAAATAATCTTCTATAAAACAGTGACTCATCTCATTCTGGATAAGGGTGGAATATACTGTGTCAACATACATACCACTTATTTACAGCCACGTTTTCTGCCAGAGAAGCCATTATGCACCCCAGCATTCCTGTGTTAATATGGAACCTTGCTCTAAAATCCTAACATGTGAAAAATCAGAAGAACCCAGTGCCTTGATTTTTCAGACCCCTCACCCGACTGGCACCTGCCATTTAACACTCAACCCAGTTTTCCCTCACTCCTTTTGAGGACCAAAATATATATAGAAGAGGAAAAAAAGCCCTAATCCTTGTCACCTTGCCAGGGCATTCCGCTGCAAGCATTCATGGTACGACTTGTACCAACAGCAGATCCTGAAATACTTCTCCTCGCTCCTCCAGTCCAGTTGGCACAGTCAACCGAACAAGCTAAGGGGAAGTCTGTGGATCCTTCCAAGAAAAACCTGCTACCAAAAAAACCATCATGGAAAGCAGCACATCCCTCCAAAGACAGACAGAGCCAACTTTCCCTATAGCAACAGATTCAAACTGGTTCAGGTTTTCCTTTCTTCTTCCAAGCCAGAATTGCTGCACAGGGAGTTCAAATCTTTGCCCAATCACCAAGGAGTGATGACGACTCTCAAGTCTGACGTACATGGAGAAAGGGCAGCCTGTAACTTCCCAACAAGCTTCTCGTTCAGAAAGCCCCGAAATGCAGGAGTATCTCAGCATCTGATTCCTTCCTGCAAGTTATCACTCAACAGCATTTTACCCCAACACCTGATTCCCCCAAAACAGAGTAAAGTGAATCCCTGCGGTTTCCAGGAGAGGAGGGTAAACACCAACCACCCACCAGGCAGGTGGGCTCAGAGGAACAGGGACTGAACAGCACAAGGTTCTGAACCACTCTCCAGCTGCAGGCACTGCTCTGGATAAGCGAGAGGCACAGTGATGGCAGGGCAGGGATGTTCATCCAGGAACATGCACAGAGCTTGATCTCCAGTGCTGTCAGTTTGCCATATCCCACTTGCACCAGACTCCCAAGTCGATTTCCTTAAGGAGCAGAGTGATCCTGGAAGAGCATCAGCTACCACAGCTAACAGCAGACAGGCTGCTTCCTCTGAACTCCCGAAGCAACGGGGGATTGGAAGGGTTCCCCTCTGCTGACACTTGCTTCAAGGGGAAGATTGTCTGGCACCCACCACCACGGTGTGCCACGTGGGCTGCCAGGCAGGGAACCACAGTGAGGGTCTTCCTTTCAGACACAGCACACCCCTGTGCTTCCCTCTACTTAGCCCACCTATGCCGTGTTGTGGACTGTTTGCCTTGATCTCCCTCCTCCCAGCCCCTCACACCGAGAGCCAGCTGCCTCTGCTGGAAACCATCAATCCCAGCCCAGGAACAAAGCCAAAGTGCTGAGCCTGCCAAGGGGACTCAGCTGCAGAGATGGCTGCCATTGCCACCCTCCCTCAGCCAGGCTGTGCTCTGTGCCAGGCAGAGCCACAGCTATTTTTTGGGAGGGCACCAGTGACCAACCCAACCTGCTCCAGGAGCTCTAGGGTCTTGGCCCTGGAACCCTCAGGTGAGTGCCCATCACCCAAAGGGCTCCACTTACAGCGCAGGAGGGACCATGTTACAGCAGATCCTCACACCACAAAGGTGAACAGCAAAGCCCCCTAAGGATGGATCTTTGGGTGTGGTGCTTAAAGATGCAGAGGAACAGCAGCTGTCTTTGCAAAATACACTAACACCTCCCCAAACCCAATGGTGCCCAATCCAAGTTACTTCAATAATGAGTAACACTGGATTGAAAATGTCTTTGAAAAATTTTAAAGACCCCCCTCGCTGCATCCCCAGATGCCCCAAAAAATTTTTTAAAAGAGTCTATGTCCCAGCTTCCTGGTTCAAGATGCCAACTGAACTGAAGTGGTATTTTTAGCTTTATTATCTAATTTTTGCAAAAGTTCAATATTTCAGATATTATGGGGAAAAGGGATGAAATGTAAGTTGAGTCTGGTAAAAGAAGTTTCTTTTTATAGCATGACAAAACATCACCACTCAGGTTGAAAGTGAGGTACCATGATAAGCATGTGGATGTGTATCTAGTTCTGACAACCTTGACTAACTTTTACCACATTCATGTGATTGTCAACACAAAAAGAAGCTTGGAAACTTTGAAATATTTGTAGGCCAAAGGGAGATGCCTTGGTGACCACACCAGATCAGGCATGTGGTACAGCAGACACCAAGGCTTGCTGGTGTTTTTTTTAGTTATATGGAATAACCAAGATACATTTTTTTAAATAGCATATTCAGACCTTAAAACCTTCATTTTACTGGAGAGCAGAACTGCTTCTTCATTTTGCAAACCATCAGTAGTGTGAAAAACAAAAACAGGCAGAAGGAGCATGTTGTTGGCTCCTCTTTACCCATCTCCCCCAAATTTAGCTAAATCTGACCCAATTCCAACTTAACCGTGTTACTCTGTGCTAAGAAATCAAAGCACTGAGAAATCAAAGTGAGCCAAGGCAGCGCAACATGTTACAATAAATTACTGGTTATCAGAAGTGACACGACCCTCTGTGCCTGTGGCACCCGTGTGTACAATCCAGAAGGGTACATCCAGGAGGACAGATACAAAACCTACTTTGGAGGCTGCTTTTTGCCTCCAAATTCTTGAAGGTTTGTTTTTGAGCACCAAGCCAAACCCATCCCACTAGAAAAAGAGGACCCTGTCTATATCTATTATGTATGCAGCACCCCGAGGTCTTACTCCTCTCTCCTAACAATGATATTAGAGAAACAGATTAATCTCTGACTCTGCACTGGTTCTGTTCTTAGCCTGACTAAGGAATAAGCATTAAAAAAATGTTTTGCATGAATCTACTGTACCAATGCTCTTATTTCACTTCCAGGCCATTTTTTTTCCAAAAACCAAGCATCAAATGCAGAAGAGAAACCATAAGAGACACTAGCATTTTGAGTAGAAACAGAGAGTGGGAGTGATATCCTTCAGAAGAGGTCAGCTCCTGTGGTTAAGGCACCTACAGCATTCCCAGCCACACAGCACTTGCCTGAGTTGCCACCCAAAACCACTGCCAGCCTGCCACAGGAGGCTGCAACAGGAAACAAAACAAACAGGGACACGGGGAGAGGCGTGAGGGGAGCAGACAGGAAAAAAAAGCAGCTTGGAGAAAGTTGAGAGGAAAACGCAGACAGAAAAACAAAAACAATGAAAGCAGGGAGGAAGAGCAGCGGTAGAGGAAGCAGAGCTGGGGGTGGAAGTGAGCTTTTCTCACTCCTCCCTGCAGCCTTGGGAGCCACAGACCAAACCTGACCACATGGCTTCATTTTCTATGTTGAAGAAGCCAACGCAACCACTCACAGCAACACGAAGCTTCACAGTAGTGAGGAGGGCGGATTAATTTTTGTTGTTTGTGTTTTTAAGACTCTTTAAAATGCATGACAGTCCCAGGGAAGAAACCAGAAGGCAAAGGTGCCACTTGCATTAGCACAAGGAAGCTGAACCAGCGCAGAACCTGAGCACAGTCAGTACCCACACACAGCATCCCACTGCCCTGCTCCCACCACAGCCCTGCACAAAATCCTGGATGATGCAGCCAGGGTTCCCAGGGAAGGCAGGGAGCCAGTACCTTTCATTGCCCGGCTGGAACTCAGAGAGCAGGGACGGCCTCCGCCGCTGCGGCTGCATGATAGACCCTGGAGGGAGGTGGGAAGCAAAATCCCTGGAATGATGCTGGTACTCCAACAGCGCAACGTCCTGCAGAAAGAAACACAGAAGAGCTCATTAGGCTGGTGGGAATGTCCAAGCACACGCAGAACCCCAACAACTCAAAAAACCCCATGTAGATAATCCTCCTTGGAAGCACTGGGTGCTTGGCCACAAAGCTCAGTGCTTTTCCCTTCCCAAAAGGTTCCCAGTGATTCCCAGGGCCGCATCGTGCTGGGATGGTGGCTCAGCCCCCCTGTCCAACGTGGCTGTGGGCGGGCTGGCTCCTGGGAAGGGACCCCAGTAATCCCAGCCCAGTTACTGAGCACCTACACAAGGGTTTCCGGCACCCAAGCAGTCCTGATGACAACTGCAAATCTGAGAGGAAGAACAGGTAAAAACAAAACTGAAAGTCACAGGATATTTTCAGCTTCAATAATTCACACAGCAGCACAGAGAAAGAAAAAAAGAGGGGGGGGGAAAAAAGACAGAAGAGAAATCACAAATGTTATCCTGAGAGTGTGCCTTTAAACACAGCTCCCCTGGGCTGAACTCAAGGGGTTTGAAAGGACAGTTTGCTACTTATTATGTGTACGTCCCTTTTGTTCCTTGACCCTTGGAGAGTACAGTACAGTATGTTCCTGATTTTAATTAAATAAGAAGCTCTCCTGCTCTGTGCCACAGACTGATTCCAGCAACAGTATTTTAGCAGCTACATTCAACTGCTATTTTTTATTTGCAGATAGATACTTGACCAGCAGACTAATCATCTAATTAACTAAGACCTTCAGCAATGGCATGGAAAGCCCTGTCACAGAATATCCCTGGAAAAACTGACATACATTTACGTGAGAAGAACCAATTCCTCCCGGGAGCCTATTTTTGAACAGCTCTCAGTTGAAACACGAAAGCTCCAACTCCATCAAAAAGAAAAAATAAATTTCAGAGTGTAAAAAAAAAAAAAATCAATAAGACATCACATTCGTGCAGCTGATGTGGGCAGAGGGTCTCAGCCCCAACAGCTGCAACAGGAATTATGAGATCAGATGCAGTGAAGATCAACATGTACTAGGGAAGCTGGGGAACTGCCCCAGCAAGGTGCATGGCAGGTAAAGAAAGCATTTGGGAGTTTAAATAGCAGTAACCTGTGCCTGGAGATCCCACCTCCCAAGCTGGAAATGAACAGATTAGCCCAACACTACATGTCCTGGTCCCCTCCAGCCAGTTGTGGAGTAGAAGGGAATATCATGGCCCAACATCTTTGACCATCAGAGGGTAAAATGACATGTTCACATAGAAGCTTTTCTGGAAAGCCAGGAAGAAAAACAGCAATTGTAAGCACTCGGGCCAGGGGAGCCAAGAAAAGCAGATCCCCTACTCTACATCCAGCCTCTCTTGTACAAAAGCTGAAAAGACCAAATACCAAAGGGAGGAGAAAGGGGAATTGTGGTGTCCGATGGCCACCACTTCTCCTTGTGCCTAGAAAGCTGTGCCATCGTTTGGAATCGAATTCATTTCTCCCCATCCTCAGGCAATAGTGTGGTGCTGCTCCCTGTCTGTTCTGCCCAATCTTGGGAATCACCAGGAAAAAGGGGCCCCTCCAGCCTGGCCATCTCAGACCTCAGGCTCTGGGACAAGGGGTGTCTGCAGACAGGTTCTTGTGACATCAGGCATGAGTGGGACAGCTCCTCCTCCTGGGGATGTTCCACTTCTGCTGTAAATCCTGGTGTTAAGGGACGATGCTACCCCGTGTAGCCATTTTTCCTTCAGCTCTAGAGTCCATCCATGCAGGAGGCTGTGGGGGGCTGCAGGACAGAACATGCCATCGGTCCAACCACAGATGGGACAAATGCAGACATCTGGAGTGAAGGAGCCCATCAGCTCTCGCAGCCCCAGCCAAAGCAGAATCCCTGCCTACAACAAGCTTCCTCACATTCACACTTGCCCTGGTTTTAAATTAAAAACAAATAATTAAATAGAAGAGTGATGCAGCTCCTGACATCCACCTACAAAACAAACACATCTCGAGTCTGGGAAGACACACCAATAGGCCCAAAATCAGGACCATCACCTTCTGTGGGCGTATAAACAAGAATTACCCGTCTGGGAGGCTCGAAGGCTGTGCCCTTGAGAAAAAAAAAAAAAAAAAAGGGCTCTTGCATGTCCCAAGAACCATCTGTTTTTCCTTGCCCTCCTGCCCACACTCAGCTGAGCTTTGCCTTCTCCTCCTCTAACCCCATCAGAAAATGGCTGGTAGAGCTCAGAGCCTGCTGGCATGGCCTGAAGTGATGGGAAGCTCGTTACACCGGCACGTTAGCTCGGGACTGGGATGGCAGACGTGCCTCTCTGGCGTCCCCACCGAGGGCAAGGCCGGCGAGCACCAGCTCCTGCTTTTCCAGACATCGCCCAACTCCCTCTGACCTGCTCCGCGTTGCTCACATCCGCGCTGTGTTTTACAAGAAGAAAACATCACCTTAAAATGAGCAGGGAGGATTAAAACTGACAAATTCCTGTGCCCTGTGATGAACTGTCAGAGGCACCGCGGGAGCCCTGGCAGGACGTAGGTGGATTAATTGCTCAGAAAAGTTACTCCAGTAAATTGCACTGTGGGCTGGGACTGTGTTTTTCAAACTCAAGTGCCAGAAAGGTTCACGAGCCGCCTTCAAACTGCCTGGTGGACGTGGCAGTGCGGGGGTAACGGTTGGACTTGATGATTCCATGGGTATTTTCCAACCCGAATGATTCCATGAAGAGGCTTCAATTTTGTTTACCAGAGTTTTAAAAATGCCTGCTGGGAGGCACTTTGCTTCCAGCACCGCTGCACCTTCCACACACCGGCACAGACACGGGAGCAGCGCCCAGTGGATGCCACCTGAATTCCCCACCACCAAAGCACACAAATGTGATTTGGCCGCATCCTGACCTCAAATTCCTAGCACGGCCTTGGCACCTGCTCAAGGGCAGCTGTAAGATACCTGAAATAAAGGAACTCTGCAACCCCAAACTACATGTTGCTCCTTTTCCTCTCCATTGTTTTGCTGGGTTTTGCTCAATTCTATTTTTTCCTCTCCCTCTCTCTGCATCTCTTCCTGCCCTCTGCAAACCCTCCTCCCACCCCACAAATCTGCTGATATGTCAGAGCACCTTCTCCAGTGCTGTCAAATCTCTCACTGCCTTGAGATGGGACTTTCTTCCTTCTACACCAGCCTTCCCATGGTTCCTTGTGGTTCAGGTGCTCCCACATGGATGTACTTTGGGAAGCTTTGCAGGATTTCATAAATTCAGTAAATGCCACGACACAGAAATGAAAGAAGCAGAAAGACCATGAGTATTCAGGGGCTCTGGCACATCAACAGATTCAGGGGAGGAGGTCAGCACTAGCAGCACTGCTGAGGACAGACAGACACCAAGAGTGCCAAAGTGCCATAAACCTCACTGGCAGAGCAAGCCAGCACTAGGCCAACATTAGGCCAACATTTAGACAAATCAAATGCTAAACACCCAAAAGTGGCCTCACTAAAACACACTTCTTCACACAGCAGACTGAAGGGGCCGAAAATGTTCTTTGCTGCCAGCCAGGACGGTTGGACACATCCACCCTGACCCTGCATGGGGTGCTGGGAGGGGAAGCTGGGGAAAGCACCTGCAGTCTCAAGGTCTTTTTGTGTTATTACTTGATCTGGGAGTGCCAAGAGCACTGTTTCCATACACTTCCTGGTAAATCCTCTGACCCTAAATAACCTGAGTCTATCAGGCTCATTTAGATTTGCTAATCAAACTGCCCTAAAGCCCGGAGCTTGAATGCACTATTACAGGAAAGCTCTCTAGCCCCATGGAAGGAAAAAAAAAGCAGCTTCTCCCCCTCTCCCCCTTTAAAATTTTTTTAAAGCTTTCAGCCTGCTGCTTTACATACCATAAAGTCTCCAGGAAAATCTTCTGTGTTGTCCCCGACCTCGGGATAACCCACACACTAAGCCAACAACTGCAGCCGCGCAGCCGTTCTGCCTCTCTCGCTTTCTGTTTCGGACACGTGCACTTGCTGGTGCGCTTCATTTCTCCTTCCCCTGCCTGCAGCTGCCCGGGTCCCTGCTGCCTGATCTCCAACGAGGAGGAAGAGAGGGAGGTCTGAGAGCAATGCTGGAAGCACCCCCAGGCACTGACCCACAGCACACAGCGCCAGACAATGCTATGCCACGGCCAACAGCGGCTTGGACCCTGCTCTCCCAGCTCCAGCACTGAGCACATCCATACAGACAAGGTTGCTACTGACTGCTCCATCCGGATGGCCTTCACACAGCTCCAAGAATTCGCCCCTGAGGAGAAGACCTCAGAGACACGGGGCCTCCAGAAAGGAAACCTGGAGCTGGTCTTGCAACAGAAAGACGAACTGCTCCTCCTCTCTTCCTCCCACCAGCAGAAACACAAGTACAAATGCCCAGTGCTTCTGGCTTCCTTGGAAAACAGCTCTGGAACCTAGAGTGCAGCCAGATGAGGACCTGCAGCACAGCTCGAGCAGCCCAAAGCGTGAGATCGCTCCTTGTCGCTTACCGCCGAGAAAGCAACCGGGAGCTCCTCGACGAGTTTCGGTGCAAGACAGCTTTGCTTAAAAACCACCAGCTCTTGTTTTGCCGTGACACCAAGGACGAGCAGTCCGGGGTCAGCCACCACATCCGCCAGCTGAGCTGGTTCCCTGTCGGAGGGCGGCACCGCTGGCACCGCAGCCGCCTCGAATCACGGCATCGGTGCAGGCAGCACCGCGCCTGCGGAGCTCCCCGGGCACAGGAGAGCTCACCCAGTGACAAGCCACTGCCCCACACTGTCCTTGTCACCTTTCACAGGCAGGCAAACAGGCCAGGGTACTGCCCATGCTCCTTGAGGAGCAAATCCCAGCTCCTTGCCACCTCCACCGAGGATTAGGGCTGCTCACTACAAGCTCACCCAGCGCTGTATTGTGAATAATTTTTATTTCTTAACAACGTGCTATTTCTGCTGAAACACTCCCAAGTGTTAAGCCCCAACAAGGCAAATTAATAATGGCATGGTGCAAATAGTGAGCAGAAAACAATGCCAAAGCATCCCTATTTATTTCACTTCTCATGAACTGCCCCTTATCCAATCTCACCAGGGGATGCCTGGCCTGTTCCTGCTGCTCGTGAACAGCTTGTGGGCTGTTCTGTGAACTCGTGTTAACCACAGAGGAACTGAAGGGTGATGTCAGGGGGCTTTTGCCCCTCCTGCCCCCAGACTGGGGCACTGGTGGCACACAGAGCCACAGCTGGGCACTTTTTTTACAGCTGCTGCTCAGGTATGGTCCACATGGCCCAGAGCAGCCCAACACAGTATCCAAGAATTAACCACATGGCCCAGGACTGCAGAGCCACCCTATCCTACCGGGAAGCACGTGGGAGGTTGAGCTTCCTGCACGTCCAGGAGCACACAGCCAGCATGGAGCAGAGTATCCCAACTTGGAACCTGCCAGGGCCTCACACCATCCAGCAAATAATTTGTGCAATAAGCTGCTGCTCGAGCCCCCTGGTGCAGCCCTGGCTGTAGCTGGGCTTGCAACCAGTGCTACCCAAAAGCCAGGCAGGCCAGCTCTCCAGCCTAAGGTGACCAAAGCAGCACAGACACAACTCTTGTGGCTTTGCTGGAGACAGGGGATGCCCCCACCCCTGCTCTGCACACCCTCAACTTCGGAAAAAGAAGTTGCTTTAAATCTTTCTGCCAGCAGCGAGCATGACCTATTTTAGCAATAAAAGGAAAAGCTCTCTGGTGCCTGGATACCCCTTGGCACTGGCAGCACAGCACTTGCTCATCAGACCGAGAAATGCACTTTTTAGCCTTTGCCTGGAGAAAAATTTTTCCCAAAGCCGATTCCCAAAGGTAAGAGGAAGGGGGAATGTTTGGGAGGAACCAGGGTAGTAGCAGAGCTGTCACTGCATGAGGTCCAGCAGCTCAGGCTGCATGGGGACCTGCGTGGCCCATCGTCCTCAGCCTCCCCAATGCAGAGGACAATCCTCTGCTGCTGAAAACCTCTACTCAAGTGCAAAGGAGGTGATTATTGATCCAAACAGGTTGTCCACAAGCACAGTGCTGTCTGCCCAACTTCCTCCCAAAACCCTGGGAGGAGTTCACTGCAGATTTAAGAAAAAAAATACTGACATAAACTAAACAATAACTTCTTCACAATCAGCTCCACTGTCGAAGATAAGGTCAGTAATAAAAACCTGGCTGAATACATGCATTTTTATCTTGCCTACGGGGATATAGCATGTGCTGAAAAGACAAATGCCCTTATTGTTCCGACAGTCTCATTGCCATCCATCTCTCAGAAGCTGCTGACTTGGCCTTTTGTTTTAGGAGGTGACCACACTGCGCGTGGCCCCTTCTTGGAAAGCATTGATTCCTGCTGCCACCCCTGCACTGAGGCCGGGGCTGCTGCCAGCCCCTTTAGTGTCTGCACCAGCTGCACGGCACTGCATCCTTCCCGACGCCCTCTCCCCGCCTCTCCAGCAAACCAGGGCTGTCGGTGGCGCTTGGCTGTCCCATCTGAATGTGCCATTCATGGAGAAGTCACGTCTCGGTGAGGGCAGCTCTCAGCTGCTGTGGCTCCCCAGTCATCTGACCGGTGCCGGGTGCTGGAGCCAGCTGCCAGCCCTCTCCCCGGCAGCCAGAGGTGCCCGCGGAGCAGCAGCACATCCATTACAGAGCTGCTTTTGAGCCTCTCTCCATCACAAGACTTTTGTCCCAGTCGCATCCAGGCGCCTTTGAGCCCGGAATGACCTGTCTGCCCTTCCTCCATCCCCTGGTGCTCTGCTTCCTGATGCCACGAACACCCATTCAGGGTGAGCAGCAGCTCTCTTCACACAACAAGCCCAAACTTTCCACCTTAAAAACATCAGGTCATTTTGTTCATCATCACATCTCTTTTGGAGTGCAGTCCCCCACCGTCTCCCACCACACTTACTCCCATACAACACCTCTCTGCAGGTCCATGTAGGACTCCATCTTTCCACACCCCCCACTCAGTTCTCTCCTACTCCTCCTCACACCTCCATAGCAAATCCTTCACTTGCTCAGTATTTTGAACAAATGCTGTAACAATGACAACCAGCGAGTCCCCAGTCTTGCAGAAGGTGCCTCCAGGGGCTGGTGGGCAGCAGCATCAGAGTCAGGCCTGGAGTGCAGGAATAGCTCCAAAAGTGGCTTTAGTGGGTCTCCACCTTTGCCAAACCACATATCCAGCAAAAGTTCTTTCTTCCCCTGTGATTTACAATCTTGAGATCAAATAAAAGCAAAGCATCACCTTCTGCATCAAATCACGTCCAGAAAGTAGATTAAGGAGCAACCACAGAAGTTTACAGTAGCTTGAAGCAAAAGAAGTGTTTTGGATAAAGGCTGTATCCTAGGGAAAATGAGCTTTAAATACCAACTGCTGTAAGCCAACTCTTTCTTCCTGGCAATAGGAGGGAGACCCTAGGGCAGGGAATTAGGTGTCCTGTTCCTTCACCTCTGTGCTCTCCCAGTCCCACAGCAGAAAGCCAATTTTCCCAAATCCACCACCGAGCTGCTCAAAGCTAATGCAATCCGTCACTGCAAAGGTACTCAAGAGAGATTGCGCTGACTTCTCGTGACAGACCTGATCAGAGTCAGTATTTCAAAGGTACGTCTTTTATTTTCAACTCATTCCTTAGAACATCAGCTGGAGCCCGGCAGGCAGAATTCAGGATGCCCCTCACTCAGTTGGTAGCAGGAGCCTGCTCCTTGCACTTGGAGGTGGTGCACTGTAAACTCCTCCGTTCTGCAAGCTCCTGGAGCCCCGACACAGACTGGCATTTTGCTCCCAGGAGATAATAGTGTGAATAACTACTCCAAGGAAAACCAACACAGCAGCAGTAATGCAAAGTACCCTGCCCCTCTGCAGGCTTACCTGGCATTGCTGTGCCACACTGACCATGTCACTGTGGAGAGGAGAGAGCTCCTGCCATCCCCAGAGCTTGCGCCTCCTGACAGCACCTTCCGCGGCAGGACACTGGGTTTCACTCGCCCTGCTCAAACTGGTGGGAGGAGGAGTCTGGGCAGGGAAGGCACTCGATTTCCCCCAGGCCACCTTTTGGCTGGGACACCAAATCAACACGCAAGTTTGCACCAACCTCTTGTCTCTGGTTCAGAGAGACAAGGAAGTTATTTATCACGGGCCAAACCAAACGAGTGATCGGCTGGGACGCTCCTGCACAAGGGCTGTTTTGCAAATGGGGAGCTTAATGAAGGAACTACTGAGCTGTTCCCAGACAGGAGAGGTGGCACAGGGAAAGCACAAAGGTCTCAAAGCTGCAGTAGAGGGGTTGAGGAGGGCTTAAGTTCACCTTTCCATCCCAGCTGAAGCCATGTGCCGGGAATGGGGGCAAACAGCAGGAAGGAAGCAAACCAAGCACCTCTTGTTTTACAGGGAGAGAAAAGCGCTCATGATGGTGATTCATGTGACAATGGAGCACCAATTCCGTATGAACATGCACATACCCCCATCCTACCATTCCCCAAACCTGTTTAGTATCTCCAGTAGGTAAAACACTTCAAGCGCCCTAATGTCACAAAGATTGCTGCATGAGGACACTGTGTACCCTGATTCCCAACACCTCCTGCAGCTGATACTACCCTCCTGAAAAGCCCATTCTGCATCATTCCTGCCCAGAAATGTCAGGGCTCTAACAGGAGCAGGATGGCTGGTAAGGAGGGCACAGCAAAAAACTGGATTCACACAGGAGGAAGAGAAGGGAACCCTTCTGTTCCCAGGGAATAATGATCACAAGGAAGCTTTAAAAGGAAAAGGGGACGTGCACTACACAGGAAAATCGATCTGTTTACAGAAAATATCTGCAGGTTGCCTGAAAATGAATATCCTTCATGCAAAACTTTCCTTTGAGAGAGCATGAACTTCGGATACATTAGAAGGTTAAGAGCGTAAGTAATGTGTTTTTTCACCTTTAGCTAAAGGTCACGGAGCATTCAAACAATTCCTCTGTTTCCAAGCTGAACATGACAGAAGTCAACTACGCACACCATTACAGCTAATGAATATGGAAAACAGAAGTGTTTTCCCGGCAGTTTGGCCAAGAACCACTCAGTGCCCTTAAGAAGAAACTGCTGATTATTGGTGATTTTAGTTTTACCTCAACAAAGTCAAACCAACCAGAACCTTTTCACCAAGCTTCCCTTTAAAAGCATGTTCACTTGTCAACGCTTTTTGCAAGTAATTTTCTAATAGGACAGAATTAAATCCAGGGTCATTATAAAATATTACACCATTTTCACATCCAGCCTCCCCTACAGCTGTTGGGACCAGATGTCTCTCAGTGAGGAGGAAGAGGAGGAGTTCACCTGAATATGGTTGGGGACCTGCTTACCCTGTGGAGGAGCCTGTTTGCTGCATCATCCATCAGAGCTCAGTCTGGGTCAGACCCATAGGTTCACAGCCCTGCCCAAAGCTGGCACCCAAGAGTGAAACCAGCCAACAAACATCCTCACTCAACCGGTACTCGATCTTCTCTGCTGGCTCCAAACTCAGCAATAACTCACAGAACATGCTGCTGGGAGGAGGTGCCCATATGTACAAAGCATATTCTTGTTTGCTCACTTGAAATACATATTTTTCCTCATTTTATTGGATATCCCCTTGGGTTTTCTGTGATGGGAGAAGAAAAATGCCCAAGCCTGCTTCCACTGCCTGCTGCCCCTTCACAACATCCCCTCTCACTTGCCTCATCTGTGAAATCAAACAGCTGCAATCCTTTAAATCACTTTTCATAAAGTGTCTCCAAGCCTAAAATAATGTCACGGCTCATTTCTGAGCTCAGCATTCCTGCCGCGCCGCATTTCCCTGGGTGCGACCGTCACAGTTGGACTGTGATTATTTATTTATATTATAATAGCATTTGCAGCCCTGCTGTGCTCAGCCCTGCACACGCGCCCAGGAGGTGACCCAGGGCGTTTCCACCACCAGGATAAGGATCCCTGAGCTGACGAATTCCCAGTTCTCAGGAAAGGATGTCTTGGAACGCAACAAACCAGAACCAAAATTTAATTAGATGCAAGACATGTTAGTGTCAAGTTGGTTTTGGCCTCTCTTCCTTTCTTCCAAACAAGCTCTCACTGTGCAAACACACCCCATGACAAAACTGACCTGGCCAAGACATGCAAGCGAATACCGCTGACTTTTAATATTAAACAGCACAGCAACTTCAAAGGAACCGGGCTCTCCTCTCCCAAGAAATCCCACCAGAGATCAGCTCCAGCCCCAGAGCCATGGCCAGGTTCCAGCTCATGGCGCCACCGAGCAAGAGACACGTGTTTGCAAACAGCTGAGAGCGGCGGGGCAGATCGTGCAGGGACACGCTTCCAGAAACACTCCGCCTACCCTCCCAGGAGAGGCAAGGTGTGTTGGCTTGTGTGGGGCTGTCACGCTTCTGCTGAGAGGAGCCTCTGGGCTTTCCATCCAAAAAAATCTCAGCTCGCACCTCTCCTGCATCCAGACACCCAAAAGGTATCACGTAACTTCGGGTGATTACATGTGGCTGTAAAAATAGCTTCTAGAAGCAAACGCCAGCAACTTCTTCCAGCATTAATACAATGGAACAAAACCAGTGTTCACTGCAGCCTGGGAGCAGGGCAGGCTGGAGGAACCCCCAGCTCCAGCCCACTGTGAACAACTGTCCCGCTTGGCTCATCCTGCTGTTGCAGCACTAAGGGGAAGAAGCCGGGATTTGCAGGAGAAAAGGGCTCAGCACCCCACAGCCAGGAGCCTTTTGCACTCTTTTAAAATCAGTCTCCACACTGCGGATTGAGGTTCCTTTGGTTTGTTTATAAACCACAGTTTTGCAACAACTGCAGATTGTGCTCACCTGGTCACATCCTCCTCCGGCTCCGGTTTCTAATAAAAGGAGAACTGGGATTTTCTGTCTGAGACAAATGCTCTTGGTTCTGTTCCACCCCCCAGACAAACACACTTGCACCGATGGAAGCAAAACTCCCATAAATCGAACCAGGTCAGCGTGTCTCATAGCCGGGATGAAAAGCTTCTTTGTGCAGCAGCACGCAGGCCCCGAGCGATGTAGATGAGCCAGCAAACACAGCCAAGGGCTCGTCCCGCGCCCTCCTTAACGTTTCTATTTCAAAGCCTTTCCAAACTCCACCTCTGCTCCCTGTGCCACTCTGCTAAAGCCAGGCAAAGAGGGCAAATGAGGGAATTTCACCCCTTCACTGACATTTCATGGGTTTCCAGGCTCTGAAGTCAAACACTGAAACCAGCACAGACTGAACCTGACCATTCAGTAGCTGTCACTGTCAAACCTAACTCCCAGACAAGGTCTCCTCGCTGACTTGTGTTACAGGCACCTTCCTGGCTGTGGCCACCTTGCTGTGACCCACCAAGAAGCTGCTGTGAAGAGCCTTGCAAGTGTGAGCCACACTCCAACACCTAATAAGATTCCTTTAAGCAGCCTGAGCTGACTAAAGCTGTTCCACTAAGGAGAGTTTCTTCCGTTAAGGGCTTAAACCTCAAACATTCACCCATGAGCAAGCACAGATGTGAGTGACATGGCACAGAAAGGAGAGGCTGGATCCAGGTGAATCAAACTCTGCAAGTTCTGGTACAGCCAAAAAAAGAAAAAAAATCATCACCAGCTTATTCCCTGATCGAAGAGGAGAAAGGACTAGGGGTCAATGTAAGAGGGGGAAAAACTGTGGAAGGACAAAACGCAAAGCTCAGCACTCAGTTATCTTCTTGCTCCCCAGGAGTGCCACATGAAGAGGGACAAGTCTCCAGAACAGAGGGCAGGTTCACTCCCAGCAGTTTGTCTGGGAACCAGAAGAGCTCTCCCATGGGTGTGAGGAGCAAGGAGTGGGCTCGCGGGGAAGCAGTGAGCTCACATGCAGGAGAGAATGGTCATTCCTTTGATTCAGGGCCAAGGAAAGGCCATGCAGAAAAGGCTTGGATGTCACGTGCTCCCGCTCCACACGAGTGGTCAACCTTCCCCTTTCCCCCAGGTTGGATACTGCACCCAACCAAGGGCGGTCCTGCCAGGAGGACAAACGGACAGAGGTGCTCAGAAATGACGAGCCAGAGCCCATCATGAGCACTTGCCACAGCAACTGCCAGGAAAAGGCTGGAAAGGGAGAGAAAAACTGAAAGCACCATATGGAGAAACAAAAGAGGATCCCACGAGAGAGGAACAATGAAATCCTGTACCACAGGCACGGAAACGGTCTGATTTCTGTGTAACAGCCACATCCGAGAGCGGCGCGGCTGAACCGCTGCCCCAGCAGCGGGGACGCGCCGGCAGCTCCCACCCTGCGCGCGGGTCGGGAAGGAAAGGCTCTGCCTTACCGCGTGTGGCCGGGCAATCTGAACCGGGTAGGACATGGCGTGCGGGGGGTAGCGCGGCTCGGCAGCGCGCCAGCTCTGCGTCACGGGCTGCGTCGATCCAGACATGTCGAAAGAGCAGGCGCGGCGGTCGCTGCTTCCAAATCGCCGACAAAAGGATTAGGAGAGCCGAGAGCTCCTCTTCATCATGTGTGTGCTCTCCACGTCACGCGATAGCTGGAAGGGAACAGGGAAGCAGCAGGTTAAAATTCAGTCAACCACAGTCCCATGTGACAACCGAACATCAGGCCTTGGGCGATGACCAAAACCTCACTGCCCTCACAATTCCCCGGCAGCCCCGTCTTCCGCTTGGCAAACGCCACTGCCAAGTTTTTGCTGTAGATTATTTCTATCACAGAGAAGTCCAAATAAAAGATTTTCCCAAATCCATCCCACCCAGTTTCCCTGGAAAGCCTTCCCCCAGCACCAGCACGACCAGGCCAGCAAACTGCCAGCAATTTATTTGGGTCTTGTTGAACTCTGTCTCCAAGTCTCTTGGAGATGGGTATTTTCTGCAGGATAACTTAGTTATCTTTCCAAAGACACAATCTAGAGTTTTGGCATTTCAACACAAGGTCCCTCCCCAGCCCATCCCTTTCCACATCCTCACTCTCACATGTCAGCGCCCTCATTTCCAAGCTGTGGCCACTTTTGCAGCCCGTACGCCCTGATCTATGCCAGGAGGGACATTCAGGCACTGACCTCCCCTGCAGCCATATCCATCCAAGAGGCTAAACTAAAACCCAGGACTAAAGCACATCACACATCCAAAGCCACCTGGATCAGCCCGTCTGATCAGGACCAAGAGTCCAAGAACACACCACAGCCCTGAGGGTATTTTCACAAACACCCCTGCCACCCATGCTTTTTCTCCTGTACCATCTGTTGCAATTCCTTTTGCAGCTGCTACAGAATCAGGGGAACCAACAAAGTCAGAAGATACTCCTTGGCCCAAGTGGAGATTTACAAGCTACCGATTTTAACAGATACTTCACGTAGTTTGGTCGGTGAGGATTTTAAGCCTCCTGGTTTTTGTACGGATTACAATGAAAAATTAACAAAAGGTCTAAATGCTGCATTTCATCGCTGCCAGCTTGAGGTGCATTAACTATTATTCACCTACTAATGGTTAGTTATACAAACCATAAATTCCCACTGCTGCCTGAGCTCAGGGAATGCTACAAGGACTGATCCCAAGCAGAGAGAGCCCCAGCTCCCTAGGATCCATCCGCCATCCCACCCAATGCTGCGCACACTGACACATCTCCTGCTCCGTGCAGGTGCACGCTACGTACAGACTTGTGCAAGGTTTTCAGCAGCATCAAAATCTTCCATCAGCACACCAGGAGCAGCAGAGGAAGTCTCCAGTGCCTCAAGCTCCCAGTAGCCTCTCCCCACGCTCATGGTCTCTGAGCTTGGGGAGCACAGCCAGTCCCAGCCAACGCCACTTCAACCGAAACAGCAGTTGGCATGTACAAGAACCAAAAAGGGGGGG
>VXAY01007103.1:2389380-2412682 GCA_013399855.1 Oxyruncus cristatus | reverse complement strand
GGGGGGGAGCGGGGAAAGAGGAAGCTTTTCTTTTTCTAATTTTTTCTCCTCCTGTGAGACCACAGATCAGCCCGTGCTGATAAACCCCTCGCTATCTGCTGCAGGCAGGCACAGGGCCGCCTCGCTGGTTTGCCGGCACTGACGCATCGATCACACCAGAAATAAAACCAAACCAAGGCAACGGTCCCTGGCAGCCCAGGGATGACGAGCAGCCAGAGGAAAGCAGCCTAGGGAGGGAGGCTCCCTCACCCAGAGGTCAAATCTCACAAAAATCATATTTTTCAGCAAATCCCCATGAGGTCTAAGGATGACAGACACACAAAGACACTGATTGCCATGCTCCTGCCGAGAGTCAGGTGAAATTCTTTGGAGAAAGGTATTTTGCCAAGTGATGTATGGACAAACGCCACAGCATTGTTTAGCTCTCAAGGCATGGAGCAGAGAGACAACCATGTCTTTCCTGGTTTTGGCTCACTCCACTCACATCAGCTGGGATTCCCCCCAGCCCTGCACCCACACATCCCTGCCGAGCCCCGGGGCACCTTACCTGCCACCCCAGGGAAGCACCGCTGGCCTGGGAGCAGCCTGACCCTCATCCCAGACAAGACAGCCTCCCCATGCAAGAGCTTGGCGTGCTCAGTGCAATCCACCCCGGGCAGGAAAGCCCCTGAGCATGCGGGGGAATTCAGAGGTACCCAGAAGAAGCATATTTATACTTCCAGTATGACTGTCCCACTTCCCCTCACGCTTCCGACTGGATGGGATTTTAATCACCAATTCCCACCCGAAGCTGGGGGCTGTGCCAGGAGCACGTGGTTCAACACCCTCTCTGCTCACCCTCCAGGGACACAACACACCAGCACCCTCCCAGGAGACATGAGCACCTTCCCAGCCCTCCTGCAGCCCCTGTGTTTCTCAAGGGGCAAACCCTCCCTGCAGCTGCCAAGGACACGTGCACGGGGCTCTCAAGGGCTCCAAAAGCTCGCTGGGATCTGCAGTACTTTAAGGTACTTTCCTAATAACGGATTCCAACTCGGACATCTTGGCTTGCAGCCACCTACGAGTTAATTAGCACATGTAAATACACACACACACACACACACACACACTTCCAGCTGGGGGCCCAGAGCCCGTGGCAGCTTTCACCAAGCCAGGGCTTCCCTGGAAGCTCAGCAGGTAGACCTGACCACACCGAGCCAGCTGTCTACAGTAAAAGAAATAGGATGGTTTTTCTTTTTTCAAACTCTTCAGATCAGAAGTTAGGCTTAAAACTCAGCACCCTGTGCAAAGCCACGTGCTACCAAGCTCTAAAACAGTTCAAAAGCTTTTTTGCCTCTCTCTGTGCAACTAAAACAAAGTTAACTGTCTGATGGAGGTCTACAGACACAGGATGAACTTACAGGGGCAAACAAAACCATCCTGCACCAAGTCACAGTGTCTGCAAGCCATGCCCTGCACTAATCACACACTAAAAAGAACACAAAAGGGATTTTTCCTTAACAAGGGCAGCAAACCACCTCTGTGTCTATTGAGGCTTCTTGTTAGAAGCCCTGGAAAAACAAGAGTGCTTGCAAACAGGCAAAGAAGCACTGCCCATGCATTTCCACACCTGCAAACAGCATGTCACCAGCAAGATCTCAGTGCCAGCCCAAGGCCCTGGATGTTTCCACAACAGCAGGACTGTGGCCTGAAGCCAAATGAGGCCACCAAAGCACTGGGGCAGCTCCCGAAATGCCATCATCTCAGATCCCATTTTTACACTCCAAGTGCCCAGCCCAGCACTGCTCCGGGGAGGAGGGTCCGTGACCAGCTGGCAACAAGGCTGTGGGTGCTGCAACTGGGGAGTAAAGTGGGAGCACAACATTGTGCTGGGGTTGTATTGGTGCCACTTCAGAGCCAGGTGCAGCCAGGACACTGCTTGCCCACCTATTCCCAGCAGAAGACACTGGGGTACCTTCTCCCCCACAACCCTTTGATAATTATTTTTAAGAGAGGAACACAAACAATAGCACATTAACGGAAATAAGAGAGTGAAGCCAGGCTCTTTAAATCTTTAAAATCAAACTATTTGGTTCCTACTTTTCTCAACTGATTTTGATGAGGAACAGACATTGTCTCACAGGAAAAGTATTTCCCCCTAGTTGGAGTCTCCATCCGAGACTGTTTTACCCACAGACCTGTGTTACCCATTACAGCACTAGGTATGAAGAGATTTATGGTCTTTGATTAGGAACAGGAGAAAGCTGGAGGTTACAAGCAAACCCAGAATCAGGGCTACAACACGAACCTGCAGACAAGGCAAGAGACCACGGAACCTCCTAAACCCATTTATGTCCACCTGTTGGGAGACTCTCAGGATTTCTGCCCTGCAGCTGAAGCCTCCAAAATTCCCCCCATCCTCCCCCTGCCACCACCCTACTTCCCTGTTTCTCCTCTTCATGTGCCATTTACTGTCTAAAATTGTTTTCCCATCATCCGTTCTCCCAATTCACACCATGAAAGGAGACTACAAGCCACTGCAAGTTGCTGCAGGCTGGCCCACATGCCGAGGAGCTCTGCCCGCGTGCCCGGCTGTCCCAGCGCCTGCCAGCTCCCAGCAGCGTCCCCAGCTCGGGCACAGCCCGTGCTAATGGGGTGCACAGCCCTGGGCCAAGCACATTCACACCCAGACCAAGAGATGGGTGTGGACAAGTCCACGACACCCCGCAGTCATCTACGGATTCCCAGCCAACAGCACCTGGACACAGGACTGTACAGCTCCGTGCTGGGCCTTCAGAGCAGCTCCCGACTGCAGCGAAGCACGTGCTGGTACAGCCAGGACTATGCTACAACACCGCAGGTCTAAAATAAGGGTTTGCAATTAAATCCAGTTGCAAAAAATTTAATTAACTTCATTGAACATACTTGTTGCTCTTCAAAGTTAGAGCCAACCCTCCCAATCAGCTTCGGACTCCTCAGGGAAAGCAGGATTCCCAGGCGAGGTCCCTGGCTTTGCTGACACAGTACAAACGTGGGCCAGTTGCTGTAATTACCCTGTGCCTTAGTTCGTCTGTCTGAAAGGTGAGAACAACAAGACACTCCCAGCTCACAGAAAATACCGGTTCATCCATGCTCTGAAGAGGTATAAAGATCCCAATGAAAACACATGGCTCAAGTTCAAAACACACCTTTTTGTTTTTCTTTTTTTTTTTTTTTTAAAGCAAGGACATGCTGAAATAAGATTAACAGAATATTTTGTTTCTTAAGTCCAGAGTAATGTTACTCAATTTGTGGTCTACGGATCATGGATGCTCTATAGAAGACGTTAGGAGGCAGCCCACAAAAGGACTGCAAAAGACCTTATTAAAAGGCAACGACTACTACCACCACACCATGCAGACAAAACAAATAAGAAAAATGCTGCTGGCACTCACCAGTGCATTTAACTGAGGAGTATTGACAACAAAGCCCTCATTTAATTACGTTAAATGATGCAGTTTTTGGAAAAAACAACAAAGT
Source organism: Oxyruncus cristatus (assembly GCA_013399855.1). NCBI lineage: Eukaryota > Metazoa > Chordata > Aves > Passeriformes > Cotingidae > Oxyruncus > Oxyruncus cristatus. Next base: position 2,409,184 of record VXAY01007103.1, on the reverse strand, counting down.
CGTCTTTAATCAAATGCTAAATACATGACAATTTTCCTCCTCCAACAAGAAATAAAAGGTATATATCCCTCCAGTCAACCCGTGTATTTTGAAATAAAAATTAGGGAAACCTTTGTTAATAACGCTTAATTAATACCGAGCTATAACATCCACCTCCAGGAGTCCAACCAACCATGCTGCTTAGAAAAACCCCAGCACCCACTTGCGTGGAGCACAGAAGAGCGGCCGCCGTCCCACTGATGTGCTGTACGGCTCTAGATCAAAACCGGACCTCAAAAGCAGCTCAGAGCTTTACCCACCTTTGCTTTAAAGGACGGGTGGAAGCAAAGACAATTAAGATGCAATGAAAATGAGTAGAGAGATGCTCCTGAGAAATGCACCACAACGTAATGTTAATGGATATGTCTAATCAATATGTGCATGAAATTTTCTTGGAAGACAGCTGACATTATACACAAATATTTGTATGTACTGCACCTATTAAGTCCTTTCAAGAGGAAAGCAGGCCGTCTGCCATAAATTTAGGGCTCTATTCAGAATAATAAAGATGACAATCCCAGTGTCTGCAGCCCAGGAATCCACGGTAGCATTCAATCACAGCAGAGCACAGAGGTTTTGCACTAACATTGTAGCACAGGGTCAACAGGAAAGATCAGGCACGTCCTGAGCGCTGTGGCGTAGAGCAGAGGTTATTTCAACCCCAAGGGTCAAGGTTTGTACCTGCATGTGATCCTAAAGCATTTTTCTTGCTTTGGAGGAGTACAAAAGCCAAGCCAGGCTGGCAGCACCTTGCGCATGACGGTCAGACCCTGCAGGTCTTCAGGTGTCCCTCCAGCAGCAGGACCCAAAACAGTTCTTGTCCCATTCCCCCGCTGACATGCTGGCAGCAGCCCTCCTCCCTCTTGTCTTTTGTCCAGATGACTTTTGAACTAGATTTTTTTCCTTGCCTGACTGACGGTATGGATGCACAGGCAATTATGGCAGCAGATCTGGGGGAAGAAGGGGCCTGCAGCACCATGACAGAGCTGCTCAGAGCAGGGTGTTACCCTTGTACGAAGGTACAACTGGTCCCTAAGGCCATGGAGGGGATGGCAGAAGCTGCAGAGCTGAAGTCTCTCATCCTGGTTTGCTGTCTCATAGCTGGAAACCTCCAGGCTGCATCAGTTCTCCCACCATGGTACGGCTCCACACAGAACCGGTTCCTATCCCTGATGAAAAGTGACTTCGCTGCCCTGCTCCTATCACTGCCCAAAGCCGCAGAGCAGGATTTGCCACTTGTATTTCTCCTTTGCCATCTTTCCAAGTTATTTTCGGCACAGGACCCACGTTTAGCTCTGCCCCGAGATAACCTTTGCCAGCATTCGTGTACAGATCTTGGCACCGCAGCGGCGCGGAGCAAGGTCAGAGGGTTGGGTTTTGCCAGCCCCACTCCTGGCTGTGTTTCGAACGGCAGGTTTGCCAGATCGGCTGCTCTCAGCAGCAGCACAATTCTTCTGGAAAGGACACAATTCTTCTGGAAAGGACATGCTGACTGTGCACTGTGACTCCTGCCCCTGAAAGCCCTCAGTCAGACCCCAACCCTCAGCAGGAGAACGTGGTTCCCTGGGAGCAGATGAGACACCCGCCCCACCACAGACACCCCTTGTCAGGGGAGCACTTGCAGTGGATTTCACACACTTTAAGTACATCTCAGCCCTCGGCAAAGGGGTTGCAAGTGACCTTGTGACGGCTCCCAGAGGGACATGTATGTGCTTAAATGAACAAGACTGACCCATTTCTCTTTGCAGGAGCACTCAGTCATCACTCCCCAGCTGCAGGGACATTGTCTTATTAAAATGCACAAGCCACATACCAAGTACCAGCCTGGCCACAGCTCCAGCCTCAGGTCAGCACCAACATCTGAGTCTTTGCTTTTCAAATCCTGCCACAACGTGCTTCTTTTCTTCTAGTTTCCCTACTCCCATTATTGGATTTTCCCCTCCCAATCAATTTTTTAAAAAAAAGTAAGCATCTCCTGATTTTTCAGTTGAGACTGCAAAACCACGCAGACAACCCGTGGCTCTTTGGACAGCGAGCTTGTCAGCGGGGAGCTGCCCTTGTTATGCAACAGCATCGTTGCTCCCTGTGCCAGGGCGCCCATGGCCCTGCAAACCCATTCCCATGCGGCTCTGCCGGGAAGTGCAGAGAGCCGGCACGCACACGGCCACACGCAACCCACGGCTACTGACTGGCAGCTGCAGCCTCAATGCCCAAAAGGGACACTTCAAGTAATTAAAGATAGTGACAAGGAACAGCGAAACAAAAACCCACACGAAAAGAAAAAGGGGAGGTGGGATTTGGATCCACGCACGGGCCATTCATGGAACAAAGGAGTTATTTTAAGTCTGGGCTGGAAATAGAAAACAAATTAGACCAGGCGAGGCCTTTGTTGAGGATGATCTGCAAAGACAAATGGAAACGCCCGGAGAGCAAATTAAAAAAAAAAACCAAACATGAAACCACCCGGGCACTGGGACTGCAAAGGGAAACAGGGCAGGGGACTGGGGGAGGAAAGGAAAGGAGTGACAGTCAGATGGCCAGAACATAGATTAGGCAGCCAGAAAGTAGTCAGATAAGAAAACCAGTGCAGGACAGCAAAAGTAAACCAACTGAAGTGACTGGTAAAACCCCAGGGATGGAAAAAATGTTGAAAATGCCCCATTTTGTGATGGAAGCCCAGCCCAAAGCTCCAAATACAGAAATGCAGGAGCTGAAACTAAAAAGCACATCTGCTGGGGCAAGATGGGCTGTGCAAAGGAACAAAGCAAACTCTCCTCCTCTTCTACCCAACTCCCTGCCTGGCAGCCTACAATGCTACAATATTCACCCTGTGCTGCCACATCCACCTGGGATGGGATCCAGGCAATTTTAACCGTGGGGCAAGAGTAGACAGCCTGTTTCAGGGCAAAGCTCCTTCTCTGCCCAATCCCAGACCCCATTTCTCCCCTGCCTCTTCCCTGCACACACTACACAACATCCTTCCTACTTAGCTACTCCCTCTTACATTAAACACGGGCTTTAATACTGGAACTGTCAGGCAGTTCTAATCTCAGTTGAATAAACACACACCAACAAACCTTAAATCAAGAAAAAACCACGCAATTCCTTGCCATAGCGCAATAATGGTACAGTAACCATGTGGCTATTTCAGCCAAGCTCCCAGGTACATTAAACAGCACATTAAACAACCGTCACTGTAACAACACATCACCACTGCGTCCACTTGCAGCTCCCAGGATCCAACCTAAACCCCAGGCTACCCAGATAAACAAGGCTGTTAAAATGCAAGGCAGATTACAAAGCACCTGCGAGATTTATTTATATATTTTGCACAGAACACGCTGCTCATTTGATTTTCAAACCCTTCAGTTCATGTTGCTAAAGAGACAGGTCCTCTGATGTCTTGGGCACGTTCATGAAAGCGAGGGGAGTCATCTCCTCCAGATCCTTTTGTTGAACAAATTACTCAGCTCAGGAGTGACATTTTCAGTTATTTACATCCTGAATAAAGAAGGGAAGTTCATTTTCTGGAGTTCCTAAGATAAGTTCTTTGAGGTGGATTGTACCGCTAAACATTTTCTCCTTTCGCACGTTACCAATTTCAAAGACGACAAAACATCTTTGCCTTCTAAATTATTCCTTTTCTTTCATGATCCTCTAATGATTCAGGAGTCTAAACTTCACACGAGGATCTTTGAAGAGCACCAACTGCCAGCATAAAAGCTGAACTATTGTGACAAACTGCACAATTTAATGCCTCCCTAGGAAGACACGTGCAAAGGAACAATCACCCTAGGGATCCCGAAACGAAGCCTGCAAATAAATTAAATGACCTGTAAACCAAGGTACTCAAAAATATATGAGAAGCTATGCAGCTGTGCCATAAAATATCACTAAAGGAGGAAGTCGTTTGGGAGTAGAGCTGTTTTAAACTAACCCATTTCACTCCAGGTTCGCACTGCAGTCACTACACGTACTCAGCACATCGCTGCACCCCAGACTCCGGATGGGAACTGAAGTAACGCTCCCTCAATTGCTTGTGATGGTCTGTCAAATACCAGCTCTGAACCCTCCCCTAGGCCTTCCTCCTAACATCCCCCAGGTAATTACTAGCAGATAGAGTCAGTTTTCAGCCCAGGTTAATAACTGAATTCCAGCTATTTGTTCCTGCACATTGCTGCTGCTTTCATTTTCTCCCCAGGAAAACTGATGAGAAGTTTGGCTTGCTGGTGGCCCAGCGAAAGGAGCGGCTCATTAGTTCACAGCAGATCAGTTGGAGAGACAGGTCTAAGCGGTAGGAGCCATTAATTGGGTACGTTCTGCTTTCCTTGTCCAGGTAATTAATAGCTTCTAGACAGAAAGTCAAAGCCTCTCTAGAGGCACAAAAAAAACCCTCAAGCGTTTGCGTACAACGTGCAGCGCCTCTTAGAACGCCGGACAATTGGCAGCAAGGGAAGGGAGGCAAGAGAACATCACCTCCACCTCCTCCTCCATTCCCTTCTCAAACATGCCATACACAAACCACAGCCCAGCGCAGCAAACCCGTTCTGCATCCACAGGGGAGTCTTACCCTGAAAAGAAGGAAAAGCTTGCACAGCTCCAGCCCTCTCCAGCTTCACTCCAAGGCAAATGGCACTTTGCAGGAGCCAAGCTTTAGGTTATGTTTCTACAGACAGTCTTACAAAACAGATGGGGATTCCTGATGTGTTTAATAACTGAACCCGCACAAGTGGGCAAACGGGATTTCAGTGCTTCCCTGCCAAGCTCAGTCCTGCTGACAACAAGCTGTCCAAAGCTGTCAGTCAGAGCCCAGCAGTCCAGGAGTCCTGCCTTGCTGATCAGGACTCTTCTCAAGCTGCAGCCTGGTCGTACCCTTTGTAATTTGTCTCTCCCGGGCTCAGAGCAATGGTTTTCAGCCTGTCATTTACAGGTTTCTGGGAGCCTGTGGAATAGTTTGAAGGAGTCCTTGAAAGGTGACTGAAATTCATGCTACACAGATGAGACATTTTGAATGGTTTGCTCTTCCACGCAGAAGCCCTGAGTGCCAGCGAGACAGGGCCAGAAGACTCTGGTCTCCCTGACCTGTTTTATGGGAGCGAGGGGAGAGTTTTGCCTTGTTTGTTGGCAAAATGCCCAGTCCCTGGGCTACCAGTCCAAGCTGTTCAGCAATTGCTGAACTCAAAGCTATTTATTAATAATAACTAATAACTACTTTTAAAAACCCAAAATCCTCAGCTGCCAACATCAAGCTATTCTCAAGATGAGCCACTGGCCTAATTTGCTGCTGCCACTGGGCAGGCACAAGCAGGTACCACCCGTCCCCCTGCACCCACCTATCCCAGGGCCGAGGTGTCAGATGGTTCCTCACCCTCCAACCTTTCAGCCATGTAACAGAAACAAAGAAAACCACGAGGGAAATATCTGACACAAAGCAATCCTCCTCTGCTGGGCAACACCTCTCGTGGGAAAACAGCAGTTCTATCTCTGAGTCATTGAACTTGGACCAACCTGGTCTGGACAGGAGCACTGGGAATGCTAACAGAGGGAATAGCAGAGTCACAGTCCCAAGGTCAAATACTGGTTTTTAGAGCTATAGAAACAAATTATGGCATAATAATCTTTCCGGAGTCCATCTGGGAGGTACTTAAGGATGCTTTCCAGCACCTTTATGCACTGAGCTTGTAACCTTGATGAAGGCCTCAGATTTAAATTAAGATTTAATTGCTGGTTACCCACAGCACGAAAAGACATGGCATCCAAAACTGTCTCTGCTAAAGCAATGGGTTTCCCATGGTATCAAGCTAACACAGGACAGCATACACAGGAATAAATAAGACGATTATCGTCCCCAAATCTGTATCACTTCTGCTTGGGCAGCTGAGCTGCTCATGAAACAACCACCCTTAACAGCCCTGATGTTTTAATGAGAATAGCCAATAAGGGTGGATCTGACTAAGAATAGCTGTGGTGCCTGTGAGGTCTCTGTACCATGGCACAGCACCGTGGCCTGCTGCTCTGTGGGAGCCCTACAATACCCCCCGAGCCCACACAGGGAACACAGATCCAACCAAGCCATCCCTGCCTGCTCTTCACACTTCACTCAACCTTCACCAAACACAGACTCTGCCCTCATAGAGAATCTTACTGTGGGAAAACCACTGGCAAACACACTCTCACAGGGAGAAGACAGCATAGAAGTGAAGAGTTCAAGGGAAAAAAATAAAAAAATTGAGCCCAATGCTTTTTAAATAGCCAAGAGGCAGTAACAGCACTCCAGGTATAAAGCAGTCACATCAGGGATTACTCCTCTGCGCAGCTGGTCAGCATGTGCGTGTTGCTGGGGGTTAGCTGGATGGGAGGGTCCTTATTTGTCCATCTTCTGAGCTGCAATTCCAGAAGGATTCACACCAGTGAGTACTGATTACTGCTCACTAAGCACAAACATGCCACTTCAAACGGTAAACACAGAAAGTTTCTGTATAACCCCTCCTCACCTTCCTTCCCACCTCCACGAAGCTCAGTTGCATGCTTTACCCAGGAGATTCAGCCTGCTTTAATATAAAACATTTGACCACAATTTCAACTGATGCAAGAACTGCCTACCCTGAAAAAGGAGCAATGCCATCCTCCCAACAGCTGGGAAATAGCAATCCTGCACAATCACTGCCAGACTCTCCCAGCGCTTCCAGAGCCTCACAGCAATAGCTCCACACAGCTCAGGGGTGCTGCCTTGCAGGATAGAGATGACCCAGGTGGAGGGTTGTTGACTGACTTAGACAGGCAGGATAGGGAGCTCCTTAGTCCTCCTCCCACAACTCTGGTTTAAGGGGTGTGGAATGGCTTAATTATGCCCCTCAAGGCAGGAAGAAGTCACTTGTCTTTAAATACTCAGACTTTTATTGAGTTAACAAGTTTTAACAAGGTCAAGGCTTGAATGGTAAACTCTTACCCAAAGGGGAATTTGCCGTTTTCCCTCTTGCAATTCATTAGTGTTCCCTACAGTTTATTTCTGAGCCCTGGGTTAAAGTTATAAACTTTACAGACAGGGAAAAGAAAAAAAAAATCAAGAAAAAAAAAATTTAAGCAATCAGATGGGGTAAATAAACCTTCACTGTCTTCACCCTATCACAGCGTCCAGAGAAGCACCTGGCACTCGAAGACAACACCCACACACCCCAATTTGGAGGGGGCTGCAGGCAGGGCAGTTTCATCTCCTGCCACCTCCTGCCCAGCAAAGAGTGAGCTCTGGGAATCCCTCTCAGTTCAAATCACTGTGGTCTCTGCACTGAAAACAGCTGCAGAACAGCTGGCTGGGAACCAAACAATGGGCACGGGCCACCAGAGCCAACCCTTCTCCCCATGTCTCCTCTGGCATCGCTGGTTGCTGATGAGTAGGAAATCTCCAGAAACAAGCATACAAATATTGCAGGCAGATGCCAGAGGTAAGGAAATGAACGCTGAACTGTTTGACAACATGGAAAGAGAAATATTAATTGCAGCCTTCCCCAAAACCACCTCCCTGCTCCCCAGCCCGAGCCTGAAAAAGGCTTCCCAGTTTTGTTTTTACATCAGCCACCCACAGGGCAGGACCATTCCCACGTCCCCATGTGCTCATTTGCATCGTCAGCCTCACCACAACATTTCCAAGTCCTACAAGCTCAGACTGCCAAGGAAAAGCACAGCATTACCCTTCAAACATACACCAGTCACCAAGATCATTTAACCCCATGAGCAGAAAGTCCCTTTCTAGGCAGGACCACGGACAGATGAAAAGTGAGCCCTCGCCAGATTTCACCCACACCCTACAGCCCCATGAGAAGGGCAGAGCATCAGGGACATACGTTGCCCAACCTGCACTTGAGAGGTTTTACTCCTCGTCCACTTGAGCATCACTCAGCAGCAGTTACTGACCTGAGCAGAAGTGACATCGATCGGACATAAAGCAGCTTTAATTTCTCTGAGCAAGAGTTTGTACTGGTTTGACTGAATGTGCTTTTAAATCAGGTCTGCTTAAACTGGAGCCGGTTTCCTGCTGCGATTCAGATATCCCATTACACAGCTCATCCCAGCTGCCAGCTCTGTACAGCTCAAGCAAATGGAAAGTTGAGCAGTTGATGGAAAAAAATGCTTTTGTACACAGACAAAGAGGCCACGTTAAAAAAAAGTCCCCTATAACCTCGTGTACAGAATTTACCTTTAGTTTCTGGTACTTGGTTAAAGGTAAAGCCAGCTTGGATGGGGGATTGAGAAATACAATCTAGTGAAAGGTCTGGGGGGCAGGGGCTTGGAACTGGATGATCTTTAACGTTCTTTCCAACCCAAAACATTCTGTGATTCTAGGAGGACTCAGGAAGACAGCACAGACACAGTACAGGATGTTAGCTTAGCCTGCACCTCTTCTGCTTCAGAGCAACCTTCTCCCTCCCCCAGTCCAGCCCTCCTCCCTCTACACTTTTCAGCTCCCTCAGCAAAGAGCTCTGTCAAAGCTCCCAAGGATGGTGCCTGCAGGCACTGGGAGCAGAAGCAAGGGAGGAAACTGTTCTTCTGTGCCTTAAACACACCAAGAATAATCTGTAACAAGGTACTTAATACTTCAACACGTGCAAGGTCTAAAATATAATTTCTGTCAACCTAATCGGCATTACAGGTCCACAGTGTATTTTATTAGCTAGATGCTAATGGAGCTACAATACATCAGGTCCCCTTTTAAAAGTTACAAATAGTTTATAAAGGCTTAATCAATCATTAAATAGGTGTTTGAATAAACGGCTGAATCAATCATTATAAGCCATAACTCTAAGTTAGTTATTGGACTTTGTAATAATCTGCAATATCTCCAGCTGAGGTTCTCACACCTACCTGTACGACCTCATCATGTTACAGACCTGAAGAACAGAACACTCCATCTATCATTTCTTAACTATTGCTACGTAGGCTCTAATGCAAATATAGGCCATATATTGTCACACTCCATGTAGGTGCTGTTAAAAATACAGATGAAACATTGTGGAGCACTAAAAAGTGGTCCTTTGGGATGGCACTGGAGAATATTTAATAAAGGCAAAAGCTGCAGGCTAATTTCCCCTGGGAGTTCCCATTTAGAGCCTGTCGCAGTGAGAATCCATCACAGACAGCACTGATTCACCCACATCAGAGAGAAAAAACCTCGTCTTCCTTCCCCACTGCCAGCACCAGGATATCACCCTTGGAATGTGAAGGAGCATCTCTTCCAGAGCACTGGCAACACTTCACAGCTGCAGTGAGCACGTCAGAAGAGCCTCACTCCCTCGCTCCCCAGGCTGCAAACCCATGCATGACCAGCAACCTCTAAGGGCTGTGAACATGCCACAACAGGTGAGCACCCAGAGAGGAAAGACAGAGTATCCCTCAGCTTGCTCAGCTTGCAGAAAGCCCCTGAGCAGCCTGAGGCTGTATCCAGCACCAGCTGGGTTGCTCCCAGCTGGGAGCAATTGGGACCTCAGGAACTCCAGGTCTGACCCACGAAGCTGAGTTTCTCGACAAAGAGAAGACTATGTTTGGGAACAGTAATTCCCATCCTTGATCTTTGGCTTCACACACGAGCAGCCTGTGCTCCCTCCTGCAACACGGAGCTCTGAAGCAGGTAAGTGAGGCGACAGAATAAGCCTCACATCTTTAGATGGAGCTCATGACACTAAGGTATTTAATGTAGCATTTCTCAGGGAATGGGGTTAGGGGATAACAAGCTACCAAGCGCCCTCTCACCATCTCCAGCAAGGAGAAACTAAATGTCTTGGCTGAGCTCAGCCTGCTGAGCTGCTACGTGCCTGGGAGGGATAGGAGGAGAAAGGGCCAGCTGAGCAGAAAGAAAATCTCTCAATTCCAACAAGACAAGGTCCCTGCCAAGAAATGCACCACCGGTTCCTCATTTGCTTTACTGAGAAAAGTTAAAACAAGAGCGCTGAGGCACACAGCTGGAGCAGATGTTTCTCATTCTTCACTGTTCACAAGCAGCAGCTCTTCCCCTTCTGCTCACCCACCTACCCTCTCTGCTGGCATCCAGCAGTAGGAGCATGATGGAGAGGGATGGAGCAGAGCCCTTCCCCAGTGCCAGAGCCATCCCCTGGAGCTCCCACCGCAGCTTCTCTCATGAACCTTCCTGAGGTTGTGATCAAGCTCTTCTGCTTGATCCTCCCGTCATTCATGCCAGGGAACCTTTGTAAATGCTGCTCAGCAAACCCAAAGAGCAAGCCAGGCTGCAAGAGATGCAGGGACGTCTGTTTAACGCATAGACTGATGCATTAAAGTCACCCACGCCCTGCAGTACCGCTGTTCTCTTCGGCACACCAGCCCAAAGGTTAGTTATCAGAAGGTATTTAGATTTCAAAGTAAAACTGCCTAACCCTAAACCATTTAAGGTCTCTATCACACCCACGTGTGTGAAGTGGAGAAGGGAAAAGCATCCTGTCCTGGCAGGTTAAAAAGATTCCAGGTCACTGTTCCTTAGGCAGTGCGAGCTACTCAGCTGGATAAGATCAGTCACTAAGCAGGATTACAAATTTATCTTCCCCCAGTAGTGTGATCCTCCACTAATAATCATATCATGAAAAATAATACAGAAGATGTTTCAGGAATTGCACTCTGAGTCACCAGCAAGGCACAAAATGCTCCCACAGCAAAAGGCAAAATTGGGCACAGAGACACAAAACAAACGACCACAATCCTGGTGTCAACAGCAGCATGGGAAAACCATTTGCAGTGCTGAGACACTGCAAATCAAACCAATGGGGCTCAGTTCAGAGGGGCTCGATGAGAAGCATCACCAGTTGACTCACCCCAAGAAGCTGGGTTCTTTCCATCTGACGGTACCTCTCTGTACCTTAACTTAGGTCCGGGCAGTGCTTTTCTGCCCCAGGACAGTAAAAATCAACACAGGCACCAGCTAAGACATCCAGCCTCTTCAGAAAATGAAGGCAATTTTTATATTCTTGCTCCCAGCCCCAGCCACACACTGCCTTGGGCCAGCACTGCCTTCGCTTGGCACAGAGCACAGGCAGCTCAAGGAGCAGCACTGGCCAACTGCCCTACAATGCCCAGGGAGGTACATCCCGCTTTCCCATCACCATTTGCACAGACATCTCAATCTCATCGCACTAATCACTGCACCGGGGAACAGTGGACTACTCCATCAATGACATCATTGGCAGATTTGATTACAGTGTTGATTACATCACCACCCACAAGAGATTCTGCAGCTTTCCAAATGGCACCAGCAGCTTCTAAATAGCTTAGAGGGAGGAAGCCACGAAGGAGATATATATTTCAGAAGTCTCAGGCTGTAAGTTTAATGGAAGAACTTTCAACACTATCTTCTGGAAATATCAGTACATGGACCAAGTATTTTCACATGCCGCTGCTAGTGTTAGTGAGCCAGGACGTGGTCAGGAGAGTATTCTGGTTCCTGGAAAAGTCACACACACACAGCAAGTGAAGGACTCTGTGACACAGCAGCCAAGACGGAGACTTTGCATGAGGACGACCAAGAAGAACGTCATCGCTGGTCGGGGGGCAACAGGCAACCCAAGATTTGCCAAGTGCATGGTAAGGAACGTGTGCGCTGAACCATCTCCCTCCACGGTGGGAAAAATACTTCTAAAAGCCTATTTAAACGACTCTCAGCAGAAGATAACAGAGGTTAGCAACAGGAACTCAAATGAGAACCAAGCACCCATCACAGAATCTGGCACTGTGTGTCTGGGAACGTGAAAAGGACAATGTTTTGCTGTCCCCATGCCACACACCAGCGTTAGCTCTGTCACGGGTTGCTGCTGCTTGCTCAGCCTTCCCTCCTCTGCGCGGACTATTTGCAGCAACAGCATTAAAGCAACCATCAAGCAGATGCTTAAAAAATGCAGAATGACGTTCAAATGACATCTATCCATAAATCAGCCCAAACCACAAACATCTGAAGAAGATTTTCACTTAATCCAATTTACTGTAATCTCTCTCTTTAGTTAAAATGACAGAAACGTCAAAATGGGACTTTACTCCTCTGTCAAAGCATCTCATGGTGAAAAAGGAAAATAAGCAGGCTCTCACACGCAGCACCACTTATTAGGTTAGAAATGTCAAAACTGTACTTTGATTCTCACTATTAGCAGTCACATCCACATGCTGTGCCCTTCTGTTTCACTTCATTTCCCCCAAAAGCGAGCACAGACCATATGCTCCATGCCACGCATCATCCAGACAAAACCACAAGCTTCCCATTTTTGTTCCTGATGACCCTGAGCTCATCCCTGTCTGGGGGCACACGGACCCTCTCAGGTCACACATAAGCAGTCTTATTTACCATGAGAGCTCTCAGGAGGACTCTGTTCTGCTGCTTCCAGAAACTCAAACAACAATCCAAGCCTGCTCAACAGACCAACCTCAAATTGCTTTTCCCCATCTCTCCACATTAATTAGCAAATGGGGTAATTGACTCTCTGCCCGGGAGTTAAGCACGTGTGTGTCCGCATATGTATTTCCATGTGTGAGAGTGTGCATCGTTTTCCCCAATGGTCACAAAAATTAAGCCATTATCCAAGAGTCCAGGAAAGTGAAAGACAAATACCTACTGTCAGGAGTGGGGTCTTCATGCATTATTTAACGAGAACTCTGTTGGCAAAACTGGTGTTGTTTTTATATAAAAGCTAATAGAAATTGTACCTCCAGGTGTCAAAACACTGATGGTAATTCCTGCTGCCTCAGACATCTTGATGTTTCAATTTTAGCAGTATGAGGAGCCTGCAGGGAATCCAAGAGGGTAAAGTGCTTGTAACTCAAAGAGAAGCAGAGAGAAGGAGAGCCTTTTTATTTCTTTATAAAGGGCTCAGGGGAACAGTTCTACTCACTGGAATTATCAGATCTGGTTCCCCTGCTCCTTCCCTTCCTTGAAAGAGGAAGGAGCAAGATAGGCTAACAAGGAGTGATTGTATTGTGTCGACAGGGGAAAAAAAAAAATCCACGAGGCTGCAAAGGAGAAGCAAAAAAAACCCCAAAGAAGTGGTGAACAGAAGATCTCGTTGGGGTGCAGCAGCACGGGAGCAGCTGGAAGTAACGGGACGCTTCAATGATTTCCACAGAACAGACAACCTGCAATGGAACAGCACATTTGAAGGAGTCTGGGTTTTATTAAGTTTGTGCTTAAAAGCACAATGGCATGTTGAACCCCTCCTCAAGCCCCTTCCCTCACTAACTTCCAACATCTCCCCAGAGCAACAATGGGGCTGTGAGACAACAATAGCTAAAGATGCATCAGACGTCCTCTTCCTGGCCACTCCTAGAAGGTACAGTAAATTCTAACCAAAATCTGAGCCACAGCAAAGGCACGACGCAGCAAATAAGCTCTGACATTTCAATAATTAACTGTGGCACCTATGAAATAGTGGTGTGAGGCCAATGCTGAACCTGGAAATCACAGACAGCGTAGGCCAGTGTCCCCAAGCACCCCAGTGAAGGCTGCAGGGAGGAGGGCACAGCCCTCCAAATCTCCTCTCCTGGGCTGCAACCTGTAGAAAAGCCCCAAGAACCACCTCATGATCCGGGCAGTCCCGTTTCTGTATCTCTTCCACCACGGGATGGCGGGGGGGACAGACAAGAAGAAAACAATAGCTCAGGAATCCACATGCAGCTCAGCATGGCGTTCAAGGGAAAAGAAAAACAACTTCTCCAGGCAGCCACTCAGCCAGGGACACAAAGGTCTTGGAGAGATCCTTCACTGGGTCATGAACTTTCGCAACCCCATTGCAAAAACAGCACTGAGGAAATTCCCGAGGAAAAGTAAATGGACACAAGAGCAAGCTCAGACGAGGAGTGCCAGGACTGCTGCCGATCACATTTCACCAAAGCACATGCCCAGTCTCCTTCCCCCTGATAGCCCACCAAGCTTCACAACCACGCCCTGGACCTGCCTCCAAACCACCCCAGGTCCTGCTGTGCCTTGTACCTGGACCATCACAAGGACCGGGCAGTGACCAGGACGCTGCCCTCCCACCCGGATCGTCATCCTACAAGGTTTTCCCAGACAGCTGTACCAGGCCCCCTCCACACTCTGTCTGCCCAGGAATCACTTACAGCTCACTAACACTTCAGGGACGGGCGGTCATTGCTCCCACCAGCTCCGAGAGAGCCATTTGTTGCCTCCTTGCTCCTCCAGCCATGTCTCACAGTGCGTGGTATAAACTTTGAGAGGCAATGACCTCATCGGAGCTGGGAAGAGGGAGGCGGGGAAATTGGCTACTTGCCACCTTCTCATTTTTCACGTAAGAAAAATAATTTATGAGTGAAAGCCCATTTTATTCATCTGAAAAATAATAATAAAAAAAAATCCCACTAGAAGCAGCAGGCCTGCCTTGGAATGCATTGCTTTTACAGCAGCTCCTGGAGTAGCATCTACCTGAGGTGGTTCAGAGTGGAGCCTCCAACACCCTTTGTGCCCCCTGCTCCAAGGCACAGACCTCCAGCACCCCCTAACACCACACTGCTCCACTGACTACTTGGGAAACAGCAGTGCAAGCAATCCCTCTTGTCTCCATTAAGGGTGGCTTCCGCTGTAGGCGCAGGGAGGGACTTCCAGCTCTAATTTGTAACTCCTCCAAAAGGGCAATTAAGCAGCCAAACCGTAGCTTCAACTGGGATTTCGGCTCAGCTCTCTGGGATGAGGCCATCAGACAGGGCTCTGCAGCGAGCAGTAACTCCAAGGCATGTCATTAATTTTGCCCAGACATGTATCACACCCCATTTCAGAACGCACACAGAGCATGTGTGCGGCGCTCCGCAGACGCAGGATACTTGGGATCCTGCATACTCACACATTTTATATGCTCGTATTACTTATGTTATAGATTCACACATACATTACTCATAGCTCTTAAGAACAGAACATACAGTTCATCTTGGCATGAATCCCGGAGAAAGACAAAAAAAAAAAAAAAAACACCAACCCTGCAGTAACAAATCCAACTCGCATCGAGTCCAACAGCATCTGTGGTAGGAGTTAGAGCAGTATTATAGATCATTAAATGACTGAATTATTTTGTGTAACACACCCATGCACCTCTGATAACACCAGAAACCTGCTGTTTCAAGGAATATTTCCCCACTTAAAGTGTGTCACCACTCTCCCAAGTTTTTGCCCATAACTGTGGGAAACTGTGGAAAAGGAGGTTTATTTCTGCAGTGTGCATTTAACAAGCCCTTGTGTACACCAGTGCCACTGAGGCACCCCTGTGTTTCAAGACAGGGCCCAAACATGTTCGTATGGGACTGCAGCTGTCCCTAAGAAGTGCAGTATCTCTGAGTCACAACTCTTGGCCAACACCAGAGTCAACTCTCTAGAGCAGCCTGGCACAGCAGCAGGGATATTTCATCAGTACACACCATACAACAGTGGCAAGAAGGCAGATTAGCATGGACTAAGAATGTAACTCCTCAGTAGGACACTGTGCAACAAAAAAAACTAAACAAAAAATTAAAAATAAAAAAATCACAGCACACTGCAGCTTCTGTACACCTTTGTAACCTTCAAGAGAAGTTTGCAGCATAGCAATGCACTCTTCTTCATATCCCCTCCAAAAATAGGCTTCATCCACTCTTCAGAGCTTTATACCCAATGTTAAAGAGATTTTAAAAAGTGACAGTTGCAGGATTCTCATTTACTGAAGGAAGCCTGAGCATGACAATGCATGGCAGAGCTCACCCCAGCTCTGATGGTTCAGGGGCTCTGATGCTGCCCCAGCACAGCCCTCCTGTCCCACCCACAGCATCCCCCTCCTCGCTGCCACTCTGCAGCCCAGAAAATGCCCCATCCCACTATCTCCGCTAGGATTCCCACTGCACCTGAAGCATCCTCCCCACAACTACAGGACCATGACCCTCAGAAACAGCAAAACCACACGTCCTCAAAGTTCTGCGAGCAGAGTTCACCAGCAGTAACTCCTCTTATGCCACAGCCAGCACCAAAACAGCAGCTGTGAACTCCCACTGGCCTGACCGAAGTCTAAACACACCGCGCTGCTTTTCAGGCAAACACAAATTACAGCATCATCTGCTGACTGCTCCCGGGACGAACAAGCCCACATTAATTACAGGATAAACTTCGCAATTCACCTCTCAAAAGCACGAAACATCAGCAAAACTGCTTTGATCCCACGGACAAAACCCTCTCCAGCCGACAGAGCAACGCGTAAGACCAAGATGTCCAGGGAAAAAAAGAATTTCTGAACTTTCTCTCCCTTCTCCTTGGTGCTACCCTCCCCCCCGCCAGAATTACGTGTTCCACACCAAGGAGGGCTGGAGGCATAAAATCACCTCAGAAAGCAGCAGGGGCTCGCAAAACCTTGCGGTTCACCTCCGCCAGCAAGCGGCTGGACACCTCTGGGCAACTGCAGGAGTGTGTGCTCAGCCTCCAGCACTAAACACTGTTTCTGTGTCGCCGGGCCAAGTCTCAGTTTTTCAAAGCAACTTTTTTCTGCTGTGGCCTAGTTTAGCTCTCCACACAAAATGCCACCAAAACAAAAGCCGCCCAGCCAGCCCGGGGAGGGAAGCAGGGGGTACTTACCTAGCAGCATCCCTGCATCACCTCCTGCATCTTTAGCAGCCACCCTCTTAACTTCAAAATAAATAAATAAAGCGAGGCCACACAGCCTTAAAACCAAGCTGGAAATGAAATGGAAAGCCTGTAATTATTTCTCAATGCTCCTGCCAGTCTCAGCCTATAAACACAGTGGATTACATAAGTCCACCCCTCCTGTTTTGAAGCCAAAAGTATGAGCTTTTCCTCCAGCTCTGGCAGCAAGTAATAATTCCTCGTCGGCATGGCAACGCTGGCTGGCTTCCAGCAGACAATGGGCGAGTTGAAATACTGCTACGGCCTTTTTATAGCTTAGCTCTGAAAAACCTCTAAAATATTAGCTATCTGATGGCTAACCCAACTTGACAACCTCTCCTCCTTTAACCATTTCCCTCCTGCACTGCCGCCGGCATTGCCCAGATGAACAGCTTGGGGTCAGTGGGCAGTGGTGCAGGGGACGCTCCTCTTCCCAGGGACAGCACACAGGAACCGTTCCCCATCTACTGGATTTGTTCATTTGTCACAGACACAGCATCTGCAGTAACTGCCACAACCCCACCTGGGCTTTTCCGGGTTTATTTCAGTCTGTTACTCAGCAGGTACGTTTTGCTCTGCTCGCTGGCTCCAGCAAGCTGCGCGCCAGGTTCTCCTCCAGCTCGCCCGGCCTGAGAGAAAACAGACCACAAAACAACACTTGTGCATGTGATTGTCACTGCCCTCTCCGTGCGAGCCCTGAGGAGGCTGGCAGGGCTCCGGACGTGATTTGCAGAGCTGCAGGGAAGCAAGATGCTTTACAAATGGTCTCTCAGCAAACCTGGGAGAATTTGTCTGTCCTTTTGGGAAAGCATTGCAGGGATGTCCTGGAGAACCAACTGCACTCGAGATACCCTGTGCCAGTGTAGGGCAACCTGCCCATACACAGTTTGGGTTTATTCTGCAGCTGAATGAGTTAAGAGCATTAACACACCCTGGCAAGACTGAGAAACAGCAGCGAAACTCAGAGGAGGAGAAGACACTCAAGACATCATTAAAGTCAGTGGTGTAGGAAGACTGATGAAGTTCAGGAGCCTCATGATTGAGTTTCAACCAAATCCTACCGAAATGAGCAGCTGACACACACACACAGCAGCTCCCAAGATCATGTGAAGTTAATATTTACCGTGACTACGCACACAGTCTGCCCAGGATGACCCCACTATCTCCACAGCCTGGCACCGACCCTGACCGCCTGAAGGCCAGTAGGTCCCAGCTGCACCTCCACCTCTGAGCAGGAGGTCAGTGATTGCTACAGCCATGTGCTGGCTCACTTCAGCCCTGAGTAAAACTCACCCCAAGGGCTGGGAGATCCTCTGGAATGCGTTGAATTTTGCAAGTTAACAAATAAGCAAAGAAAACAATGGAAAATAAAAGAGAAGTTTTTTAAAAAAATAGCAGAGCCAAGACCACCACAAAAATACAGTTAGCTCCACTCTCAGTGCTCAGTTCTCCAAACAGCGTTGCCAGCATTTACAATCCAGCTCCAAGTCTGGCAACAACTCTGGGAAGCCCGAAGGTTCCTGTTCTGCATTGGTGGCTGGTGGCTGCCCATGGCCAGCCCTCCACACAGACAGCCCACTGCCCCTGTGATCTCCAGAAAACGCTTGAATGCACTACCCATGGGAGTCTTTAACACTCGAAAACCAGAAGGCAAACAAAAAAAGAACATTTCTTTCTAAATCTCATTAAGTCGCAGAGCATGATTATGATTTTCTAATGTGCAAAGGTGATAACATTGCTTGGAGCTCTAGTTCAATTAATTATTTTATGGGAATAAACATACCAGGAGACGCTAAATGCAAACCATAAAGGTTCCCTGGTACGTGTCAGGCTCCCAGCTGCTCAGCCTTTGCTACAATGCCACAGAAGAGCCTAATTCTCACAGCAAGTACCCTAAAAAAAAGTCAAGCAACCGTCTTTGCACAAACCAGGATGCAGCAAATCCTTACAGATGCTGGTTCCTACAGCCAAGTGTCCGAGATGGCCAAAAGCAGCAATTAAATAACTGCTGATAATTAAATGCACGTTGTGCTACCACACAGTCACGCAGAGCCACAGGCAGGGGAGAAAACCAGACCTGGCACAGAGCATCCACCTGAGTCCCATGAGGTGAGAATGGGCTGAAGTTAAGACACGTCAACTCAAATTTCTTGACATTTTTTCTGATGAGAACTCAGGGTCATGTGCCTGGAACAACTGCGTCTTCTATGGGAGAATAATAATTCAGTTTATCTTTTTAACGGCCAATTTTCTGGGTTCTGCCCCAGTAAGTTACAGATGAACAAGTCAAAGAAAACTGAAACCTAAGAATTTCCAGAGGCATGGGATTGGGCCCTGCCCAGCTGAATGCCACAGACATACAACTACATCTCATACTTCACTGCTCCAGTGAAACCTCAGTGAGTCTCAGGATACCTTCCTGAGTAGACTGAATTTGATCCCAGTCACCCATCCCTTGCCCTTTAACCTCCACCCCAACTTGCTATTACCAAGATGACATATAAGAACATGACTACAAAACACCCTCTCCCACACCTGAAAAGAAAAAACTATTAGGGAAAAACAAAGCTGGTATTTTCTCCTGGGTGTAACACACCACGCTGCCGTGAGCAGCACGTGAGTATAACACACCATGTGCACTAAGACACAGCACCTTGAAGTGGGCACCAGGAGTCACAGGAAAGAGAAAATGGTAAAGTCAGGACTAAAACATCTGGAGAAACCTTTCTACCCTCACACAGACCAATCTCTCTTCTCCAGGCAAGGAACATCCATCCCCAGCATGACCCCAGACCCATGGATGCATGATGCAAGATGGGGAAAAACAAGTTACAACTACAAAGCCCTGCTGAAACTTTAAAATGGCATCACACTACACACACTCTTCTAGCTTAAACCCTTAATTAAAGAGACTATTCTTTACAATGCTGGAGTTGCTCCAGCTCCCATTGTTAAATTTAAAATAAAACCCTCCAACCCCACAGCATCTGTAAGACATTAGAACATTCAATACTGACTTCTTTATTCAGCTTTAAGACATCATTTAATCATTTTTCCTCTCAAACCCCAAAACTAAGGATTTAAAGGAAATAACCACCAGCACCTCTTACAGGATGCTTCTTTTTTTTTTTTTTT
>VXAY01007103.1:2341420-2389372 GCA_013399855.1 Oxyruncus cristatus | reverse complement strand
TTTTTTTTTTTTTTAAATGAACCTTCTGCAATAATATCCTTGACCTTTCACAATTCCTAATTGATTAAGTGTGTGCTCGATCATGTACAGCCTCTGGACAGACTGCACGACCAGGGCACGCTCAGCGCGGGGTGTCAGGACGAAGCAGACCCTGAAGTATGGAAGCCAGCTCCACATACAATCCATTCATGCACAGGAACAAAACAAGAAGACGTATTTGACCGCAGAAAAATCACTGTGAGCACAAGAAAAATACATCAGAAAATTGATTCTGACCATTGCTAATAAAGCTGGAGACACAAGCCAGAACCTCATTGTTATAACCTCTGTTTTTCCAAGGTGGGTGGTTCGCTTCTCCTACTCTCCCAGGAAAAGGAGTCACTTGCAGCCACTTACAGCTCCCCTACCACCACTCAGGTAGTACCCATGGCCTGGAAAGCACAGGTCCAGCCATGGCAAGGGATCCAGACACGAAGACTTTCCTGATGGAACCAGGAGGAGAACTTGGGCTGAATGCCAGCCCCTACAAAGTCATGAGGAGCCTCCATTCACCCATTCACTGCAGGAGGAGCAGGATTTCAAGCCAACTCTCTGGGAATATCACCCATTAGCAACCTCCGAAAACACGCTGGCGGTCCACGACAAACCTCCATATTTCCATAAAGCCCACAACTTTAACAACACTGCTGGTATTCCTCCTGCAACTAGTTTCATAGCCACTGAAACATTCTGGGGTGGAGGGTAAAAGAGATCACCCAAAGATTATCAAATTAGAGTGCAATTCATGAAGCAATGGCTGCATCAGGTCTCCCCTGCAACAGAGGTGTGTAAGAAGGTGACCTAGATGAAAGAGGTATGTCCATGAGGTGTGAGGGTGTCCCCAGCAAGCACAGCTCAAGTGTGTGGCTGGATTCTGCTCTGTCCAACGTGTGCCTCGTCCCCACCAGCCCAGGCAGGGGTACCAGATCAGGGACTGGTTCCCACCAGCAAAGAGCCAGCCTACACACCAGTCACCTGCAGGTGATAACATCTTACTTGGGCCATGTTCACAGGCACTCCTGCCCGCCTGCTCACAGCAACTCTGCTGCACCGAAAACATGAAAAGGGCAGAGAGGTTTTCAGAAAATCCCGGTAAGTTATCTCCAGCAGTTCCCACAGCTAATTAAACTGTTCAGTCACGCATGCTTTAAAGTCCACGAAATTAAAAAAAAAAAAAAAAATCACAAAAAGAAATACAAAAGCCAGACAATTAGTGGAAGCAGGCTTGTTTGATCACCTCCCCCCCCCCTGCCAAGCCATTCTGTGGCCACAGTTGCAAATCTTTCAGACAACTCAGTCCTGTGTGCTGATCCTACCCCAGAGTTCCCAGTCTCCTACAGCCACAGCTGCATGGCCGGGGCTAAACCACCCTCCTGGCTCCACAAGCCAGAGCCTCCAAAAACACACCCAGCCCAGGTACAGTTCCACACTGGGCACACCTGCCTCTACTAGCAGAGCCTGCAGCAGAGAAAAAGCTTTGCAAGGGCCAAGCCGCATCCTTTGGAACAGGCTCCGACGTCAGAAAATTCTGTTAACGCAGGCAAAACAAGGAAGCACGTGGCACATACGTAGGAACCAAAGGATGTTGGATGAGGAACACAAAGAAGGGAGGAGGTGGAAAAAGATGGCTCATTCAAGGATCTGTGCAAAAGCTGGCATTACCAGGCAATGCCTCTCCAGCTGGATCGAGAGGTCCAGTCGCAGAGTATATCCCATGAATAGCAGAAAAGGGGGGGAAAATCCAGCAAAGGGGAATAGGGAAAGTATTTCATCACATTTTTTGAGAAACAAAGTAGAAGGGAATAAAAATCAAATCAAGAATCTGATCCCAAGCCATGCTATACCACTAAGAGTCTTCTCTAATTGTTTTTGTGAGTTCTGCACCATGTCTCACCAAAGACACTGCCTAGGCTATTTCAAAAAAGAAAAAAAAAAATTAAAGCACCAAAAACTAGACCTCTGAAAGGTATACCACTGCAGCATGCAGGACCCTGAAGGTCTTCCTAAGACCTGGGAGAGAGCTGCAGACATAGAAGAGGCCACACAGACAAACAGACCCTGCAAGCGTAGCAACAACATGGTTAAGATATTCAATGTCTGCTAGGTTACAAAATGGAGCATATCCCAGAAAGACCCAAAAAACCACTCAGCTCAGGCTGGATGTGGAACCAGGAGGCAAGATCAGCAGAAATACAAGTCACTCCTGTGCAAGCCAAAAAGCCAGGTAGAGACTGGAGGACAAGTGTCCGGCCACCAACCAGCAGAAGCAGTAGGCACAGGGACTTTGAAACATGGCTGGAACCCATCAGAAGTTTCCAGATGTTTTTTAATTCAGGAATGGGTAAGTTCATAGCCAACCAACCACCACACCAGTCCTCTTGCAGAGGATTCGACATTCCCTTATTTGCACTCTGAAACAGAAATACCCTGCCAAGAATAAAAAGTCCAAATAAAAAAGCAAAACAAGAAGAGCACTGTGCCCTGGCCATGCTTCCCAAACACACACCACTGTTATCTGTTTATTTTCAGCTGGAGCTTCCCCTCCACCTCCACCTCCTCCCTCCTTCCACTTACAAGCTGATATGCCATTGAATAGCTCCTATCTACTGGCTCTGCCCACTGCATCCTCAGTGTTTAAAATAAGCAAGCTGTGACAAACGCTGGGTAAACCCAGGCGCTATGAATACTGCAGAGCCTTAGCTGAGGCGTATTGCAGACTAGTCATATGCTTCAATATTTTGTCCCCAAGAACTCGGCCAATCCATTTAGCAATGGAGCAGGACTCTAATAATAGACACAAGGATACACAGGAGATAAATGTACACAAGACAAAAATAAACCCCAGCCTTGTTATAATTTTAATACAGGAGCTAAACTGGGAAATGATAAATAAAGACCGTTTCCACAGTTGAGTCAAGAGGAAAACTTAACTCCCAACAGCCCAAGAGTGAACACACGCACATTCAAAACTGGACAGGGGATTTTCAGAAAGTTAGCTGAGCATTAATTTTAAAGTAAGTTTCTCATTATTTCAAATTACACCAACAAACCCAACACTGTTTTCCAGGACCACCAGAAGCAGTCTTTGTTTAACTGTGCATGTTCTCAGACATCAAGCGCCTGCAGTCGTGGGGCCACCAACCATCTCAAAAAGTTGCTTTCAGCTCCCTCAAAGCAGTGTCACTCCACAGCAGCTCATTTTCATCTCAGTCAGTGATCTCAAATTAAAGCTTTAATACAGTCATACCCAGCTATAAACTCCTACATACACTTTTCCTTTATGAGTTGTAGCCTGTCTCCACTCTACATGGTTAACCACGCTCCTGCACAGCCCTGCCTTTGCTTTAGAAAACAACCTCTGGTGTTTATGAGATTAACTATTTCCCCACGGAAATTATGTGAGGGATAACTCTTCCATTCCCACAGGAATACCCAGAAGAGCCTCAAAGATTTCACAACCTTAAGCCCTGTGTCATCATGAGTTCTACTTCTGCGTACACAAACATCTTCTTCACGATCAAACAAGGAGGCCAAGCAGGGGCTGTGGGCCAAAAGAGAACTGTGATGCTCTGACCTGACCCCTGCCCAGATGTCTCCAGCCCAGGGTTTCACCCAGCAGCTCTCAGATGCTTCCCAAGCCTCCAGATGTGAGAACCACCATGTTCCTCAGCCCTGGTATTTCTCTCATCTGATTCTCTCAAGCTCTGGCTTTGCAGCTCAACACGCACAGCACCATCACTCAGGAGTGGTGTGAGTTGGACCAGAGTAGACCTTCAGCCACACTGAAGCCCACCCTTGGCTGAATGACAACTGCTTGGCCCTCTCCTCCTCCCTTACCAGCCAGCCCTGCCCATGGCCTCAAAGCTTATTTAAAGCTCTGAGGACTAACGACCACAGCAGCATTCTTCTTCAAGTGACTCTCAGATTGGAACAAAGTCCATGTCGGCAGTGAAGTAAGACTGGACCAGGCTAAATTTCACTGCATGTTTATCTCTGCTCAAACCATCCTACTAAAAAGGAGAAAACAGTCATGTTCCAGATGGGAGAGACTTTTTACAGCAAGCCATGGGTATATGCCATGCTTTGCTGAAGGTCTTTCATCATGTTCACAAGGTATAATGCTATCTAGTAATCTGAGGAAACATCCATGGGATTTTCAACCTCCTCTAGAAATTGAGATTCAACAGGAAACCACAAATACACCAGGCAATTAATTTTTCTTTACCAAATGTTTCCAGTCATGTCGCAATTTTAACAGTAAGCAAACTATTTGGGTTCTTTCCAGTTCTTGTGCAACAATGTTCCTCATTTTTCATTTTATTTTTTAAATAATCTGGCTGAGATTTTTTTTTAATGAAAAGAGTTTAAAACCAGTTAAGAAGTCAGCGTGAACACAGCTTACTCTCCCAGTTAAATATTTACCCCCCCCACAGAGGTTTCCATATCACATAGCAGAGGTTTTGTACAAACAACCAAGTAAAGACTTTTCCCAGCTAAAAATACAGCAAGCAGCCTAAGAAATAAGAGCAGAACAACATACCTACCAACACAGGCAACGCTGAGCTATCTGAACCACATAAATAAAAGTCTCATTCAAACATTCCCCCGCTCCCCTCCCAGCACCATTCCAGGAGAACAAAGAAACATTAAGTCTTACTTTCCTGGTGTATATTTGATCAGACCTTCTGTTAACACAATATGACAACAGCAATGAAGGGAAGAATATCACAGCTAAACAACCGTCTACCATTCCCCTTCCTTCTGCTGAGTCCGTGCTGACGCAACGATGGAGCAGCTGCTGTCTGTTTTTAAACAGCTCCATATTTCATAAGAAGCTGCTGATTTCTGAAAGGACAGAAAACCCAGCCAATGGCTTACAAAATCAGAACCAAATGAAAGCAATTCAGGACACACTATTTAAACATTGTGTCCATTTGCTCGGCTTCCTTCCACCACAACTGAAATTCCTAGGACATGTCTGTCCTCTGTCTCAGCCTATTCTGTTATCACCACAAGCACAACTTTTAAGCATTCATCTAAACCAGAGCAGAGGAGACTGGAAAATCCCTCCCATGGCTGTGGACAAAAAAAAATTCTTGAAATATAGGAGAAAACAAACCCATGTGTCCAGTTTGATGCAATCATAGAAACTACTTCTCCAAATTAACATGACCCTCCCCTAGTTGTGTGTTCTGCTGCTAAGGGACACTGTACCAACAATAAATGGACATCTGGGATGGAAAGATTCTCTTGAAGGACCTAGCCAGATCTCTTGAACTTTTGAAAACTTACCAAAAAACATATATGGCTACTGATATTAATTGATTTTTAATCAGGGATGTATCAGAGATCTGGGAAGCATCACCACTGAAATTCCACACTTAGATCTTCTTAAAAATCTACATCATAGGAAACAGATCATTGCGTATTAGGACCTCAAAAGAAAGAAGCTTAAAGCTTTTCTGTTGTGACTCTGCAGCTCTCACTCTGGCTGTTAAAAGTAATGGGTTATACCAGGCAAGTCCCTCTCGAGGGGCTCCAGACACCACTGTCTCCTTTCCAGTTAACAGCTGCTGTAAGAATACTGCTTTTTCGGCTGTTTGTGTCATGTTGATTCGCTTAGCTAAGGGCTTGGGGAAGGAGCAGGGAGAAGAAGAGAATATGCAGGGGGAGGAGGATTTAAAGAGGAGAAAAAAAAAAAGGCTTTCATCTGCTCTAATAATTAGCAGGTCATGCTGAAAATGATCAGCATCCCTTTAACGCAACTGTGCATGAAATGTGCAGAGCCCTGCTCAGGTCACTGCACCCATGCAAATCACTTAGTTATAGCAGTCACTACACCCTGTGGTTTTCTAGACTCCTCTGGCTTCTTAAGGGCTCTGGCCAAGATCCTTCTAGTTTCACACTTCAGCTCAGGAGATGGGGGGGGTAAAAAGGCTCTTCAGTCTTGCTGCTCAGTCACAAGGGTGGTGGGCATCGAGGGGCTGAGGCCAACCAAGGACTAATTAAAGGTTTGCAGAGGATCTTCTGATTCTCTGATGAGGCACCACAGGGAAACACTGCAAAGTATTTGCCATTCCTGGAGCAAAAGGGGCTGCATGATCCTCCTGTTCATCCCCTGGAGGCTTTCCGAGGGAAACCATTAAGGAAGAATCAGACTGCCCAGAATGTGGCAAAAATCTTCCGTAATTCATCACCATAGCTGCTGTTCCAGGCATCTCTCTGCAGTGCATCTGTTGGTTAATGAAGAACGAGCTGTGGGTCCCCAGGACCATTGCCCCTGCAGCAGGCAAGTTTGGATACTACACCAAAGACACAATCTGGAATTTTACATATAAGCAAAATGAATGGTGGGGCAGGGTGGGAATTAAAAAAGCAGCAATGGAGCTCTGGTCATTTGGGCACTCTCTCCTCCCTGCATCTACTATAGCCTTCAGAAAAGCCAGCAGTCATCTCCTGGAAGGGCAGGACCAGTTCCAGTGGAGCAGAGGTCCTTTAATAGACCTGGTCCTTCTCAAAAGAGGTGAAAAGATGGTAAGGACAATAACAATTCTTTCTCTGATGTACTCACATCCTTCTATTAAGCACACATTAGCTCAAAGGTCAGCAATTGCCAGCCAGGGCCAGCTCTGCCTTGACAACCCGCCTTCAAAACACGCTGAGTGTCTGACAGTGCCCAGGACAGGGATAGAGTGCTTTCAACAGGCTGTCTGGAGAGAGGTGGCCATGATGGCTGTGTCTGCTCAAGTGTCTTTAATTTCAGCAGCTTTTATTTGCTTCAGAATTGTTCTTCCACCTCAGCTTAACGTTTATCCCCGAACTGACACAAACCTTCAAAGCGCTGCTGTTTGAAAGAAGCCCGGAAAGATGGATATTAAGAGATTACTTTCAAATAAAGCAGTGAGCTAAGTCATTGTGTCCAGAGCAACCAGACGTGTCGTCGGGCCCCAGTGCTTTATGGAGGCAGGAACAACTCCCCAGGCACCAAGAGGATGGGAAGGACAGGGGACGGTCCCTAAAGGAGATCAGTGTGGCACAGGGACTGAGGAAACAGCACTAAGGCTGTTCTAGGAGGGCAGGAGCAAAGCAGAAGCCCTCTGTAGGAATGGAAAAAAACCTCGTATAAGCAGCAGAGGCTGAAATCATCCAAACTCCCTCCACACATCTCAGCAGAACAGAAAACAACACCACTACCATGGTCACAGGAGCATGAGGAAGGAGTTAAAAGTCCACTGAAGTGTAAAATGCATCCCTCTGTGGTACAAACATTTACCTGGGAAAGGGGGAGCTTCCTCCAAGAGGGCAGTGTGAGTTCCTCAATGACAAACCTACAGCAATTATTAGAAAGGCATCATCCATACATAATTTTGAATTTAATTTAATTAGGCACCCTGCTAACTTCATTACTTATTTAACCGGACTGCTCATTCAATTTACGTTACTACTGTTACAGATAACAGCTCCGGGCCCCACGCAGTGGGAAACGCACGGCAGGACACATTTGGGAATGCTGTAGCCTCAAGCCACATTTGGGAATACTGCAGCCCCAAGCCCCAGCTCCTCTGACACTCAGCACCTCTCCTGGGACAAAGGCATTGACCACGCCTTAGGTTTCACGCCTCTTATTTTCCTACCTGTGAGCAGAAAAGTCCAGAGGAGCTCAAAGAGTTAAAAAAAAAGACAAAAAGTCCTAAATAAACCCCCCAGATTTATCATTGTTAATGCTTGTGTATAGCACTCAAAGCAGCCTCCTACACAGTTGCCAGATTCTTCTTTTTCACTTAAGAAGTACACAAAAATAATACTCCACGGGGCTTGGGGGAATATGTATCAGAACACTTCACTCACCACCCAAGAGCATCCTTACAAAACCATCGTCTCCAGAGCACAACACATCAGGTCAGGACAGAAATCAAGAAAGGTCTCACGCAAGCAACTGCTCCTGCCACGCTGCTGGGCCGGGGAGGTCAGCAGCCTGAAGCCGAACCTTTCACACCAAATCAAAGCCAGGAATGGAGGATGCGGCTCCCCAAAGCCTCACTGGTCAGTGCGAGCATCCTCCTTCCCACTGCTCCAGACAGCCCCATCCCTGCCCATCTGCCAGCTCTGCCTGCCCTCGCCAGCTGCTCAGGCACCACAGAGTTTTCCCAGGCGACTTCAGGAGTCTCCTCGGAAGACTGAGTCAGAAGCCTCAACTCCCTGCCTGATCAGAAGGGATGCAGCACCATGGCTGAGAAATGGAAACAAGGAAACAGCATTCCAAGCAGATCCCTCAAACAGCCTGCAATAGGTAGGACAATACCTCAGCCTTAGACAGCAAGGTCTGTCTTAGAAAATTCATATGTATATAAAAAGAGCCCTGACTGACAGGAGTAAGAGAGTGTGAAATGGTACAGACACCAGCCTCAAATTAGGTAATCCTCTGTTGTGGTTGGGGTTTTTTTTTTAATCCTTCAGTTCAACGTTTCTTCTTTCAATCAAACTGCTCTGAGAATTCTGAGCACCCATTTAAAAAAGGAGAACAAAAGGCTGGAGAGCAGCATAAAAGCAGGAACACCCCAGGAGGTCTTTCCATCCCCTGTGCAACAGCCCTGCTAGTGTGGGGTGCTGCTTACCACAGCGCACACAGGAGCTGCCAGAACACCCTGGAATGAGTGTCATCATCTCCAGTGGTGTCTCAGACACTGTTGTGACATCCAGTTTTCACTCTCCAAATGAATGCCAGACCCCAAAACAATTTAAGAGCTCAAGAGTTCAATGTAATTTGTTCCAACTAACACACAGGGCTTGTCTGAAGCATCAGAAGTTTAGAGGAGCACCCTTACAAACAGACCATTCCCCACTTGGCACTTTGGAATCTGCTACATTGATGGAAAAGATTCAGACCCAGTGGTCGTGGGGTTTATTTTGAGGTTACCTGATCGACAAAAGGACTGAAATCGCCTTCACAAAGATTAACAATTCTGCCATGAAACCAACAGCCGGTCAACAGTAGTAATAACACAGTCACTACAACACTTTCAAGGAGAACCAGCATCAGCAGAAGTGATGAGTTTTCCAGCTACCTACCATAAAAACAAGACCTGGTCTAGCTCACAACCCCACTCTGATGATGTGCTCAAGATGCTCAAAATTAAACTTCTCACCAAGAAAAGAAAAATCTACTTTTTGGTTTATTTAGCATGCAACCCCCCAAGCGCAATACGCATCATCTGTTCCTTGGGAAAATAAAGTTGCAAAATAATTTGCACAGCATTAGAGGAAGTGCAAGCACTACAGTTCCCATGAGCAGGGAAGCAGACTCAGTCTCACAGCAAAGCCAGCTCTGCTGGACTGTCCTTGTAGAGAACGGCGGCAGAGACAAATCACTGCATCAGAAGAAGGACCAGGCTTTGCTATCCGACCAGGGATAGGGCTCAAGTGGCAATACCAGCATTACTTCATCCTTCACAAGGTGAAGGGATCATGTAGACTCCCTCGAAACAGAGGATCTTGAAAATTCTCATTTCCTACGGCAAACAGTTCTCAAGGGCCTCCTCCAACCTCCTCCAGCAGGAAGAAGGGAACTTCTAACACCTCATCACTGACATTTAAGAATGTGAAGCTCCAGCCATGAAGTTGACACCGCGGCAGGGAATGCAGCTAACAGGTATACAGTTGCAGGCTCTCCAGAGTGTGGATTTCAATTTACAGTTTAAAAAGGAGAGAGGAAACTAACCTACAAAAAACAATCAGCTTTATCTGGGATATTTATCCACACATACCATGTGGCCACATCATAATGTGAACACCTGTGTGGATTACATGTTTCTCCTCCACCAGCAGTGTCCAAGGCATGCTCACATCTGGAATCCTTTATGTTTTAAGTGCTACTTCTGCCTTCTCCTTGGTGCCAAAATGCCTTGAGGAAGCATCACACGCACGGGGGAGGAAAGGAGCAGGAGAACAGCCAGTAAGGTACCAAAACACTTCAGGTACCAACAGAATGAACACAGTAGGCAACTTGAGGAGCACATGTCCACCATGGTACCTGTAGGCAGAGATGCCTGTGGTTTGGAAGAAAGTCACACCAGGTGAAAGTTACTGTTCTCCTGAGGCTTACAATAAAAAGCAAAGTCACATTACTCCAAAGTAAACCCAATGTTTGTTATTTCTGTTTCTTTGTTTGTTATGTAGAACCCTAAGGCCAAGCAGGAATATTTCCTGCCTGGTTAATGTCATTCACTTATAATTTACCAACCTAGGCTTGCATCTGGACTTTTCCATGTCACAGAAGGAGCAATGAGTGTCACAGGCAGCCCCTGAGGCACGTAGCACTCTACAACACAAAGCACCAAAAAGTGGCATACGAGTCCTCTCCAAAGCTGCCCCAGCTCGGCTGCTGCCATCAAGGTCCTTTTAAAGCAAGAACTTCATAATGCTTCTCTCTCACTGCTCAGGGAGACAGCATTAGAACACAAAGGCACACAGCTCATGCTAATGTTTCCATCTGCTCAGAGCCTGCTTTTATTTAAGGACAAAATAAAACCAAGCGTGCTGTGCTGATCCTGTGCACAGACACTTGGGTGCCTCAATCCTTTTAGGCATCTCCAGAGATTTTCAAAGCGCCCCAGGGACACGCACACAAACAAACATTTAAAGGGAGATGCACGTCGAGAGGCCCAGCAGCAGGTCTGTAAGACATGTTTGGCATAAGAAGCTCAAGACAGAGGGCCATGGAAAGCCCCTCTGCCTTCAGTCACATGTGGGCTGACCCTCCTGACAGGCTGGCTCACACAGCCTGCCCCTTGTCTTTGCTCCAGTTACCCCAGCAAAGACTGGAGTGACCCCAGCTAGCCTTTCGCTCTTTGCTTTCAATGCCCAGCCTTCAAAGAAACCTGACCCAAAGTCCAACAAGGTTAATGGACAGGCACATGTTGACGTCAGCGAGGTCCCTGGATAAGGTCACTGCAGTGTTTGCCTTATCTTGGAAGTGGCACCGCCTGGAAGCCAAGGAACAAAGTTAAGACTGATCAGGGGTTCGCTGTCTTCATCTTCCTGAGGCCCAGCCTGTCTCCTACACATACCCCTGGTGGGGCTCAGGCAAGAGAGCATATTAGAAGGCTTTTTCCATACAATCCATATGAATTTCTCTACACCAGGCGACCAACAAGGTCAGACTTAGAGGTTAAACACTGGAGGTAAGGAATCAGGTTTTGGGGAGACCTGCACAAAAAATGTTGGCAAATCCAGACATGCATTTCATCGTATGAGCCAAAGTACCAAAATCCACAGTTTCTAAAACTTTCCAGTTCCTTAGGGGTCAAGGGTTACTCCCAGCATCTGTCCACCACTAACAGCAGACATGTTTGAACACAGCACATAACATTGGGACTGCCAATCCCAAGTATTTGCCTGGTACGGCCAGAGTAGCGACGTTATTTACTTTCAGAGTTTAATTCTACCCAAGGCAATTTTTGGGCTGTGCTCCAGAGACATTTACCTCTTGCGCCAGCCTACCCCGCTCCAGAGAACAGGAACCCAGTTCTTCACCAATTCCTCAGCAGAAAAGAAAATAAATTACATCATTAGTAAAGTCAGCGCTTTGATAGAGACTCCCTGAAGACACATGAAAAGAGACGGGAGCTCAGAGACAAGCACTCCTCTACTCTCATGCCAGAACACCTGTTTATTTGGATGCCAAATTTTGATGGCTCAAAAAAAAAAAAAAAGTATAAGCCATATTTGTCCCCCGCTTCTTTTGAAGATGATGGACGCATCTGGTCGGGAAGATGAGCAGCAGCACACAAGAGCTTTCTAACACCCCCATATGCCACAATCAAGACAGGTGAAGCAGTCACTAACAAAGACTGTCCTCAATAGACCTGAAATACAAACAGGTAATACAGAACAGTATCTCTGAGTGTACTAAAACTACTTCTCTGCAGCAGCCAAAAACTCTGAAGAGCCTAAGGCAGTCCCAGGTAGAACGTGTAAGCTCAGTGCAAGTGTTCACTCTAACAGGGAAAGAAACAGTAAACCACCCTCCTCCCCTGGGAGTAAACACGTGCAGCTTAGCACAGGGCTGCTGCAGAGCCGGGAGCCCCTCAGCACTACGCAACCTTGCCCCAGGCTGTCGGCATGGAAAGGGATGATGGTACTTCGTGTTAGCTCAGCTTAACAGACTCCTTCCAGCTGGACTGTTTCTCTGCACCCATGTTTGCAGAACCTTTACACAATGCAGGCAGCACAACCAGGACCGTGGGGTCTCGGATCGGGCTGTACCCAAATCCCCCAACGGCAACTTGGATGTCAGCAACAGTCAGAAGATTCAGGCACTTCTCAGAAGGAAGCACCCTGCTAAAAGCAGCAATACTGGTAGCTCTAGGAGTCTTAATCGGAGTTTTAAATAAGCCACCGCATCAGTAAAGGTCCATCACTGCCAAAAGACCAGGACAACATGAGGTGGCAATCACTGAACATCTACCAGTAACTAAGGCACTGACAAAGACAGGTGCATGATCTTCAACCAGCCCTCAGTCTACCTCCAACACCCTGAAAGAACAGAGCGTGTTTATTCTAGGACCCCACCTAAGGCCAGCAGTTCACAGAGCAGAGCCTGGGGAACAAAAGCATGTTACCAAGCCACAAAACTTCACTTTATGGTGTTCGCAGCACCACACCAACTGAGCAAGCCTTTACCACCTTTACCCCAAGCTCTGCCCCCGCTGGTGTCGTATGTGCTTCACAGCGGCGAAGGCGTCCGGCAGTGAAGCCGTCACAGCCAAACCAAGAGAAGGTCACCAAGGGGAGGGAGGGAGCTCTGGAGAAAATGTACGGCATTGTTCGGAAAGCAGCAGGAATGTGGCACAAAGGTAACTGCTACAGCCTGAGGCTGCCAGATGAAAGCAGGATCAATATTCCACTATGTTGTTTAACCCGTTTATTGGGGGGGAGGTGGAGATAAATGAGTATTTGAGTTGCCAAAGGGTACACTTTCACCCCAATCTCAGTCAGCCAGAGTCGAGTTCCTGCCCAGCAACACCACTCCAGCCAAACGATTTCAGCCTTACAGTTCACTTAACCACAGAATACAAAGAGCCAGTAACCCAGCAGTCGATAATGGAATAAACTATAGGTCAGTGACCAGGAGAAAACACACCATTTAAAATTATTCCAATATTGACATGCACAGGAAACAGGCCGGAAACAGGCCTGTATTTTTATTTATTTATTTATTTATTTTAACCAGCCTATCTGCTCAGAGACAGTGCTGAGCCAGCTGCTAAAATTACAAGGTTAGATTCTCAAAGTCTGTGGGTGAACTGCATGATGCCAGCGCACACTTACAGCCATCAAAGCACAGCACTGGCAAGCAGGGTCGAGCGCGCACGTGATCAGCCCCAACACGGCGTGCGTGCACTTGCTTATCAGAACATCAGCAGGCGAGGGTTAGGGGGTACCTGAGCACACAGCACGGCTCTGCCAAGCTGCCTTTGAAAGGCTGGCCTGTAGCCAAAAGGGAGAGCACAAACTCTCGCTCAAAGCACTCAGCCAGGAGCCCAGCCAGGCTCATTTATAGCTCCATTTCCTCTCAAGGCTGCTTTTCCCCTGGAAAATGCTGCAATAGCAATTTGCACCTTAGGATTAAAGATCACTACAGCTCTCTAGCAACTGAAAACACCCAGAAAAGCCCCTTTCCCCTCCCAAGTCCAAGGAGCGTTTCTTCCATTGCACATGAACAAAAGGAGGAGGAGGTGACACCAACTGTTGCAGAGGCACTAAGTAGAGAACATTTCAGCTGAAGTTCATGCAGGACCACAAATCAACCGTATTTCCTCAAAATCAAACAAGACGACGTGAACTCGGCAGGGCAGGTCAGACAAGCAGTAGGCACTAATCCTGGCCAACCTCTCGGCTCCACAGAGTAAAGCAAAACCAGTTGCACCATGTGCACCAAGCAGAGTTTCCAGCCTTTAAAACTGAACAAGTATTCTGTATGACCTGACGCTTACACCCCACCACACAAGTAAAGTTAAATTACAATTAAAGCTAAATTTTAACATATTCACACACAGGGTGTCAATAGCAATTCCTCCTATTTGCAGAGCTGGCTGCTGCAGTCCTCTGGCCAACCTCCCAACACTGAACACGATCCAGAGCACTCTTCATCCACACTGGCACCATCACAGCCATGGCTCCCTACACTAACCAACCTGCCCGGGCCGGGCCAGGCAGCGCCAGGAGCATGGCACTGAAGTACCATTTCACAACGGCAGCAGAGGGAATGCAAAGCCAAGACTGATGACTTTTCCAGGAGAGCACCAAGGAAATAAATTATGCCGTTTTCAAGATCCGTTTTTCCTCAAAAATACTTGCTTACCAGAGGGAAAAGACTTCAAGGTTGAATTTAGTGCTCAGGAAAAAGACCAGATTAAGAGCCCCAGAGAGCACTTGCTCTGTTTCTCCTCCAGCAGAAATGAAATAGAGTGGTGAGGACTGGCCAGGCAGATCTCTGCACCGCTGAGCAATGCAAGCGACCGACATGCAGGGCTGCCATGGAGTTCTGCTTGCCACCCCAGCCACTCCTTGGCATCTTTCTCAGCACCACTAACAAGACCATTGTGATTCCCATCAGCAGGAGAAGCACCTGCCCATTAACAGCTGGACTCCTGCCACTGCCTGGCCACACATGTGCCACCCCAAGCGGTAAGACAGCCCCGGTGCCCACTGCCAGCCCACCCAGACCTGAGCCTGGCAGCTCCCAGGGCCAGACTGCTTCCCTCCTGAGCAGGATGAGAAAGCTCAGCCTTTGTTCAGTGTCTTTTCCTGCCTCTCACTTGCTTGGAAATAATCAGTAGGTAAACAACACCCAGGTAGCAGTTTGTTTACCAACATAGAAAAAAAAAAAAATCTACTTTCAGCTTTTTCCTTACTCTTTTTTTCCTTTTTCTTTTTCTTTTTTTTTTTTTAATTCCAGTGAGCAATAAAGCCTTAACCCAGCTCAATAAAGCACTGCAGAGCCTGGCTCAGCTCACTTTGGCTACAAGCAGATCAATAGCTTTCTTGTATCTTTCTGCTCTGCTTGGGAGAGAAAAGGGGCCATTTCTTTCCCAGCCAAGACATCTGCACAAGGCATCTATGTGCTGTGAGCCAGGACCCCTCACAGGGAGAGCTGAAAAGAGATGAAAGAGTGCTTTGGCACAGCAGAGCTGTCTCCTCTCACCCTCATCTCTGCTGGCACTGCCAGTGCATTTTATGTGGGAAAGTTTTCAAGTCCAGTTTGGCCTCCCAGCCACCATTGGTTCTGCACTGGTTAGTTCTTCACAGTGGGGTGAGGTGGGACAAGGTGAGGAAAAGCCACTCAGAGCAGAGGTTCAGACACTGTCAGTAGGACTGCACAGGCTTCTTATTCTGCCCAGGCAGCTGCTGGCAGAGCTGCTTATTCTGCACACCCGTAAGCTTAAAAAGTGAGGCCCAGAGGCACTGAGGAGGAAGCATACAGGAAAGCTAGCCCTGGATTCAGGAACGCCTCAGTGCAAATCAATTAGTCCCTCTCTGCCTCCTTACCACAACAGGGCCTGAAGTTGGTACAGAGATTAGCACAGTATGAGCAAACCTAATGCACCCAGGCATAACAGTTCCAGAAATACCTGGAGCGGATCAGTGGTGCAGTCCTTCCCCCCCCAGCACACAGCAGGGACATCGCAGCACCTCAGCCTCCGAGCTCCTGCCCAGCAGAGCCACACCAGAGGCCAGGGCCAACCTGTCTCAGGAGCAGTGCTGCAGGGCAGGACTTGTGTGCTGCAGGCAGAGCCCTCCCTGCAGCACGGAGGGTAATCCCCGAGACCCTGGTCAACAGCAAATCGCATCTCACGCTTTCCCACGCCATGGGTGCCAGGCAGCACAGCTCTGGAGAGAGTCAGTTTGGTATAAACCACAGTCCTAATGGCCCTGCCAAAGCAACACTTCAAGAAGCGGAGAGGCATGTGTTAGCACTGGGTCACTTCCAGCCTGAAGCCTCCCTGAAGGTCATGGGTGGCTGCTGCTCCTTGGGGAGGAGAGAGACATCCAAAAAAGCACTCGTGCAAACATTCCTAGGCTGGGGAGCTTTGACTTTTCCCAAGGGTGAGCCTGGACCAGCCTTTCACAGCCACCCAAAAGCCATTCCTGGGCTGCCACCATATTGGTCCAGGGAAAACCCAGTTCCACACAGCACGCTCAATCCTGCAGAAGGGAGCTGACTCCAGAAGATCAGTCACCAACCACCCCCAGCAGAAAATCATAAACCTCACAACTATAAAATAACAGTTCACACAAACCCACATTCCAAACATCAACAAAGCTCTGTCAGTTACATTAGCCTCTGCTTTGTTATCCATCATGTTTACAGGACATGTGAATGCTTTCTAAAGAGCAGATGCTTTTCAAGTTTAATAATTCAACCGTTTAGAATTGAGCACTGAAAGACCCTGCACGCGAAGAAATAAATGCACGCACAACAGAAGCCCTTCCTGATTTTCAACTCTTTTCTTTTAAATAGAAACTACCAAGAATGCCAGAAATGTTTGCTTCTGAAGAAGTGACCGACAAAGAGGATGTCTGATGGACTGAAAGCACTTGGAGAAGGAAAAACAAAAACAAGATGACCCTCAAATATATCCTTGCTGGGCAACTTCTGAAAACCACATGAATAAGTAATACAGGCTTCCCTTGAAACAACAACAGCACAAGCTTCAATGAAGGACGTCACCAGGACTTGATCTCTGCTGCAGATCAAATGCCACACAGCAGGAAACAGCTGACACACAGCTCAGCCCAATTATATACAGTGCCCTTTGCATACAGGGTCTCCTCTTTACTGCAAGCAAGCTCCCATCTTCAGCTCTGCGCTCTTCGCTGGCAACCAGCCCCTTCTGCCCCTTGAAGGAAAAAGACAAAGCTGGGTTTGTGCACTCCAGCCCAAGAGAACACAGAGCTGGCACGTCTCAGGGTATCTAACCTACATGCGCTCTGCAAGGATGTTCAGCAGCACAAGATGGAAAGCCACAAAGCACCCCAGAGTTAATCTCGGCTCTGATAACATCTTCCTGGAACATGTCACTTAAGGTCTCCAAACCTCAATTTCTCTATCTTTAAAAAAAAAAAAAAAAAAAAAAGAACAGAAAAAAACTTTGCCAGTGCAAGGGCTAAATGGAAAACACCCATAAAAATGATTTTCCAGGTGTGCCCTGCACTCTTGTACTCACTATTATCAGGGCTCGGACTATGAATTATTCAGATCCCCAAACTATCTGCATTACCTGCAGTGAAATCAGCGCAGCCTGTTGCTAACGCTCAATGCACAATACTTTCTACATAGCCACCTCGTCATCTCAGTCACTTACACCATGACTAGTTCTTTTACATGTACTCACACATAACCACCTAAGTTTGGCATTTACTGCATTATCACTACAGAGAAATTACTGCAGGGGACAAATTAATTACCTATGCAAAGCAGGCTGAGAATAGTCAGCAACATACTGTACCACCAAAATGCTAGACAAAGCCTCAAACAGAACTTCCCTCATGTGGAGGATTATGGGCTCTACCCACAAAGGACTCAAGTGTCTTGCCTTATCTTTTTTCCATTTAAAAGGAAGCAGACTTTCCTGAAAACCTGATAGAAACATGCCTTTACAGAACAAATGCAAATGGATTAATGCACTTATCAGCAGCAGGCTTGAGGGGAGGCAAAGACATATTCCTCCTGCTGCCTAGATATTCTAAGATACTTTTAATTAAATTATAGAACATCATTAGCTCATTAAATATTCGAGTCCATCGTTACACAACCCAGCAGCTCCTGCTGCTTTGCAGACCCCCCCCATGATCTATGGATCACACAAGCACTTCAAAGGCAAGACGTGGCCATTATAAAGGGAGTTGTAAAAGGAAAAACCTCACCACGCATCCTTCCTCCAAGGCCACTGTGCCCACTCACACTTGGTTCTGGGACACAGAGCTATCTTTAGGTAGGAGGAACTCAACCAGTTCAGCAGCCTCATCAGATTCTTCTTACGCACAAACCTGAGCAGCACAACTGTCTGAGCCCACAGGGCAAGAACTCAGCCACACTTCTCTCCTGCTCCTGAGGATACACGCAAACAGAGGTACCCCCATGCTCACCCCTCGCAGGCAGTGTCTCACCCCCAAGGGAAGCAGAGCCCCCCAGGTCACACTAGTCCATAAGTGTCCGTGCAGGCAGAAGGTCTCATAAACTGGTTTTAAACACCTTGGACTGGCTGAGGGGTTTAACAAGTATAGACCCAAACGCTCCTTGTCAAGTTCTGGATCACCAGTGTTAAATCCTTGAGCAGCCAAGTAAGAAATGGACCTGCAGACAGAGAAACACGTCTCGGTGTTCTTCCCCTGCCTCACCCTCTCTGTTAGCTGGTGCATGTTTGCTTTTGCTTCTCAACTTTGCTTCTCTGTGCAAACAGTCTGCTATGAGAGGTATTTGCTCAGTGCACAAGTTTCCTGCATTTTTTTTTGTCCAGTTCTGATCATCAGGCGTTTCCAGCTCAGAAATCCAGGCCGTGAAAAATGACTTTGGCCCAGCAGTTATGCATCACCAGCCATCAGAAGCAAAGACACTTCTGTACACATGTCAGGGATGCTGCTAAGGATCCTGGACTGTCAAAACCACAGGGGAGCCTGGCCCTTTCACCCAGGAACAAAGACACCCAAAACAGTGCATCTTTGAAGCCAGGCTTTAAAAACATCAAGCAGCTGCAAATCCGCAGCACAGCCTTCTCAAAGCTCTCCTGTCTGCCTACCTATCCCCAAAGAGACTCTGCTCCAGTCACGCTTTGTAGGCCAGCCAGCTCTGAAACTCTGCCTGCTTAAGGTCAGCTTTTATATCACCATTTGTATTTTACACCAGAGCTCTACACCACGCCCATCACCAATTCACCTTCTATGGATTCAAGTGCTCAGCCTCTGGAAACATAGCAACTTTCATTTTTCCAAAGGCCTCTGACACCCATGTCTTCCAAGTGTTTGCTGCAGCTCTGCACGACACCAATCCTCAAAGAGCCTGGAACATGTCCAGTGCACTGACCAGCTTTGACTTGGAGCAGCACCAAGCACAAAGAGTCCTCAGCAGGCTATGGATGCAACAATAATACAACAAGGAACACTCCAGTTCAACAGAAACCCAAGGGACACAAACAGTTGAGCTGGATTCGGTGGATGGAGGTTATTAGTGCATTACAAATAGAATAGAAATTCAGGAAGCAGTTATCTCCAGAAAAGAAAGATTCATTTCCTTATGATGCTTGCAAGTCGCACTGCTAACTTCGGATCGGAAGAGTTGGTGCTCAGCAGAATGAAATTAAGCATGTTGGATCACACAGGACACCCGAGTGGATAATAGCAGAAAATTAATGGAAGCATATGTGCCTCAGGCAGAGGACTGGAAGACCAGCAAGAGAGCTGTGCTCAACTAAACCTCATCATGATAAATGAAACCCACGGAACATACTGCAAATGCAGAAATACAGTGATTAGCTCTACACCGGAGGTTCAACGTCTTAAACATTAATTTGCTTTCTCCAAGACAATCTCTCCCAGCCAACATAAGCACATGTATATAGTGTCCTTCAGAGACAAAAGGGTACAGGGAAAAACAATCACAAACTTTTGGAAATCATTGGCCTCACATAAGAACTTTATCCCTGGATCACCTCCAAAGAAAACCTTCCAAAACAGCAAATGAAACAGGACTGCAGAGATGAAGCAGCCTGGCTCTTAACTCCTGACAGTCAACAGTCTGGTACTTGGGAAGGCTGGTGACCCTCGGGTACCGCAGCGCTCACCTTCCCTCAGCAAGCCAAAATCTTAAGACAGGTCTTCCCACCATCAGAGTGGAGTTCAACAGAAAAAACAAGGTACCAACACAGGACACTGACTCTGGTCAGCATTTCACTGACGTTGAAGGAAGCCCATGCCCTTGTACCACGTACCTGACTGTTCCCACCGCCCCTGCCATGCCGCCTTCTCTCCTTCACCAGAGCATCAAGTACTTTGCTTGCACATTTTCAGCAATCTGTTGTTTTCACTGATACCAATTCCCTCCTTGCAAACCTAAATCCTGGAGTCTCCCTATGACTCGCCTTCACAAGAATGCTAATTAGGTCTTTACTACCCCCAGGCTTTCTGAGAGAAAACAGGCATCTGCCATGTGCACTCCCACTCCAGCTATGTTTTCCCACTCCAAATCAACAAAACAAGTGTGTTACTCGGTCAGTGACACGCAGAGGACACAGACAGCTTTGTAAGAAGCTTGGGACAGGAGCTGCATCACCCACCATGTTTCACACTCTGAAACACCACGAGGAACATCCGTTCTCCCACAGGAGACCGTGCACCTTGTGAGAGGCTGCAACGCCTGGCTCTCCATGTGCTGGGTCCTTGCTCCAATGGTGCCAGGTTTCCTCAGCACTTCCCCAAGGAACAGGCTGCTACCATACCTCTGCCCACACACAGGCTTTCCAACCTACATCATTCTCTTCCCATGACACCGTGGTATTTTTAGCATGAGGTGCATGGAGTGAAAGGCAATCCGCAACCATCAGTTGGTCACTTACATCCACCCAGAACTGTCCTTGTCCAGGACGGCCCACGCCCAGGGACACTCAGGTTTTCTAGCCAGAGAGTCTACGTAAGGACAG
The DNA here is from genome assembly GCA_013399855.1 of Oxyruncus cristatus. NCBI lineage: Eukaryota > Metazoa > Chordata > Aves > Passeriformes > Cotingidae > Oxyruncus > Oxyruncus cristatus. The sequence goes on along the minus strand of VXAY01007103.1, from coordinate 2,368,637 downwards.
CTGCCAACCCTCCTGTGGCACCAGCTTGTTTCTCCAATTCGTGTTGGCTCTTCACTCCTTCCTGAAAAGGAGGCATTTCCCAAGATCAGGCTGCCCCCAGCTCTCACATACACATGAACAGCCACAGAATAACACAAGGAGGGGACTGCTGCAAGATCCACCTTCTGCACAGCTCATGGATGACAGACATGCCCTGCAAATGCCAAGCCCTGCAGGTCTCACCTTCTGGTTCAATAACAGGAGAATGCAAGACTCCCTGCCAGACTTAGGAAAGGTATAATTGTACTTGTACAGAGGAGCAAAACTATCCTCATACTGAAGGGCCTTTGATGCAGGAATAAGCACCTAAACACACTGACACAGCTAACCAGACAAGTCACTGTGAATTAGGAATATACCACAGGTCCCCCAGCTTCCAAGCAGGTAAATCACCTTGATGCTTCTTTTCAGCTTCCCAATTCAGAAGAAGGCTCACAGTCACCACTGCCCACCTTCGAAGGGACTGGATGTTTTCCACAGCTAATCTGTATTGTTACCTGGAAAGTAGGGAGAGGAAAGATAAGGGAATATACTCAAATACAAAGAATGTGGCACAAGTGGCTTTGGAGGAAGCATTCCTTAAACGCAACATTTTACAAGCAGGATAAATCCTAGACCATGTGGCGACACAACTGAGCTGCACACAGCTGCTGAGCCAGCTATCTCTTTCTAGGGGCAAGACTACTGCTCTGCATAAATGGTTCTTTAAACTTTTAATGCCAACTGCATGAATAGGACTTTTATGGATTCCTACAGCGACGCACAAAGACATCCTCAACATTTCAGAGCTGCTCAGTAAGCCCACACGCTAGCTGCCTTCACCAGATAGCTCAGACCTCATACTAAGAACAAAACTCTTTCTTTCAGGAAGCCTGTCTCACCAGGGATGTCCTGCTGTCTCCAAGATGTCAGGGTTGCTGGCAAAGTTGGGCTAAAGCCCAAACAGATCAGACTCTGCAGCTTCAGTTCTCAGAGGCTGCACCAGACCCTGCTCCACCATCATCACTTCAGACCACTGCACAGGGCTTCTTTGTCCCCAGTTGGGCCTTCGAAGAGAGGTACAAAAGAAACCGAGACGAGCGTGTAATCAATAGGCCTCAACCTCCCTGCTCTCCTGCTGTCACTGCCATTTTTCAAGGGGAACTTTTCCTTCCTTCCTCCCCTCCTGCATCATCTCCTCCGGCACCCAAGCCAACAGCTGCGGCTGCGCTAAGCCAGCTCTGGCAGACTGCAGAGCCGCCCCTGTTGTGCTCTGGGACAGCAACATGCCAGAGCTGGGACCTCTCCATGAGCTGCTTCTGCTGGTGTGGCCAGGGCTGCTCTGCTGCAGCTGTGCAGCTGCCTCAGAGGCACTCTCCCATCCCAATGGACATGATCCAGAAGCATGGCCACAGGAGAGGCTGTGACCCCAGGCACACCACCACGTGTCCTCCCTCCTGCTGAGAAGCGACACACAGCTTCAAGGCATGAAGGGAATCAGTCCTGCTACTCTTACAGCAGGCAGGGCACCAAAACCACCCTGCGATGGATTTCCACAGCCATCTCTGAGGAATGCCTCCCCCTCCTCCTGCAGCACAAGAGGTTTACAGCCTGCTTCTCTTAAAACTCCCCGATGCAGCCCAATCCCACAATATGTCCGTGAGCAGCTGGCACTTATTCTGCTGCTGTTTCCAGCTGTGCTGCTTCTGCAGAGCAAAACAGGGGAGCCTGTGGTCTTTCCAGAACACTGGGGAGGCTCAATACTCAAATTATTGAGTACAGACACAAGCCCACTACAGGGAAGCATGGAAGAGCTGGATCTATGTGAAGACTGAACAATCCCTTCTGTCCTGCTGAAATCCCTCAAGGGATGGACATGAAGAGCACAACGACAGAGATAAAAGCTATGTTCTCAAACACACCAGTGTAGCTGCAAGACACAGAGAACAGTCTGTACTGTACTTTCAGGAAATCCTCTCCCTTTTCCATATTCATACTGTTCCAAAAACTCCTACATGACATCTCCTCAAGCTCAATGCAAGCTATTACAGAACTCTGGAAACACAGACAAAACCTTGAAGACACTCTCGCAGCACATTTAATGAGGCTGATGGTTTATCCACCTGACTTTAATCTCCCCCGCTTGTCTTCAGCAGCTCCCAGTAACACACAGAGACCTTCTGGGACTTTTTCCATATGCAGAAAAAGTGCTTTTCATTGCAAGACCAGGCTCTCAGGACTGAAATTCAAGTACTAGGGCATGGAAACACACAAGACAGCAAAAGAGGCAGCCAACATCAGGCACGTATCTCCCAGTTTTATACATGACAACTAACTGAGCCTGACCCCATGAATAGGGAAATCCCATGGCCACAGCAGGGCAGCCCCCCAGGTTACCCCACAGACACTCTGAGCTTGCTTCAGTCTCACTGGCAATGAGCACAACCCACAGCTGCCGGGCTAGCGCACAGAAACCTGGCAGGGTATGTGGGAAATGAAGAAAATCAATACTGGTTGGGTTGTTTGCAAATCTGTCTCTTCCCTCACCTTCCCGGTCTCACAGAGGACAACTCATTAGGTGTCTGGAGAGCTGCCAAAACCGGATGGGCCTGAGAAAGGATGCTGCAATCCCGCGTGAGAGATGCCTCACTGCTGGGACCCACGAACCGGATAACCGGCCCTGCCACAGCCTGTTCTAACCCCTTCCCAACCCCCTCCTCGAGACAGCAGGTGAAAGTGGTGCATGCAGGAGATAAAAAGGGTAAATATAATTCAGCCCAATGTGCACCTGTCCTCCAGACAAAGCCTGCTCCCGGAAGCCAGGCTGTGCCTCTCAGCGCACAAAGACGGGTCTAAATCTGTCTGTAATAGAGCTTTTCAGGCTGACTGAACAGTAATGTTCACAAGCTGCTCCCCTCGAGGGAATACTGTATCTTCCTCACTGCATTACCCCAATCAGAAAGATCAGTGAGCAGCTCAAAGGCAACGGTGGAAGAGGCACTGCTGATATGATTCCATTTAGAATCTATGAGAATATTTTATTCCTCCTTTTGAAAGCGACAGATTAGGTATTTCCACTTCTCTTTGAAGTCTGGCAGAACAATTCACACCAGTGGACCAAACAACCCTCGCTCCTCATTCCTCTTGCTGTGCCAGGTACTGCAGATGGGAGAAAAGCCTCTTTGAAAGCCCCCCAGAGTCACCCGAGGCAAAGCTACCTCTGCAATCAAAGGCCAAGCTCCCAGCCAACGGGTAGCGATTTCTCTTCATCACAGCAAGCTTTATTTCCATTCCAGCTTCTTTATTTTCAGAAAGTCTCCTGGAAAATTAAGTGTGGTGCACCTCTATTCCAAAAATCTTTCCTTGGCAAGTGCTAGCTTCCCACTTTCTGGCAGACACCGAAATTAAATGCAGCCTCCCTGTTTATTTCCTTCTTGCTGTGGATATGCACATCCTTGCTGAGCTCTGGAAGCAATTTGTTAGTTGGGGAAAAAATAAAGATTTCTAGCTCTTACATAAACAATGGCTGGTGGCACAAGAGCAAAGACAAGGGTTGGAGAATTTCTCACGTTTTATTAAAGCATCTCTCAGCGCAGAAGATCAGACAAAAAGAACAAACCCAAACAAACAGATGGAAACAGCTGAGTATCAAAATGTTACTGGAGGGATCGGTTGCGGCATCTTTCCATGGCCAGGACCAGACTTTCTGCCAGCCAACTTGGTTGAGACACAAAAAAGGGGTGGACTCTGCAATTCCACGGTACAGAAGCCTCCCAGAAAGAAGGTGCTCAGCACAGACCCATAATGGAAAAGCAGAGCCCAGGCTGTAACACTTGTCAAACACACCTCTGCTGATCTCAATGCTAGAAAGAAAAGGAAAAAAAAAAAAAAGAAAAAAAACTTCCTGTGCAAAAGGGGAAAATAAGCAACTCTGTCAGTGCTTCCTCCAGCCCAAAGCCCAAATTGATAGGATCATGCTGATCTAATCCAGAGGGCATTCCCCTGCAGATTATAACAGTCTCAAAGTAGGTCATGCTTGGGCTTGAGCTTCTCAGCAAGCCCAACTCTGACATATTTCTAGAGCATGTGTAGGTGCATGTGTGTTTTTCCCTTTCCCTCTAGTAGTTCGCTGTGTGACACTCATAACCAGAAACCCAAATTAGTCCACAGACAAGAGTGAAGTGCAAGGACTGGATCTCTGCTTGAAACAGCAAGAGACAAAGCTATTCCAGCAGTGATATTCCTTTCCATACACTGGCCAGAGCTGCCAGCTGTTAATGGCCAAGGGCATTCCTCCTGCCCTGGGGTTTCCAGGGGATTAGGGCTGGAATACCAATCAACCCACACACTGCCTGCACAGGGAGGGGGAAGTAAGCACAGATTTTAACAGGACCAGGGCCATGTAGGCCAGGAGCTGAGCTGAGGGAGAGCAGGGCTGTTCAAGCCAGACACATGGAGATTCTGGTGTCCACACAGGGTCCCAGTTCTTCCCTCACACTCTCCATTTCCACACTGGCTTCAGAACAAGGAGCTCATGTGGACACAGCTGCCACTTGTCCCTGCTTTGGGGATATTAGATAAGGCTGCTTCTCCAAGCTGTAGCTGACTCTAGCCTCACTCTCTACCCATCCAACCTGCTGCACACTTCAGGCTGGAACAAACAAACTAAACCCAGGAGATTTCAAGAACCTGCATTTCGCACAAGTACAATCAGGACTCCTCCACCTCAGCGCCTCTTTACCTCTTCCCTTATCACCTGAACAAAGCATCACAATCCATGTTTGCAATCAGCTCCCTACAAAACAAGGACTATAAAGCACAGTAACACTTTTGATTTGTCAGGACACGATGAGCACATCCCTATTCTCCCTTCACCACCCTAGAACAGCTACCAAACAAAACACCCACCCATACCAGATTGCTTTTACACTCATGCACTCAGAGCCCTTCCCGTAACTTTAATTTCAGATCCTCCCAGATGTCACAGCACTTGCCTCATCCTCCAAGGACTACAAACACAGGCTTTCTTCAGGGTCCTGGACTGTTTATGTGCAGAGCAAGGAAGAGAATTGCATTTGCTGAGGCTATGAATGATTTATCATCGCACTGAATGCGAGAGGAGAGGGGTCCCAGGGCTCGCTGCATGACCGGAATCTCATAGGCAGGCTGCATCTGCAGAGATGTTTGTGTGCACTCTTCAAATCATCATTAACCATCAGGACCCTCAAGAGGAGCATTTATTTCCTTGGGAGTGTAAGGGAGATGGCTGCTGAGAAAACAGCTGGGCAGGATTTAGCCCCATTATATCAGTCCATCTTGTTCCGCTCTCCCACCCCTCCACCTCCCAGTTTAGTTGGGTTTAAAAGTAGAGACAATAATGAAAATTAAAAAAAAAATAAGAGAGGAAAGTGCAGTACACAGCACAGGCCAAATGCAGGTCACAGCTCTGGTCAGTGGAAGCACACGCAGCTGCACAGGGTAGGTTTTATATTTCCAAATACCTCCCCCCCCGGGGTTTTAGGTACTCATCCCATTCTCCAGATGGTTTGCGCAGTGCTGTAAATGCAGGTGTTATAAATAAACAAAAATATGCCCATGCTGGCACGCAGTTTTCAGCTCGGAAAACAGGCATCAAGGATTCTTAATGAAATGGTATTGTAATTCCCAGCGGTTCTCCATTCTCTGGTGATTAAACAAATACACAGAGCAAAAACCCGGCCTTGACTCCATCTATGTGAGTCTTGTCACAGACTGAAATGAGGCAGGAATGCCACCCCATGGACCTCCCCCAGCCAGCTACATAGGCTGTAACTTCATATTATGCCTCTCGTTACGGGTGTGATACCAAGAGGCAACCATATTTAATACAGCACTCTGTGTCTGGGGATAAAGCAGGATGGAGCCAACCATCAATCACTCGGCTTCTCTTCCCTTGTAGGATTACACAGGCCAATCCCACGGCTAGGAAGTATTTATAAAGTAGTTTTTTTAGTTCTAGATACTGCAGACTTTTTACAGTTACTATATTCCTCTATTTTCTGAGTACTATATTTACATGCACAGAATCCTCACCTCAACCCCACTCATTAAAAAAAGTACTGCTCCCTTGACAAATAGTCCTCAGCTCCCCTCCTCTCCTTCCCAACAGCTATGAATCCTACCAGTTACCCCAGCAAAGGCTCCCTGCAACCAGGGAGAAGAAAACTGGAGCGAGGCAGAGGAGGACCAGGTAGGGGATGGGTAGCCTTGGAGCAAACCTCCCCTTTTTACTACACCCCCTGCACTGCACTTGAATCATTTCCTCCTTTCTCCCCAGGCAACCCGCGGATTAGATGCATGAAAGTACAGCAATTACCCTCTTCAATTACCCAAAAGACTCCGCAAGAAAAAACTGTTTGCAATGGAGAACCCTCTTGCCTTCTCCCCATGCAAAGCCGAACCTTTCCTCCATCATCTACAGCCAACCTACAAAACCTGTATGCTCTGCCGACTGAGACCAGCACTAAGCAGTCAGCTTTAATTTCCTTGGAGTCCTCCAAATGCAGCCTCGTGGCTCAGATGCAGTTACCCACCACTGCCTTCGGAAGCTTCATTTCTCCTCTCCCCCTCCCCAGCTCACAGCCCACATATAGCAAAATGCAAGCAGGAAGAAAAGGGAGCAGGGAAACTTCTCTGCAAAACCCTAATTTCAGGCTCTTGGATGTGGTGTGGCACCAGCGTGGAAGAATTCTTGCTCCCCACAGCCCATCTTGCTTCCCAGGGCTGTTTGGAGAAACAGCACCAGACATCAGCTGACACTAGCAATTACACCCAAATAGCAGATACAAGGTCTGTTATCGATCTGTTCCTAGAGGGAAGGACAAGCTATCCAGTAAAAAGGGGTGTCACGTTATTAAATTCTGAAAGGATAATAACCCAACACAGAGAGCACAGCTGTTACTGGTACACTTCAGGCTTCGTTTCCGAGCCTGACAGGGAGCAAAGACCATCAGAGCGCTTCAGTGTTCAGAGACAGGCCTGGAAATTACAGGAATAAATTAACATATCCATATCCAAATTACTGAGCTAAGGGGGCTGCAGTTCTGCGAGCAGGAACTGGCCTCCTGACGCTGCCAGTTACTCCCAGCAGCTGCTTTAACCTCTTGTTAGCTGATGCCAATGTTCAAACACTTTGACCTCTCCAAGCACTGCAGCTTTGCCCCAGAGTAGGAGTTTTAACAGCCCAAAGACATTCAACAGCCCATGGAAAAGGCGCAAGGGAGGTTGTCTCCTGCAGTAACCTCAGCCCAGTGTCCTGGTGAAGAGCAGCGACAGACAGCTCTGCGCAAAAGCCCAGATCAATTCTGCTGCAAAAAGAAAACATGGCTCAGGTAAGCAAACAAGCCACGGCCTTTCAACATCAGCAACTTAAAAGAATGGGAGAGTTTAACCAAGCTACTGCTGGGGGAAAAAAAAAAAATCCACGAAGAGTTATCGATTTTTATGAGCTTGGAGTCAAGAGACCCATAAATTATTCACAAGGCAACAGAGATGGCAGATTTCTTGGACATTTCAGCACCGCACCACACAGAATTACGAGCTCAGATCATCTGGCCAGGTTGTCCCACAATCAAGCCTTTATAAACAGCAACAGTGATCTCCAGAACAAGCATCTGAACGTGTGACAAGCCACTGCCAGGGGCTACAGGCAGAGCCGGACAGACAGAACCACAACAGACAAGAGGTTTCAGAGCATACTTTGGGGATTTTTCACCCCACAGCAGACAGCAGGTCTCCCTGTCTGCATTAACAAAATTACAAACATAACACCACAAATTAGAAATGAAATGCACCCTCATCCCTGCACAAACGACCTGGCCGAGGAATCAAAGTCCTTCCAATTATCCTGAAAGGCATTTGGAAATCAACACAAGAGAGCCCTACAGATACCAGCATTTATCTCAGATATAGGTTTGGGCAGAAAACTCAAGCTCAAGAGTTCTGTGACATACTCCCAGCTTCATCACAAGCCTCAGGTGCAGCCTCTGGCAACTCATCTCTCCAGGCCCCTGTGTTAAATGGAAGGCAACAGTTTTCCTCCCATTGCAAGGGAAATGCATTGATGCCCCCAGATACAAGAGCAGCCAAGCCCAGGCAGCACCTCAGATCCTGAGCTTGTCTGACCAGTCCTCGTCACCGCAGCCAACCTCCAACACCAAGAGTGGCCCCACAGATTTGCAGCACTCAAAGCACTGAGGACACATCCAGAAAAGCATGGACCAAAGAAGGTCCAGAGAGCCAGCCAGCAGCGCTCAGCCACTGGCTCCAGGTACACCAATCCCTGGTCCTGGCTGAGAACTGGGGAGTCTCTGGTTGAACCCGAGCCAGGTGTGACTCCAGAGCAGGTATGAGACCTCAGCACTGGAAAGACTTGTTTAAAAAAAACAGTGGATTGCAAACTTCATACCAAGATAAGTTTTTATGAAACCCAGTGGAGGAAGATCAATATTTTCTTTTGTTAAGTAAACGTGGCCACTGAAGACACTACAGCAGCAGCTCAGAAGACAGATTTTCTGTTTATCCACACCACCAGAAGCAGAAGTGAGAACAAAGGCAGCTGCCCTTAACCATCACCCCAACATAAACCTCATCCAGCATCCCAAGCTTTTGACTCACAGAAAGGGAAACATAAATCTCTTTGTGCTTGTCCAGAAAGAGCTGAAGGTTTTAAAAAGTGGTGGAAGGGAAGCAAGCCGAGTGTCTTTACCTTTTCCAAATCCAGAGACTTGGATGCCTGGCCAGTGGCCCGTAACAGCACCTAACCCCAAGGCTGTGTAGACACCCAAAACCCCAAGTATGGGTTTCCAGCACAAACCCCACATACTCTGTGGTAAACCTGGCAAGTTCTTGGAGGCACACTGATGGGAAGGATTCAGGGCTGAGCAGTCTCACACTAATGACCCCACAGCAGGATCTGGAAGGCAAAGGCAGCCCCCAGATTTAGCCAGTGCTGTTTGAGTTTCAGATGGTGCAGAACAGCACATTGATCCATCTATCGTCTCTGGGTTGCCATGGAGACCACAAGTCATTCCCCACCATCACCACCCCCCTGCAGACCCCCCCACTGCTTTTCAATTGATAGCTGGGCACTGGGGAAGCATTTGCAGCACCGTGGAAATTAAATCCACACCAGAGGAGCAGGGGATTCAGAGCCAACACAGCCAAGGGACCTCAGCTTCAGGCAGCCGGTCCTGTTCTTCCCCACTGAGCCAAGTCCAAGCAACCAGCCGCTCTGAGCCTCTAAGTAGTATTACAGGAAATTAACAATAATAAAGTGGGATTTTAATGCTACTCCATGGGTTCCCCTCTGACAGTTCTCACAAGGTAGCAGGGAGGGAAGACTTAAACCTCTGCAAGGGCCAAAACAGGCTTTGGAGCATCCCAGAGAATAACCCCACCAAGGCCAAGTACCATCGAGTTCCCAGCAGGATAACACCCAGGAGGACAGCAGTTTCTGCTCTTCATATGGCAGATCCACTCGAGAAGGATCACAGTTGATCCTTCACTGAAGGGAGCAGAGCACTTCTGCGCAGTGCAAGCAGCAAGATGAGAGTGGGTGGATCAAACAGATCAGACTCAGGCAACTGAACCCAAGCTCAACCTCCAGCCGGCTGCTGCTGGAAACAAGTCATTGCTTGTTCTGTAAAACACACATGAGCCACTAACTCAGGGCAGCAGAGCAGGGCCAGGCCTTAAGCACATCCTATAATCCCATCCTTCAGAAATATACTCCATAACCTCTCACCCAGGAAGCAGAGAAAATCCTTGACCTGCCTTTGGGGCAAATGTCCCACTGAGGTGTACAGCACTGCCTCCCCACACCTACCCAGTCCAGGCTCTGGCACCACAAAGTACTCAGGTGCTGTTCAGCACTACCATTTACTAGAACCAGATAATATCACATTTCCTTCCTCCCACCCCATGTGGGAGGAAAAACACCATCACGACAACCTGAGGAAAATTTTTCAAACCTTAGTACTTAGGTCTCGGCTTTTAACTCCACACACAGCCACTCGAGCAAGTCACCTGCTTAGTCAGAAGATCTGATCTGATGTAATTCCCTTGCATTTCAACAAGGAGCTGCTGTGCAGGTGCTGCACTTCTTAACGGCTCATTCCCTGCACACACAAGTGTGAAAACTCAGTGCTGGCTTTACCCAAGTCTGCAAAACCATATGACCACAAGCACCTTTTGGAGGGCCAAAGGACACGACCTTTGTGCCATGCAGAGAGGAAGAGCTGGTGCCAACAGCCCCTCCCAGCACGGTGGGTTGCTGCCAGAGGAGCCCAGCAGCCAGAACCCACTCCAGGCGCTGGAGCATGAGGACAGGGGGCAGGTGGCAGAGCACAGAAAGGCAGCTGCAGGCTGAGAGCCTTCAGGGAAACTCAAGAAGCGTGGTGTAAATACTGTATGCGCCTGGAGCCAGAAAGCTCAGCGAGGGCTGTGTGTGGCATTTCCTGAAGGTTACCTCTAATAAGTGCTGTCAGCCTGCCAGCCTTCAACTGTCTGCTGAGTCCTTCTGAGAGAAGCATGGCGAGGCCTGGACCTCTGTGGCATTGTCACAATCTGTGACAGCAAGAGCTCAAAAATAAAATTCCTCCCACACAGCACAGAAGAGGCAGGTGTGGGACACCAGGGCAAACAAACCTGCTGTAATCTGGCAGGATAGAAGGGCTCCTGGTTGCAGAGCTGGTTGCTGAGCACCGTGCACCTCCCCTCTGAAGCAGAGGCTGATGATGAGAGCCAGCCCTCACGTACCCTGAGCAGGTGAGCAGGTGGCCACGGCCCGTCCCGCTCCACAGCCCTGCTGTGCACACACAGCTGCTCAGCCCACGGCCACACAGGCGTATCCACCACGGGGTGAGACCACAGCCCTGTGCCGAGATGCTCAGGTCGCCTTCCTCTGGCAGCAGCAACCAGGGTGCTGCACCACCTCCCTCACCCGGGCAGAGGCACAGACACCGTGTCAGAGCAATCCATCAGCAGAGACAGGGTACAGCGGCAGACATTTATCTGCATTTATTTTCTAGCTGCCACCAAGGAAATTACCCTGACCCTCCCCACTCATTTGCTTTTTCCAGTGGGAACAGACAGGGCATCTTCATCTAGTCCCAGGTCTTTTCCGGTTCTCAGGGTCACAACTTTTAGCAACTTTCCAGCCCCGTGCTCGCAGCCCACTGGTGGATTTGCTCTCTGCTGCTCTTCAAATGACATGCTCAGCTCAGTAAAATACAGAAGCTTGCAACCAAGCCATGAGTGGCACCAGCTTCTCCAGCCTGGACACCAAACTTTCCAGCAAAAGCAGCAAATGCGCACAGCTCCTCTTGCTAAGCCTCTGCCGCTCTCCCCTTCCACCCTTTTCCTTTTTATTTCAGAGAACTGCTTCAAACACAGCACTGGAAATAAATGCCAGTGGTAACCAGACAGTACACAGCAGATAACAGAAACACTACAGTTGTGAGAGGGAAGAATTTGGGAGATCTGTCATTCCAGTTTCCAACAGGGGGGAAGAAAAAAAAAAAAAAAAAAGCCACTGTTCAAGGCCTCTTCGGTTACGTAAACTTCATTTCCATGTCTTTTATCACTGATAAGATAAGCCATTGCTCAAGTTCAAGTTCTGTATCAAGTAAACCATGATAATCCTCTTAGGAATTCCCCATGCCCCAGCTTGAGCAGACCTGCAGAAAAGAGCTTAAGGGGTTGCCTTCAGCTTAAAAAAAGAAACACACAAGCACACAGCCACAGACTTATTTATAATGTAGGCAAATTTGGGGCCTAGTACAGAGCACTGGAGGCTTATACAGCTCTGCCTGAATAAGGGATCTACTTCTGCCCTAGTTCATAAATGCTACAAGCTACTACTTGGTCATGCATCGCTCAGCTGAGCACCAGCCCGGAGACAACCGCCCTTCCGAGGAGGATTTCTTGCAGCAACAAGGACCTGGAGGATCTGACCCCCAAAAGCAATTAAACTGATTCGTGACCAGTCCCACACACTTTGTCCTGGATTACAGGAACAAGAATTTTTCCAGGCAGCTGATTTTATTTTTTTTTTTTTATTTCAGCACAAGTTAATGTTTTTATATCCTTTAATGCTGGTAGCAGAATCAGAGTAATTTCAAGCAATTATTGTCCTGCTTCAGGTATAAGATTTTAAACTCACGAAGACCACCCCATACTGGACTGTCAGGACATCCAGATGTGAACCATCACTGTCTATATTTGTTAAGAGGCTGATGTGATCCAATCTAGCAACTGGATATATTTACTAACCACTTAAATATGCACTCACACACCCTGCACTGTAACAAAGAAGGGCATTTCCTAAGTTTCTGATTGCAAGACGGATGGCAGCAATAAGCAGACACACAAACTCTTGCCCTCCTCTCTGCTGCTTGTCATCAGGACCCAAATTACCAGGGCCAGCAATTTTATCACAGCATCTTCCAGGGAACCGACTTCGCCTGAAGGCAATGAAGGCCAACTTTTGAAGCTTAATACTTTACTCCACAGGGCTGCATCTGGCCACCCCCGTGCAGTTCAGTAACGTGCAACCACACGCTGGAAGGGCACAGCCTCAAGCCCTTCTAAGCCAGCAGCTGCCAGAAGATCAAGGCACAAGGCGGTGGGTACCATCTGAAACTGGTGCTTAAAATGCAAATTTTCTTCAGGTCTATCTACTTCCCCAGCCAGCCCAACGGGCTCCAGCACCCACTACTGTTTCTTACTCATTTCCAGCTACCAAGACTTTCATCCCTCTGATAGCCTCTCTCCATTAGGGTCTTTGTCACAGATCTCTGAGTGTTTTATGACACTTGAACTAAAAGATGTAGCATATCAAACAAAACACATCTCACTCCTCCCCACCAGCAACTTGAAGATCCTTTAGTACTGACTGACAACCCACAATACTGTGGGAAAGGCTGTTTTCAGATCAGCTGCGGGAAAAGCTCTTCCAAGGTAGCAGCTGAATTCAAATCACACACCAATTAGCTCAGGGGGATTTTTATGTTTTTCTTTCAGGAAACCTATCTGAAAACAAAACAAACAGAAAAAAAATTGTTTAAATCTCATTAAAATATCTCAAACTGTGCCACAGGCATGCCACATTTTCTACCGAGGAAAACAGGAGCAGCGCGAACTATTTTCACCCCATCAGAAGGAGTTTTGTCCTTTAAACCCTCTTATGCGTCCCCCCCTGCTTCCAACCAGACAATGCAGAGGTCCAGAGCAGCTACAGACCTGTTCAGCATCACACAGCAAGCAAACCACTGTGCCAAGCAGCGTGGGGCTGCCCTGTATCTTCCCCACAAGATGAGGTTTTCCACGCTGCTCTCCTCAGGTTTTCGCCTCTCGCCTCAAGGCCACATGCAGATGACCGTGCTTTTTCTGAAGCCAGTGCCAATGAGGCCACTGCATTCGTTATCCAGCAGGATAATGACAGAGTGCAATTCAGTCAACAGCAAATCCTCCCCAGGGAGATGCCCTCTGACCTTCCCTGAGCTGGGGGATGAACGCAGACAGCCAGATCTCAGACAGGCGGCAGAGCTGAGTGAATAATTCCTAATGAATCCTTTCATCTCTTCTTTTGTTTTGGGGAAGGGGGGAGTGGGTGGAGGGAAATAGTTTGGTACTATCCACCAGCAGAAAATTATTTTCTAGAGCTACCCCAAATCACTGTCACCCGAACCACATTTTTCACGGCTTCTGCTCAGTACGTGAGCGCAGAACACAGGCTGCTTTCTGCAGAGAAGCCCCTCATGCAGACGGCCAGTCTGGGCAGGGAGAGCGACAGCCAAAGCCCCAGCGAGAGCAGGGATGCTCCTGCAAGCCTCGCTTAATATCACCCTTAGGCAGCCAATTGAGAGTCAGTCTAAGATTTCCGCTCAAACCACATTCTTGCCAACAAAATTCAGTTCCACTGACACATCAGCAAACACATGAAGGACAAGAAAGTTCATGAAATAAGGCTCCCAGAAAGTGAGGACCTTACCTCTCTCCACATGTCAGTCAGCCCTCTCTATCAATTTTCTTTCATTTTCCAAGCCACAAGCTGGAAGGATAACAAGGATGTGATAAAAGCAGATTTATTTTTTCCCCAACAAAAAGAAGCAATTCCCATTTCTCCAGTGTGAATTCAGCTGTAGAATTCAGTTTAGCAGCATCTCCTGAACGCTCTGTGTCATCCAGAGGCATTACAGTAACTAAGGGTGGAAAAACAGCTCACAATTCTGAGATCTCAGATCTGCTTCACAAACCTTCAGTCACCCATGCAGCACCCAGGCCTGTGGGCACTTGTCTGTCAGTGGGATGGTACCCGTTTTAGCCACACAGTTTTTATCCCTATCTCTCAATGGGTCCTGAAATCAGCCATGTCTGAAGCAGTCACTTCCAGCTGCAACAGCATTTACACAGATTTACCCTCATCAAGCCCCACCTCACCAGTTTTTGGTTTATATTGGGAACAGAAATTACACGGAAGGACCACGGTCACTGGATGCTCCCTGCCCAGGCAAATGAACTGACATGAACCTACACACTTAAACAGAGCTTGGCTCGTGTATTTATATAGATGCCAAATCCTAGGGATATCAATGACAATCTCTTCCCCAGTAAAACCTGATTACAGCGCTGGACTCTCTAAAGCCCCACTGCCACCTCCCACATCACCCAGGACATCACGGCCAGCAAACCCCTCCAGGTGCCCAGCACAGCAGGGGTTCCAATACCAATGATTAGGCAGATCTTCAAAGGAAGAAAAACAAGAGTCCTGGTCAATGACTGACCAATGTAATGGCTCAGGCTACTCTCATGTGCTCCTCTCACAGCACATTTGTTTGCTGGGCTGCCCAAGAGGTTTCCAAGGGTCAAACACGAGGTCATCAGCTTTGCTGAAAAATATAAAAAGCTGGAACTGCAAGTAAGGAAGGTCCCAGTACTTACAATTAAGGCTAAAAAGACATGAAAATGCAAATCCTTTAAGTTCAAACATACCAGAGGCAGCATCAAAAAGAAAAAGAGGGGGGGAAAAAAAAGGATCTTATGGTTTTTGAAGATCAGACCTTCGCAACATTTAGTAATCCATGTAAAATTCTGCCCAGCCTCAAGGACCAAGAGCGGCTGTGGAAAGCAAAACCTTGCTTTCAGGCTATTTTGAGAAGCACTCACAAGGTTTATCCCAGAAACTGCTTTCTGCCTACTCAGATTTCTCAACTGAGCCGATCACATGGTGTTTCGATGGACTGCTGGAGACACTTGAGAATAGCAGTGCTGTCGGCCGCTATCTGCCTGGCACAGGGTGGTTTTTAATTGAGGCTGAACTCTTAAGTCCCTGCTGCAGTCTGCAGTTCCAATCACTGAAACAATAATTAAACCCAGGAGAAACAGTGCAAAGCAGCAATGCCTTTAACTAGTACATTAAAATGAGGAAACCTGAAGACATGCACAGACATCTCCAGGATGTGCTGTTTTGTTTCATGCCTGAGGATTTCACAGATTTTAAACAGGAAAAGTCAGGGTGGCAGAGATCCTGCAATACAGAAGCAGGACAGACACAGGAAAGTATTCACTTTCACCTCACCCAGTCCAAGGAGGAAATCAGAGCAAGTTTTTCCCATCCAAGTTTGGGACCTTCCTCCCAGGGGATCTGAGAGATTACAAAGAGAGGGGAATGCAGAGCAAGAGAAGCACCAGTTTCAGCCACCCTCCCCAACTCAAACAGACCCGTGAAGGAAACCTGTTAGAGAAACCATCCTGACAAAGTCCGTGCTAGCGGCAAAGGCTGCTGGTGGATCAGACAAGTTCTGCCCTGAAATCCGAGGGGAGAGACTCAGCCTGGAAACAACTCTCCATTAGGTTAATTAGTCAAGTTTGATGTATCCAAGTCAGTTACCATGGTCACAGGAACTGAAGAGTAATGCTTTACACAGATTTTCCTGTGTGGGACTGGGGAGCTCATCCAGCCCCACCAGGCCCCTCAGCCGGGTAGGGAGGAACCTGCTGCCCCGGGACACCCTGGGCTCTGTGCCAACGCCCTCAGCCCAGGCTGGGCTGCTCACAAACGCTTACTGGAAGAGCTCCTTGTCCATAGACCATAAGGCTGCTAAAAATAGCACCAGAGATAAACCAGGTTAATGACACATCAAGAAGATGCATTTGCACACGGAAATAAACAGAATGCATGCGAGATCTGCCCTCCACCTGCCTTTTGGTTGGTTGGCTTTGAGTGGGGGGGGGGGGGGGAAGAAAGAAAAAGGATGCTCCGTTCTCTCTTAAAAATTCAAAGCCCATCTGTCAAAGAAGTGATAGAAAGCTGTCCTTCTCTCCAACCACCACCCCAAATGCAGCTGAAGCTCGTCCGTCAATTGCACCGGGGCAGAGCCCACAGTGTGTTACAAACAAGCAAATATTTGAAGTGCCATTGGCTACATTATGATCAGCATCCTGTCAGTCACTTACAACTCTACGCGCTGTAGCACACACTCAGCCGTGCTCTAAAGCACAGGAGTAAAACCTACTGCCACCTCAGGAACAGCAGCAGATTTAGAAAAGAGTGGGAGAGAAAAAGCAATTTGCAATTCAGCAAAGCTCCTGTGGCAGAGCGGTTTTAAACTCCCTTGGGAAAAGCACCCTCCCCTCGCTCTCACTCTGTTCATCAGGTGCCTCACTGAGCCAGGACTGATGCCTGCAGAAGCTGCCACAGAGCACAGAGGATGGCATCTGCCCAACTTTCCTCTTCATCAGCTCTCCCGTGGATATGCAGGGCCACAGCACAAAAGCACAGACTACTTGAGTCTCCCAGGGAGCACAAGCAAGATTATTCAAGGAACAAAGGTGCTGCAGCCGGCAGCCAGCACAAAGCAGCAACAATGTGAAAAGCTCAAACCCTGACACGAAGGAACATTCCCAGCACCATTCTCAACCAACTCAATTTTCAGCTCACGGAAAAGGAGCAAATGCCACAGACCTTCCCAGATGCCCAGATCATGGCAGAAATTACTGAACCTTTACCAACACTGCCTGACCATGACTCCAAGCTGAAACCACTGCTGCTGCAGGAACATCAACAGAATCCTATGTGAGGGTCTGTCCCCCTGTTGCAAAATTGGCTGGTTTGTCCCTTGCTAAAAGGAGACACATGACATGTCTGCAAACAGGTCAGTGCAGAAATCTGGGGAGAAAATCTTTCCCTTGGAAGGGAATTTCAGGACTGTGAAAATGACTCCCGCAAAAAGGGCTTGAAACACAACCAGGTTGTGTAAATTACAGCCATTCTTCCCTGATTTCAGACTGCCTGTCCCCTGGCTCCCCATCCCTCCTTGCAGCGCCCATACTACCAACAAAGCAGTGCCAACTTACACAAAACTGTGACATTGGTGAAGACATTCATTCAACTACTCAGGTCAAAAATAAAAGGAGAGAGAAGCACTGCGATAGGAGCACTGAGGGGCAGTGAGGTGGCAAACTCCTTCAACCGGCACTGCAGCCAAAGTCCCAGAGCTCAGACCTTAAAAGAACTCAGCGGGATGCTCTAAAACAGGTGGTAGAAATCACCCTTGTTTTACAGTCCCAAACGTATTAAGAGATACAATTCATCTCCAGCTTTCTTAGCACGTTAATGTTGAGCTGTTACCTTTCTTTTTTTCCCCCCTTCTGCACAAGCCTTAATTAGTGGCTTAATACAGATTTCGCTATTACAACTTATCGGAACACTGGAGGTTGGCCTTGTGACAGGAGGGCAAAACACGAGAAGACCCCTTTATTTCTGTAACTAATTGTTCTGCCTCCTCAACACACACACCCCCCAAGTTAACTTGGCAAGGCTGCAAGGCAGGCGAAGCTGCTGTATTTATTTAGACATTTCTTCTGCTGGTTAAAGGGCTTCGTAAGGCAGATTGCAAGTGGCCAAGACAGCACAGGCACCTTTATCAAGTTTTTCATGGACTGGAACGAGGGAAGAAAGACTCAGGATAGCAGCATTCCTGGCTGTCACCTTTACAATGGGTATTTTAGCCTCAGTTACCTAAGAATTAATTGGCAAGATATTCAAGAAGTTCATAAAGGCAAGTGTGAACACTCACTTATTTCTGGCTACAGCCTTCTTACCCTAGGGATCAGACTCTGTAAAACAAAAATAAGTACGTGTAGACTGCCTGATCAGAAGGCAGGGGAGTGCCTCCATTAGCCAAACACATTAAGTGCCTCGAGCAGCAACCGGGTAACTCAAGGCTGAGGAGTCGAGCACAGACATGTTCTTCCCGGAACAGCCCCACGCCTGCAGCCACGGGCCTGACTCTGCACCCATCTTCCAACTCAGCCAAAGGTTCAAGGTGTTTCCGCATAAAACAAGGAACTAGAGCAAGGCAAACAATAATACACTGTGTGGAGAGCAAAACCTCCTGCTGAGAAGAAATCCACAGACATTTAAAAAGCACAACCGAACAAAATGGAAAAAAAAAAAATAAGACACAGATGGAGCTTAAAGCTCTTATGTCTTTGCAACAGACCAAAACTCACACTGCCTTTGGCAAGGGAAGCAGGAGCAACCAAGGTGCTTGTGTCTGCCTCTGCAGCACAAATCCTCCATCTCTGGACAAAGTAAATTCCCCATTTTTGAGCTTTCTCTGCTGTTGGCAGAGTTTAAGGACATTCACAGAAGTGCTCTGGATTTCATAAGCACCAGTCTCAGTGGAGAAGATGCAAACCTTAGCTCTCCACAGTGAGAGAGTTAGAACGAAAACACAACCCTTAAGGTACATGCTGACATCTCTCTATTTCTGTTTCATAATGCTGGAGAAAACCCAAAACCCTGCAGTGTTTCTCACTCCGACACCACACAGCCCTCAGGAACGCTGCTGGCAGCTGGCTGGGTTCTGGACCAAAACCACAGCAGCTCTTTACGTGCATCTCTAATCATGGCATCTCAAGACACGTAGACACCGGAAATAATAAATAAAAAAAAAAAAAAAAACCCAACAATTTTTCTAGCAGCAACCCTGTCAAGACATGAAAGTAAAGCAAAGACTAAAACCTACAAATGAAGAAGAAAAAAGAGAGGAAGAAGAAAAAAGGGCTGGCTGACACCTCCTATACATGCTGTCAGCAGGATCATTTGCTCCAAAAATAAGGATGTCCAACACATCTAAACTGATGACATGACAACTGCTTCACAGTCCCAACACCGGAGCTGCACAAAAACCTCTGAACACCCATTGCCTCGCAGTTCAGTAAAAAACAAGCACTTGTACTCACTCAGAGCACGCAGACACCATGTGCCGCTCCCCAGAAAGTTTCAGCTCTTCACATCCCCTCAAGCATCCACTTGGGCTGCAGAGAAGCCCTTTCAGCCCTCCACCCTTTGCCAGTCACGCTCAGCAGCTCCAGCCACGAGCCTGCAGCAGAGCTGGCTGCCCAGGTGCCTGTGCCACATCATGCAAAAATATTTTAACTGTAGCCTAACAACTCCCAGAGCAAGCGCAGAAAGGGAGTGCTGCTTACTCCTGATGCCCCCCAGCCAGCAGCAACCAACCTCCTACAGAGCCTGGACATGCTCAGGCTGCCTCATCAGCACCTCCAAGTGAGTGACATTTAAGACCAGAAAGCCTTAAATAAGAATACCAAAAACTTTTTCCACTGCCAGTTCAGAGAGTTTTCCCAAAACACACAGACTCCTGTAATGCAGACCTTGCTGCATTTTATTTCTTTGACAGTTTTTAATCACCTCTGGTCTAGCATTTGGAAATTATTATTCACACACACAACAGGAACAAGGCTGCAGGGAAACATGAATTTCACTGGCCTGCCTGGTTTTGTCTGTGGACACCACCTCACATATTACCAAATCAAAACAAGCCGGCCAACTTGAGCGTGAGGGGGAAATGAAAGGGCAGCCCGGTGACCTAGAAACGAAGCTGACACTCTGGCATGAGCTTGAAACTCTGCAGCAAAGGAAAAAAAAAAAAAAGCTGTAACTGCTTTCAAGATGGAGCTTGAAAAGTTTATTAATGGAATTATATGACATGGTACCCACAGAAAAACAAGGACTTGATCAAGGAAGTCTTTCCAACAGGAAAGAGTCATCCTCTTTGCCAAACAAAAGAAACTCTAGTGCAAGAGAAGAAGGGATACAGTTACTCAAGGTCCAGACGCAGGAAAAATACCCCCAGCAAACAAGCGGAGAAATTACCGAACACACAGCTCTGATACCAAACACCACTAGCTCTGCTACACACCCAAGATTTACATACCACATATCACAAATCACACAATGGTAACGGCATGGGCTTGAGGAGTCAGTACACAAAGCTTTAGGGCTTCAAGCAGTGGATCAGGAATGCTGCAGTCACACGCCTCAGCACTGATCCAATGCAAACTTACCCTGCCAGCTGTAATTCGTTCAAAGAGGGTGTTAACAAGTTACCTTTGTTCAAGCAAGTTTCAGGCTTGATCGGTAATGTCCATATCACCAGCATAAAACCGACACAGATCCGCATCGCCCTCCAGCAAGGCTGACAGGAGAGGCGTCACAAGCCAACTTCCAGCCTGGACTGTGCGTGCACCATCAGGTAATCCCGTGGAAATCACTGGGGACTCACAGCCTTCCAAAACCAGCTCCTTACAACATCAGACAGAGAGATCACGCGGCCTCAGCAGTAAACACTTATGCAGAGAGCTTCTGCTACAAGAGCCAGGTGCTGCCACCGACAAACCACGTGCTCTGCAGCGCCGCAGGTACGTGTTCGAGAAGTTTGCAGAAGCTGAAGAGACTGAGCTATTTATGAAGTGATCAAGTACCCATGCAGCTGAGATCTGGCGCTATAAAAATTTAGCTGCTGGAGTAATTTTATAAGGTTTTTAACTATTTTCAGAAGAAAGCCAACTTTCCATTGTTTGCCACAGCTTGTTAGAAGCCCACACATCCCGCAGCGTAGAGGAAAGACTCCCTCCGCCCTCTCCAGACAGTGCTGCACGGCTTGAGGCACAGACAGATTTTCAGAAAGCTTGACTTTGCCTGCCATCCTACTCACCAATTCGACTCTCCCACCGCATCCCACTGACATCCAGGTGCAAGGTTCAGTCCTTCACTGTGCTGTGTTGCACTAATCAGGGCTCAGCTCTTTACACAACCACCTAAGCCTCCAGACCTTGCAATTAAACACTCCCTGAGGAGGATGAAACCTGCCCACCTGGGAGACAGCAAGTCCTCAGGGACTGATCACAGACGATGGGATGATCTGCACCAGGAACCTTCCCAAATCCTGTCATCCTCCACCCACGGGCTGACACATTTCTTTCCTTCTGCCTTCTTCAACATAGAGACAAGGAAGAGTGCATTACAAACTACTCTCTTGCCCCAACATGCACAGGACAAACCCAAACTGTGCTGCTTAGAAAGCTGGTGAGCAGCATTCAGGTACCAGCAAAAGAGCACCAGCCTGGAGCCCACAGAAAACAAGGGTTAGAAGACTTAAAAGTCTCCAAAACTACATGATAGATGGTTACACCAGTGGAGTATTTCTTCAGTTCCATGAGCGGGCAGGGAGAAGCACACTCAGCCAGGAAGGGTTAACTTCCCACAGATTTGGACCAAAACTGCATTTCTGGGCAACGCCACTCTGTCCAGCGTTACACCAGGGAAACAATGCTAAATAAAGATTACGCCAAGTGGTATTATGTAAATAATTCTCTTCCACAATGAAAGGATAAACCCAGACTGCTTGGTTAGTTATTAACCCGCAGAGAGGAAATCCTGCCGGCTCTGCCTCCCTCCCTCAACACACGCACCACCCACCCGGAGAGCCACAGCCAGGGCTGAAGCCACCAGAGACAATACCCGCACCGTCCCCGCCTCCCTCCCCCGGCCTCCACACATGCTGGCACTCTCCCGTGGACCACTTCCCACAGGAGGAAACCATTTGGGCCCCACCACACTGCCTCCTCCCAGGGCAGCCCCGCTCCTGGCTTCACCACTGCTGCCAAGGCTGGACTTGGCCCCCTTCCTCTTTCTCATCCTCCTCCCACCACCAGTCCAGGACACGAAGGGCTCCCTTCCCTTTGATGGGAACACGCTCCTCAACACATCCCTCCTCTTGAAGCCCTTCCCTTCCCCTCATGGGCTGAATCCACTGGAGTCTGCCTTTGCCTGCACATCTTCTGCCCAGAATAACTTACTCGACCTTTCTGCCTCCATCTCTCCCTGCAACCTTCCTCCCACCTTGGCCTCACGTCTGAATGCTTTATGTTTGTCGTACAATTTTAAATCTGTCAGCAATTCATCCATCTGCCGCCTCCTGGGTTTTTAATGCCGCAAACCGTTCTGGGATACAGCCTTGCCTAAACCTCTCAGTGGAAAACAAGGCTGTACCTCATTCAGAAACCAAACTGGCTTTGAGATCACTTCTTTCCAAGGTGCTGGGCTGTTTCAAAGACAGGCTTCTCCCCTACAGCTAGCAGAAAAGCCATGATGCTATCCGGTCTAAAATAAACATTATGGGAGCAGCGATAAGGGGAAATATTTCAGCTGACTAAGAGCAATGTGGGTTCAAATCCAAGCGTAAGCTGATATTGCTTGTAATTTGTTCCTGAGCCAAAAACATAGACTGGGAGTGAAAAAATGGAAGGCATTAAACAACAAGCAGCGTACTGAGCGACTCCAGAAAACTTCAGCATTTCCATTTATGTTATTATTTTTTTAAATAACCTTCAGTTTCACGGATCATAAAGTTAATTTGGAGTTAACTTCCCTTCTCTGTAACTAGACAAAGCTGCTATCCTTTACATTCGTTAATGTTTGCTCAGTGCTCCGCAGCTATAAAGACAGCACTAACCATTATCAGCATCCTCTGTGCACCCAGCAGGCACATAATCGCACCAATTGCTTTGCTCTCGCTGTCCAACCCCCGCCCCGTGCCCCAGATCTCCTCCAGCCCTGGCACTGTGGTAGCACATCACAGCCATGGCCATGTCACTCCACCTTTACTGCTCTTCCTCCAGCGCCAGCACAGGTCACCTCTCCCCTGCAGGCAGGGCTCCTCTCTGGACCTCTCCAAGGGGATCAGCGGCCGAGCACGCACTGTTGGCAGCGCTGTCTGCAGAAATCGGTGCCTCTTCTCGCCTGCCCAACCTCAGCCACAACACATCTCTTGGCTTCGCACCATGAAGACAGCAGGGGTGCTGCTACTGTGTGAGCACTGCCTGCTCACCAGAGATGTCCCCTTCTGGGGCACCCTCCTCGCCTTCAATAAGGAACAGTCCACACCCCGAGAGACTCCAGCTGCCAGAGGCAGGTTGGCAGGAATGGAGAACTGGTGGCCTCGAGAAGGGAAGTGACAAGTAGGGTGGGCAGCAGGACTGGGGGTACAACCCAGATTTCTCAAGTCCCAGTACAATGCCGCTGATGCCTCATGCTCAGGTCAGGGTTCACTTCCCAAAACTGACAAATCACTCATTTCCTTCTGCTCTTCTGTCCTCCTTCCCTTCCTACCAGATCCCTCCCCTCACTCTGACCAAGCTTTTATGGGCATTTTCATGCCCTCTGTTCTGGAGCTCTAGCTCCCCTCCTCAGTCCTTTTTTAGGAAGCATCTCTGCTCTAGCCATGCTCATTAAACAATATGCATTTTCATTTTCTACCACAATGCAAAGATCTATCCTTGACATTACAGGGCAATTTGGAGACCCCGACACCTGTGTGCCAGCACAAGCTCAGCCATAAATAGCAATTCTTCACCACTTTCCTATGTCGATACACAGCAAGGGCTCTTCAAAGCTGCACAGGAGCCTGTGCCACAGCAGCCTAGATGAAAATCCATGACCTCATGATGCCCAAATCCTTAAGCAGCTGCAAAAGCCTCAGTCACTAATCAGAGAGGCGACCGGGTGCTGCTATACCTCATTTCCAGCTCCATTAGAGCTGACCCTGCTCTCTGCTGAAATCCCTCAGTGAAGACTAAAGCAAGCCACCGTTCACACAAATGCAGCTGAACAAGGATAACAGTCCTCTTAAGAACACACTGCCCTGGATTTCCATCTCGTGTATCCCTGCATCTAGCCTGTGGTCTGCATTCGGGGGATCATCGCTCACAGGCACAAAACCCAGGGGGGAACCAGCACTTTGCCACTGCAAGTGACAAGCCCTTGCACTGAACAGGCAAAGCACTCATGGGCAAAGAGACTCCTCTTCACCAGCCCTCCAGCAGACTTGCTCTGACACATCTAACTTCGTGTAACCTCCCTACTCTCAATTTTCTGGCTTGTCAAGTGATCTGGTCAGAATGAGATATGGGGCTAGGGATGGGTAGTACTGCACCCCAAATACAGGCCCTCTCAAACCCATGCTCCTTCGCAACTGCTCAAAACCCGCCTCTGGAAATTTAATCCTCCTTTGTATCTACTCATCTAGAAACTGGCGAGATCGTAACTTTCCTCCTCCCCACAGGGCCACGAAGATGATGTATCTCAGGAACATATATTACAGCTGGCTTCAAGCAGGTTCCTCCCAGGACAACCTGACCGCAAACAGGACAGTATTTCAGCAGAGGCCACTAAAAACCTGAACCAGCAGTGGGAGGAACACCAGGAGCCATCAAGGGGACAAATAATTCACAGCCATGTCACGAAGATATCTCCTATGACCCAATTCCAGACAGCACAGTCCAGAGCTGCCGTGGAGATGAGAGGGGTAACTCTCCACACGTGCAGCTATCAGCACAGCTGCATGCACGCTGTCACTGCCAATCATAACAAAACTGCCTTTACCAGACTGGATCTCCTAATTACAAGACATGAACACAGCCTGAACCAACCCTCTTTGGATTTAGCACAGGATTGCTCCAGGGACTGGTACAACCTCCACTGGAGGCAGCTTGGCTCAAATCCAACCACAGCCATTAGCAAGTGAAAGGTATTGCCAAGGAGCAGCTGTTTGGTGGCTTGCCTGAAACAAGTTTATGGTTTCAGTGCAGATCCTGTCACAAAAAAATGCCAGTCACCTCCCTGGAGCTCAAAGGTGTGAAGGCGGGAGCATCCACCCACTTCTCCAGCACTAGAGATGCTGGCGTGGGAGGCGTTCCCATACAGGCCCAGTACCAGCTCTGCAGAGCCGGCCCTGACCTCCGCAGGGGTTTCAGAACCAGGTATGTTTTGCAACTTGGCAGAAACAACAGCTAAATAACAGAAACCACCACCCACATGAAGCCAGAAGAACAACGTACCAGTGTTTTCCTGCCCCAGACGTGTGCGTGCCCCATCTCCTCTCTCGCACCAAAAATAGCTTCTACATTTTCCCTTTTGGCAACAACAAACCGAGGTTTGAATGCATTTGCTTTCAATAAACTAAACACGTTTTGCAAGAGTCTCTCTCATATTGAAGCTTACTCAACTGAAGTTATAAAATATTCGTCACACGCAAAACTTCCCTCCCATGGCATCTTGGGACTCAGCCCCAACACACTCTGCAAACCTTGCTGTGTTTCCCACCCAAGGCACGGCTCCTACGCAGAGCTGGCCGACCCAGGCACACAGGAGGCTTGAGTTAAATCCCAAAGTCACCCAGCGAGTCAGCAGCAAAACTCAGAGAATTAAGTACAATTTCATTAAAGCCATCCAGGAATACATGGCTTCACTAAAACCCTCCAGGAGTTTTGCCACCACTTCCAGAAGAGATGGAAATGCTCACTCAGCTCTCCCAACTCACATTGCTTCCCTTTATGAATTAGTAGTAGCACCAAACGTTTATCTGTAAGGCACATGGCAAACTTAACCTTAACCTTGCTGATAAAAACCCTACACTAAATGGTAGATAGAAATGGAAAAACTCTCACTCCATTCAGCCAAGGAATACCAGCAGAACAACATCACATCCACCAAAGCCAAATAATAAATACCAGATTCAGCAAAACCCTGACATTTTCAGGCATCCAGAGCACCAACCTTTGCTTCACGGGAATACCGAGAGGTCGCCAAAAGAGTTCAAACCATAAATGCCTGTGAACCGAACGGGTTAGGAAACACCCACTGCACAGATCACCTCCAGCAGCACTGTCCGCTCCAGCACATTCTTGAGCTGACCCAAAACACAAAGTTCAGGGAGCAGACGCAGCCTCCAGCGCAGGCAGCAGTGCCTGCAGGCATGCAGGGCTTCCACAGGGTTCAAAGCGCTGGAAGGAGGGATGGGTTTGCTGGGTCAACACGGCCCCACGCCCCAGGCAGCCCCAGCCCGAGTCCTGCAGGTTTTGCTGCTTCAGTGGCGTTGGCAGCAGCCCACATGGCAGGCAGCTGCCTGCACCCACTGCAGCCTGCTCTTTGTGCATTGTCAGGGCAAGGGAGCAGGAGGAAGGGCCGAGGGAGAACAGGGAACAGGAAATTATAAGAATCGTCAGGGAAAAAAGCAATCACTCCAGAGACTGCAGCTGGGGTTCAGAGAAACGTGCACTTGTTGCCTGCAGACACCAGCCCGGTTACCCCCCGTAAATATTCACACACTGAACGCCACATGGCTGGAGGAGTGAGCCAGGGGGGCTCTGGTCGTGGCCAGCGCCCGGTCGTGCCCCCACACCCACTGACACGGCCCCGGGGCGCAGAGCTGGTCCCCCACCCGCGCCCGGTGACCCCTCGGATGCTCATTCATTGCCCCGGGCTGTCGATCAGCGAAACCCACCGGCTTCGAGCGTGCGGGGGGAAAACAGCCGGAAAACACAGGATTGAAAGAAGGGAAGGAAAAAAAGAAGAGGGAGGGGGTTAAAAAAGGCCTTTGGGTGCCCCACCCCGCAGACGGGTGTCCCCGCCACTTTGCCAAGTGCGGGGCTCCCCCCGCGCTCCCCAAACCCCACCGCTCCCGGGCGGCGCGTTCCCTCGAGGGCAAAAGCAGCAAAACCAACAAAACAAAAAGAAAACAAAAAAAACAAACAAACAAACAAAAAAAACCAAACAAAAAAAAAAGAAGAAAAAAAAAGAAAGTTTCTCCCCAGCGAGCAGCTCCCGCGGCACATTTTCATTTTTACGTAACGCGGCCGCCTTTCCCCGACCTGCGGGGAGCGGAGCGGGGCGGCCCCCCGGCCCGGCCCGCCCGCACCCCGGCACCGGGGGGGTCCCCCGGGGCTCCCCCCTCCCTCCTTACCTAATCCCGCCGGCAGCTGCCGCCCCCCATGGCCGCCGCCGCTCCCG
>VXAY01007103.1:2271055-2341093 GCA_013399855.1 Oxyruncus cristatus | reverse complement strand
GGCCGCGCAGCGCCCGCAGCGCCCGGCGGGTCCCGGCGGAGCCGCGGCGGTCTCGGGGAGCGGGGCCACCGGCTGCACCCCTGTCGGTGACTGCATCTCTATCACCGGCTGCATCCCCTGCACCCCTGCCACCGGCTGTACCCCTGCCACCGGCTGCACCCCTGCCACCGGCTGCACCCCTGCCACCGGCTGCACCCCTGCCACCGGCTGCATCCCCCTCACCCCCGTCGCCGGCTGTACCCCTGTCACCTGCTGCACTGGTGCCACCAGCTGTACCCCTGTCACCGGCTGCATCCTTGCCACCGGCTGCACCCGTGCCACTGGCTGCACCGGTGCCACCTGCCATGCCGGTGTTCCCAGCTTTACTGGTGCCACCGGCTGCGTTAGTGCCCTTGGGTGTCATCAATAATGGTTCTGGTGAAAATGAGGGATTCTCACCCATGATGTGAGCTGGACCAGCAATCCTCTCATCCCAGTGCTACTTCAGACACAAGCACTTCGTTGGAGGGTGTCACTTGCCACTTGGCTCCCTGAATGCTGCCAAGGGGCAAAGTTTCAGCCTGGAGAAGTTGATATTCGGAGCATCCCACAGTGCCATAGCAAGGAAACCTTAGTTTTCTCACAAAAGAAGGTGGTGATCTCCAGGAGAAGACTCCATGGTGCCCTGGATTCATGTCTGTGCTGTGATCCTGGCTGCGTCAAAAGCCTTCCCAGGGTGGGATCTTTGCAGGGAAATCTGAACAGTTTAACAAGCAAATGCCCAGAGTAACTGGCACTGAGGCAGCCCAGGTCACTGCTGTACCATTCCCACCTTCCAGTTTCACCCCCCAGCTTCTGATTTTAACTAATAACCTACTTTTTCATACTTTTTCTTCCTCTCCATCCTCACAGGGGGATAAAGAAGGTCATGCCCCCTCAGCCACCACCATTCCTGCTCCACTGCTGCGTGCTCCCTGCCTGGGAGACACCACCCCCTTCTCCCTGCCATGGGAGGTCCATGGAGGACCACAACAGATGGAAAAGCATCTTGCAAACTTCCACTTTTCCCTCCCTGTTCCAGCAGCTGGAAAAACCTCCATGTCTCCCTCCCCACTCCAGCAGGCAACGTGGGCAGAGGTGGGCAGTCACGGGTTCCCTGCTGCTCTGCCTCCCGCAGTTCATTTCTCTTTTCCCACATCTCCATGAGCAGTGTTTTCCTGGGAGCGGGAGAGCAGGGTAGCGGGCAGCTCACGGCATTCCTTGCCCCAATACGGCTGCGCCGCTGCAGGGCAGAGGGACTTTCCCAGGCCTGGACTCGGTCTCCTTAAGTCACCCGACTTGCTATGTAAGCACAGGCACACAGCTCGGTGTGAGCATAAACACCAGAAGCAGGAGGCAAATTGCCTCGAATGAGCCTGATGCACCAGGAAAAGCAGGAAAAGTTGCCCTCCTGTGCCTGGGGTAGTTGGGTGTCCACCAGCTTCAGGCAGCACCTTCTGTATGGTTCGAGACTTTGGTTTTAAGAGTTTATCCACAGGCTGAGTGCCTCCTGAAGCAAAGGAGCAGATCAGATCTTCACGTTTATCTTGGCAGATAAAAGGCTGAATTTATCCCTGTTGTATTGAGGGGTTTCTCTGCTCCAGCTATTTAGCACTTCTGGAGCTTTTTTCTTTTTTCTTTTTTTTTTTTTCGTATCTGTAGCGTTTCACTTAATGAATAGAAGGCAACTCCTGTACCATGGCAAAAAGAGTCAGGACATTAATTTTACAGGAGCGAGGCTTTTAGATTACAGTGACCTTAGAACAACATTAGAATCAAATGTATTTGAATAAGGCCCTTAGGGTTGAACACTCTTTCCAGCAATGCTGAATATCCTGCCAGAGAACAGATGGATTTTTTGCCCGTTCCTGTGGTCCAGAAGGCCATGGTCCCAAAGGGTATCACTGGGCTGGTATTTGCAGTGGGAATATGAGCTTTTGGCAGTAGCATTGCTCTTGTAACAGCGGGGTTGATTTTCTTGTGCATTTCGCTGTTCTCTGTCAGCCTGGCCATTGGTAATTGGGATCAGCAGCTACTGATCCCAGTGATGTTTATAAAACCATTATGCAAACCCACTACACCCAGTAATCCAAAAATAATACCAAAATTACCCAGTAATACCCAAAAATAATGCTTGCCCCAATGCTGTGGGGCTAAGTGACTATAAGTGTGGGTCAAGACCAAGCAGTGAATCTCTTTGGCCAAATCACACCTTCATCATCTTCATCTTAATAACTGCCTAATGAGGGATGTGTGACTCTCCTTAATTCAAGAAGCTAGATGTGTTTGTATGGAGCTGCTGATCCCGGGAAAGCATATCCATTCCCTGTCTCAAAGCAAGAACACTGATCTCGGCTTTAAAATAGTGGCCCTGCCAACATCAGGCAGCAGTGCTGCACTCTTTGCAACAGCAGGGTTCTGGCTTTTGGAGCCTCGAGGCTCCCTGCGATCATGGAAGCTGGAAGCTTCTTGTGCTGGTGAAATCACAGATGAGATTGTGGCAGAATCCCAGGGCTCTGGGGGCTGTGGCTTCATGAAAGCAAAGCCTACGGCGAGCCTGCTGGAGCATCCTGGAGCAGTGGGAGAGCTGGCGTGGGTGCTGCGCTGCAGCCGGACACGTACACACACATTAAACGGAGGAGACAGAGCCTGGCTGTCGCTGTAATCACAGTATATCTGTGCTGCGAGGCTGCAGATAGCTTACACAGATTTTCCGTAGCATTTCACTTGGAAGTTGCTGTTGGTAGCTATTCCATCAGATAAAATGGTAATGCGAGCTTGTCCAACAGCAAAGATGGGGATTTCAGCTCTCAGTGGAAAACTGGAGTCCTGCCTCAGATTTTTGAGATGTTCTGCATTAAACTTTCCCCACGCCCTGCACAAATGCAAGAAATTGGGGTATTTTCTTGCTTGGGTTGACCTGAACTACTCCAGGAAAAAAAGTGAGATGCAAAACAGGAGCCACCCTCCCTTTGAAACCGCCCTCTCACAGAAAGCTTTAGGGGAAAGTAATTACACCTAAAGCAAGCTGCAGCCTTTAGCCTTGGTCAGCCTGTAACTGACTTTATTGGAGCATCAGCCCACTAGGACCAGTATGACTGAAAACCATGGCAAGAGTTTACACTCCACAGTCACACGGGACCCACAGCACCAGTACAGGGACGAGGGGTCTTGGACCTCCTGGTCTAAGGGAGGGAATGGGCAGGTGGGGTACATGGCAAGGTGTGGAGCAGGAGAAAGTTTGCACCCCTGCCCTGCATGATGCAGTGCAGCTCCTTCCAAAGTACCTTCCCACCGCCCCAGTGACCTGCCTTTACTTGCTCCGGGCATGAGAGGAATTTGGTGGGACTCAGGCGGTATAAATGGATGGAGTTCACCTTGGGGAAGTGGATCCGTATCAGGAAAAAAACCCCAACAAACTACAGATCTCTGCATGTCTCCCTGGAGAAGGAGGAAAGGCAAAGACTGGGGAGCTAGCTGGCAATGCGGGGTCTTGCACCAGCTCCCCCCAGCCAGGGAGGAGTCATCTCCATCTGCAGGAGATGACTGCTCCTGCCTTGTTCCATGCTTGCTTTCAGGCTGGCAAAAATTTATAGATGAAGATTTCTGTGATGTGAATATCCCAAAGTTGGTGGCACTCGGCTACATTCTGAGAGGTATAAAACAAGTCATCCTGGATGGCAGCTGTAGATTGGGAAATGATCCAAGCAGATCGGGTTGCCTTCATCCCCAAGGTGCAACAGTGATCCCACCTCGTGCATCAGCCCCACCATGGGAAAGGGACCCCATCAGCACTCCGAAATGCTACAGTTGCAAAGGGGTTGTGCTTCCCCAGGCAGACCTGGCCCTGGCCACAAGGCTTGGCCTCTCCTCTTTCTCTGGCCATTTCCTTGGCTCCTTCTCTCAAATGGCTGGGCCAAGTGCTGCTGAGCAGCTGCCCCATTCCCTCCCATGGTGGGTTTGGGTTAGGTTTGAACACCCTGTGCCAGGGCCCGGCAGTGGGTCACGCTCCATCTGCCACCCCAACCCCCCCCCACCAGCAGACTGGCACACTCACATCGGCTCATCGCAAGTTGTCCCGAGGCTGCCCGAGGTTTTAACATGTCAGGGGGCAGACACAACCCCAAAAGCGTCATGTCTCTCCTGAAGAGATCAGCTTTTAAATGCGGATAAATGCAGATTGGTTTGAAATCCAGCTAAAAACAGCAAATGCATTCTCTCCACTCACAGGTGCACGGTGGCGCCGGGGCTGAACTGCTGTGGTGCAGTGAGGCACGAGGTGTGAATTTTGAGCCAGTGGACAAAGCTACCTCTGTCAAAGCCAGCAATGGGGATGCTGACAGGCAGGACACAGGCTCAGCAACCAGTCCCACGTGCATTTTTACCTCCCAAATACACACCTCCAGCAGATGGTTGCCGCCTCCCATGGTGCCGGGTCAGCTCAAAGGATAACTAACTAGTCTTTACCACAGAAATAAATGGCCACAGCTTTATTAAATCAATATTAATTCATAATCTTTAACAGACAATTATAGTTATCTCACACACAAAACTACCCACCTCTTCAAATCTCTGATCTGACAGGGTTATAATTAGCTTATTACTGGCCATACATCTGCTAATAACTTTTCCCTCAGCCCTGTGAAGTGAATTAAGGAGCGCTAATAAACCATGGCTGTTAATCCATTTATATGTCTTAGGCTTTTGTCTAGGCACCAAATTTAGAGATACATAAAAGGAGGTTTTCTCCTTCCTTTCCTCCAAGGTCTGACCACCTCGCAGCCCCCAGATGGTGGGTGTGGACAAGATGATCCTCTCCATGTCCTGGCTCACCGGGACAGGATGCAAGAGGAAACTTGGGAAAGCACTTTACAAGCTGAAAAACCTCAGAATATTTGCAAGCAGGAATATTTTCCCCAATGCCTTCTTATTCTCAGCCCCACGAGGCAGAGGGTATTTGGGAAGGTCCCCACTGTCAAGGCTGTGAACCCCAAAAAAAAAACACATGGGAGGGCAGAACAGACAGGCAGGCAGAGAAGAGGGGCTGGCTGCTCTCACTCCACACCACAGCACTGTTCCAGTGCCGGTCATTAGCAATAATGAAAGTGAGATCAGACGCGGTTGAGGGTGGGGGGAAACGCTGATCTCAAACGATGGCCGGTAATAAAGGACAGCGGAGAGGCACTGTGTGATGTGACGAGATAAAAGCAGATGGCTGGCTGCTGCTTCTAATTATAGGACCCTGCTAACGAAGAGGGCGCTGATTAGACTGACATTGTCCTAGGACATGAATTTGTAGAAGGATCCGGTGCTAGGGTTTGGGGTACAGGGGTGCTGTGATGGGGATCCCCACTGCCTGTCAGGAACTGCCCCAAAACCTGCTTCTGGCCTGTCTCTGCCTCACCACCCGCACCCCCGAGTGAGGTTTGCTCCCACTGTGGGAACATCTGGGTGAGGGACTGGGGAGATGTCAAGGAAGAGCCAGCAATGATGTCCCCATGTGTTGGGCGGTGGTGAGTGGGAAAGCCCTGCAGTCCACCACCAGCCCAGGAGGCTCCGAGTTCCAAGCCCCTGAAGACGAAAGGAAGTTTCTTTTGAGTAAGAAATGTGGTGGAGTCTCATGGGTGAATAATTTATGATGCTTACTGAAATGAGACAGAAAAAAAACACATTCAGTTCTGGTTTCATCATATTTTTGGCTATGAGTAAAACAGTAGAAAATGATGAGGGCTTCCCACAGCAAAGCCAAATGCCTCAGATTGAAACTGGTAGCCAGGCCACTTCTAACCAGTGAGTTGATCTTATGCATATTTTTGGTCATGTTGGCACTTTTCCTCCTCCATAGAGGAGATCTGAAGTGTCTTTTTAATGACAGCTCTGCCTCTTCCTCGGCTGAGCTCAGCTTGGGGTGCGGGAGCCTTCCTCGGTGGCAGAGAGGAGGGCACTGGGCCTCACCAGCCTGCCTGGTTTGGTGGCAATGCCCAGACACACATCCACATGGGACAGCCCCTTCCTGAGGGCCTCAGGTGCACGTGCACCAGTGTTCCACCCCATGGCATCACTGCACCTTTCCCCCCTTTTCCCATGGTGGTTTTTGGGGACCCGAGGTGGCCCTGGAGCGATAACACCCATGGGAGGGGATAACTTGCTGGCACAGGGTCCCAAAGGAGGATTCCCCATGCTTACAGCCTCTGGCCCTGCAAGGATAGCAGGGTTTGGTTTTCTTCCCGAAAGAGTTGAGCTGATCCAGAGCCCCTTCTCACCCCTCCAATGCCACATTTGCAGAACTGCTTCCCTATGCTGTTCTGTGCAGGAATTGGGAAATTTTGTTTGTGGAGGTTTTTTCATTTTAAGACATCTGGGGTTTTTTGGGGACTGGGAAAAACATATTTCTCTCTTCTGTAGTCACTTAAACTCCAGCAAGAGCCCTGCATTGGAATGAAAAAGCATCTTTTAGCAAATGACATGGAACATGCAGCCTAAGGAGGAGTCAGAAAAAATGAGGCAGAAATTTTGCAAGACAGGAGATGGACGGAGCAGCTGGCAAGTAGCTGGCTGAAGTTTGGCAAAATCCTGAAAAAAAAAAAAATTAAGCTCAGCAAAGCCAAACCAAAGCTTGAGAGTCAGTCTCTAAAAGAAATCCAAATATCTTTCAGGCAATGGCTTTTTCCGGGTGAAGCCCACAGGAATGACCCACATGACCCTGAATTGGTTTATTCAGTGTGGCTGGAAAGGCACAGAAGAGGCACACGGAGCAGTGGGTGAGGTGATGCAGGATGGGACCAGGCACCCGGGTGCCCAAGAGGTGGTTACTCCTGGTCAGGAGAGTTGTACTTGCTGAAGTTAGAGCAGCTTTTCAGGAGGATCCTGTAGCTGAGCTATGGGCGTCTCCCCATGGACAAGGAGCCCAGCAAGTGCCTGTGAATTCCCTGCAGGATGACTGCAGGAATTTCAAGCCCCGCTTAAAGAGACGAAGCAGTTGCCAGGGCACCCAACCTTTTGACATCTTAATGAGCCGAGAGTACAAAAGGTTTTGGGTTTGTTTTTTTTTTTATTTTCTCTCCCTTCTCAGAGAATCCAACTTTTCATTTCCCTCCTCCCAAGTACGAGACAGCCAAACAGGGGATGACAAATGAGCGTCTCGCTCCACCTGAGGAGTTCAAGCCGCAATCATCCAGCTCCTTGTAGCTCCAAAGAGCTGGGAAGTGCCAGCGCGCGGGAGAGGAGATGTAATTAGGTGCGATTCAAGAACAGCTCATCAGCTATATTTAACAGACAGGCCAATTCCTCAGCAAGCAAAACCTCGTGGAGGAGCTGGGCTCTGGCAGGGCCGTGCTCCCCCAGCCCTGGCTCTCCTGTACTGAACTAGGCAAGAGTTGTTTGTGTTTCTGCCCGAAACACTCTTTATTTTGCTTTTTTATCTATTTTATTCTGCAATTTTAAGTTGTAATGGTTGTTTATCCTGTAAACATGTCATCTGAGCAGGACCCTCTTGTCCAGGTTTTTTTAGCACGTAAAGTTCCCCCTTCGCCGGGATCAAAGTTAGTTGGAGGGAGAGGAGCACAATGGCCCCTTTTATCCTGATCTTTCCATCTGGAATAGATGGAGAGTCCTGCCTGAGTTCTGATGACATGCCATGAGGGACATGGTAACAGAGAAGTCACTGTGCCTTATGCTGAGAGAGGGAAAAAGAGCACACGTGTGCGCCAGCACGGGAGCAGCGAGTGGGATGGGAGTGCCAGTGCTCTCTAGATCAAGTTGTTCAAAGCCCCACCCAGTCTGGCTCTAAATCCTCCCGCTGACCAGGGTTAACACAAAGGACCAGGAGCTTTAGGAAGCACCCAGGAGAGCTGGCACGCTGGGCTGGGGGGAGGGTTGCGAGGCTGCTGAGGGTTAGTTATGGTGACTGACTTCTCCTCAAACCGCTGTCTCCATCCAGCCAGAGCCATGCTGGGAGCTGCTTCCTGCAGGAAAGGAGCCCTCCCTCAGTGTCTCTGCCAGACCCTGTCCCAGAATAACACCCAGAGATGGGGAACAGAGAAGTTCAGGAACCAACCATGACCAGTTGAGGAGCCCCGCGAGATGTTGAATGCACGCTTGCCTATGAAGGTCTCTTAAATATACAAACTGCATCAAAGTATCAGCTTAGCTACAAAATTCAGTGAAGTAACCATCGCAGTTCCCTGGTAGGCCTCTCATATTCTTCTTTGTAATGACAGTCATCAAGAGGATGGAAATTTCGCATGTCAAACTTTGGTGATACCTTCCCAGCCATCACAGGCCAGAAGATGGAACCGATGACGTTCAACCCCCAAGTTCAAGGATATGATGACCAAAAGAATATCAAAATACCCAGGGGCAGAGCCCTCAGGCCCGTGGGGATGGGTTCTTGCCTCCAACAAGGCTGGAGCTGAAGCAGGCGAGTCCCTGGAGAGCAGGGCATACTTCCCTCCACAGGGAAGGATAAAAGAGCTATTATGGAGATGCAGGCTCTGTTCAGGCTCATGCTCAGCTCCTTGCAAGCAGAGGGTAAAGAGCTACTTATGCTGGAACATAAAAGCTGGGAGACAGCAGAGCGCTATAAATAGGGCATATAAACTTTCAACTGACAAG
The DNA here is from genome assembly GCA_013399855.1 of Oxyruncus cristatus. Taxonomy (NCBI): domain Eukaryota; kingdom Metazoa; phylum Chordata; class Aves; order Passeriformes; family Cotingidae; genus Oxyruncus; species Oxyruncus cristatus. The sequence continues at coordinate 2,332,462 of VXAY01007103.1, read as the reverse complement.
GCTCTGATTTTGTTATTGTAAAAAAAAAAAAAATGAAAAAGAGAGGGAGAAAAAGTGCCTAGGTGGAGCTGACAAAGAGGGAAATACATGCAGAGTACAGGTTTGTTCCCAGGAACGCGCTTATTATAAGTCAGATGTAGTTAGAGCTATTACTTTAGCTTCAAATGAATGGAAGGGGAATAAATCTACCTTTGTGCAAGGCTGCCTGCAAATAGCATCTCCCTCTAGCAAACCTGCAATTGTGTTTGCATGAGACATTTGTTAGAATAAATGCAATTTAAAAAGAAAAACAGTTCACACCTACGGCAAGGGAAGGCTGGTGATATGAATGGCAACCAGCAGGGGAGGAGGATGAAGCACAACAGGCTTTGGCAGTAGGGGGCAAAGCCTGTGGCGCTGGAAAGGGCTCATCTGGGATGGCTGGAAGGATGGAGATCCCCGGCCCCACGCATTATGTCTTTACACCAATCAACCCAAACTGCTGAGCCAGTTTCAACCATTTTCCCAGCCTTCTGTCCCCAGTGTGATTAAACACAGGGTTTTTTTAGGGAAAGGATGAGGCACACTGGAGGTGTGAATCCCCCACTTCGAGCAGCCACACCACCACAGCTTTGGGAGCAAACCCTGAGGTTTGTCCTGCACGTGTGTAGCCAGGACACGATAGGGATGGGCATCCCAGGAGAGTTTATCTCCTTCTTTGTGAGCCGACTGAAAAAGAACAGCACTTCCGAGGAAGTTTTTGGTTTTGCATATCCTGTTCCTAAATAACTTTCCCAAGGTATCGAAAATGCTTGAGGGTTATTTTTCTTCTTTTTTCAACACATGGAGAGTTTTTCCTCCCAGAGCACATCACCACCCTATTCTGACCTCCATCCTGCACGGCTGCAGCAGCTTCAAGGAGGGAACCTGCAGGGTTGGCACCTCTGGGGGCTGCTTGTCTCCTTGTGATACCCACATGTCCGTGCCCACTGGCCTTTCCCCCCAGACTGCAAGAGCGTGGATGGACCACGGCTTTTGACAGGCAAATGCAACATCTTGCTTTGGTGAGGACCTAAAGAAGAGAGAAAACCCTCTGCAAAGTCCCCTCTTGCCTTCTGTTATTATCGTTATTATTATTTTTAATATTATTCCCATTGAATTTATAGGAGTAACTGTCTGGGAAAATTACTTTACCTCTGGTTCCTTCATAAATTTTTAACAGAGCAGAAATAGAAAACCAAAAGGGATTTGGAAAAAAAAAAAATATATGCGTTAGCGTCAAACTCTGGCTCTATTCATAATTAATTATACTTTCAGGGGGAGGGGAAAAAAAGAGGAAACATAATTACAAGCTTCTAGTGAGAACATTCATTATCATGCTAATGCAGAAATCAGTACTGCTGCGCCTCTGTGCGTGTGTGTGCGCGCCCGTGCTCGGTCTAATTACTCCGCACCGATGTGTGTCATTCGCACGGCTACCTCGGTGCTGCACGGGACCGTGAAGTCAAAGTTAAAAAGGAGAAGGTGAATCACAGCCTGGATCGATGGGAGTGGCCGGTGCTGTTGTGGATGCTGCACCCCTGGCAAGGCTGAGTTTTGCCTGGTGTTTCCCAGCGCTGGCTCCTGGAACACCCCGGCCCGAGGTATTCATCAGTGAGTAACAATCCCAGCTTCTGTATTTTGGGCTGATAAGCCATTACAGGAGTGTTAGAAGGCATTTCAAGGTGTGAAGAGCAGCACATACCAGGGGAGGGAGGAACAAGCCAGGCTGAGGGAGTAAAGAACCCAGAGAGAGGTGGGAGTGGAGAAAAACAAGGCAATAGTTCAACTATTTAGTACCTGACAAGTTCCCGCATTTGCCATGCCAAGGAGATTCTCACCTTACATAGCAGATCCTGAGCATTCTTCCCGGGAGGAGCATTTGGGCTCAGCTGGGCTGCAAAACCACCCGAGGCAGGGTGGCCCAGTTGTTCTCAAATGCCAGGGCGGAAAGGGATATTTTCCATGAAAGAAGGGGCTCAGTTTAACCGTAGAGAAGTGATATTACCAGCAATAGGTGCTTTTCCCCCCCTTTTCTATCCAGTTCAATTAGGTACAACCGATGCCAGCACTGAGCCTGGCAGTGTGTCCCAGTATAGGACCAGAGCGCCTGGCTGCCCCCAGCATCCATGTGAAAAACCCTCTGGAAACCAGACAAAAACATCTTCCTCAGCATTCCAGACCTGAGTCAAGGGGCCAGGTGGTACCCAGTGGGGTCAGGCACGGGGACAAGCCTGCTCTTGTTGGGTACTTGAAGCTCCAACTGAAATGAAGGAGAAAAACTGCAGGCTCAGATCCATGGCTTGAACATCACGTTCAGTCCCAGACATGTTTATAGACATGAGTTATCTAAATTATGTTAAACCTAAGTTCGGCATCTGCACAATCTGAGCATTTCTGGGGAATAATTAAATGGATTTCCCATTATTTCTCGAGCTGCCAAGTGAATGCCCTACTTTTATAAGTCAGAGCACTGCATTTCCCCGGTGATAAATCCTCCATCAGACTGCAGGAACCAGAGCCTGGCAGCCAGAGTGGAGCCAAGGGGAACGAAGCAGTGGTGGGATCCCCAGCCCTTCTGGATGTCTGAAAAGCCTTGGAGCAAAAGAGCTCCAGGGGCAGTGCCATGGTATGTTCTGCCTGGTAACAACCGGACAGGGAGAGGGCAGTGATGGGAGCTGGAGAAACTTGGGGCCAGGAGCAGCCAGTGCTCCAGAAAGGGATTAAAGAGGGGAAGAGGTGGAGTGGAGCATTGGTTCGGTGCCATCTCTGATTCAGTAATCCTCTGCTCAGAGGAGAAGGACAGCGATAATTAAAGGAAGATCACTGCTTCCCTTGCTCACATGGGAAAAGCAGCTCTTGCAGGAAATTGGAGGGAGGAAAGATGGAGCCAGGGATGAATGCTGTGCCCCCAGCACCCTGCAAACACCTTGTTCCTGAAATTTCCTCCTGGGCAGGATAAAAAGCCTCCTGGGTACTGTCAGGATCAGGGCTGTCTGCTGAGCATCACAGGTCCAATTTGCAGTGATGCTTCTGGAGAGCTGCTGAAAAGGGATGACACAACTTCCATGGGAAAACCCATTCCCCAGGTGTGACAGCTCTCCTGTGCCTCCAGTCAGGACACAGCAAGGAATTACTGTCCTAAAAACCCGTGGTTGCTTTGTCACCTACAAGCCCATGTTCAAACACTTCAGAGCATCCCCAGCAAAGGAGCATCCAAAAATTAACTAATTTTTCTTAGCATAAAAGCAGCTGTTGTCACACCCCTATGACCACATTAAATATAAGGGGGAAAACATTAAAAAAAACTCTGAGAATTTTTGCCCAAAAAGCCACCATTGCCCAGGCATGGCAGAAAGTTGCTCCACTAGCAGCACCAAGACCCTGCAGCTGGAGGGTGGGAAGAAGGGAAAGTTTACGCCCGGAGTCCCAAGGATAAAATCAGAGATTATTTTTTTCCCAAAGGTGAGCTTTGTGCAACATCTGGGAGTCATTCCCTTTCCCATGTGCTCGGGCAGCCGGGTGAGGGGCCGCTCTGGCCCCACTCAAACCCCAGCTGTGCCTAATCCCAACATTCAGGGTTGCCTGTGAAGCTCCCCAACCCACACCAGCCCCAGACAAATGGACCAGGCAGCATTTTCAGCCAGTGACCGAGCTCGGGGCTATTTGGGAACCTGGAGCATAATTACTCTGCAGAGTCTGCCAGCTGCTCTAAAAATATCCATCCCACCTCAGCAGGCTGACACTCCCATTTTTATCCAAAAATGCACTTTGGGGGCGGAGGCTAAGAGTAGCACTGGGTGCTGTGGCTTCGAAAAGAGCAATTACAGGGAAAATAAAGGGGGAAAAGCACAATTTGGCCATCTCCATGGCACTGGGCAAGTGGTGGGGTGCTCAGCATGGAGTGTGGCCGGTGCTTGCACACCCCCCTGGTCCTGGGGATTGGGGTCAGAATGGCTGTGGTGTGTCCCCAGGCTCTGCTCTGCCCCGTTGGAGCACTTTCCCAAGCCATAAAGCAGACCTCAGGTTTTATGTAAGCGTCTAAAATGAGTTATCACACAAGGGAGAGACAAGCCTGCCATGCCCCCTCCCTGAAAGCCCTTCCCAATAAAAGGGCCTCACTGTTCTTCCAAATGATGAAACCGGAGCCAAATCCCCTGAAAGGAAACAGATGACCTCTTGTGCTGGGAACCACTCCGGTCCCTCCGTTAATTTGATCCCCCCTGGAGTGCTGCCTGCCCAAAGGAAAAGCAAAAAGCCACGGCATGAGCATCCGTGTCCCTGTGGTAGGAGGGAGGGAGGTGCTTCCCACCTGGTCCCTAATGAAGCAGCTCGTTAGGGCTAACGGGATCTGGGTTCCTGCCACACTGCCTGCCTTTCCCAGAAATTTTGCAGGAGATATTTGGCCTCTGCCAGTGCAGGTTGATGTTTAAGCCCTCAGCAGCCCCGAGTGCCGGTAGGATCCACGTTTTTACTCAGAAAGGTCACATCAAGCATTGCTCCCCTCAAACAAAATGTTGCTGAATGCAGACTTTGGCATCTCAACACCCCTATTTCTGCAAAGCGAATGCAGCCCAGGCCATGGTTCAAGTTTTTTTGTGTTTATAACCAACCAATGGGAAAATAAAACCAGATTCCGCATGCCCTTTATAGATATGTTTTATGATGTATGAAAATAGCCCTAAAGCTTTTCCCGAAAGTCCCCATGACAGAGTTTGGGAACAGCCAGCCACAGGCAGTCCAGCTGTGCTGGGGGACCTGTATTTGCTGAGCATCCCCATCCTCTGCCCTCCAAGCGAAGGCGGTGGGAGCCGTTAACTTCCCACTGAGAAAACCATGTTACTGAGAAAGGGTGTTGGAGATAAACACACACAGAAACATGTGATAGATTATTTATATATATATACGAATGATGATAAATAGACGATCTTTAAGATCCCTTCTAATCCAAATCACTCTATGGTAACTCCAAAAATACCGGCTCACGGAGTTTTCTCATGGGAGTGGTGGCTGCTCCTACAAGGACGCCGTGCCCACACTGCTGGCAGAGGCAGCATCTGTCCCAGTGCAGGGGCCCAGCACAGCCTCCCCACACCCCGGGCAGGGCTTTGGGAAACACCGTATCTGCCATGGCACGGACAGCCCAGTGTAGCAAACTCCTTTTTTTTCTCTTGTTGCACATTCTCCATCTGTATCGAGTAGCAGAGCTATGAATATTCAGGAGACAAATGTGTTAAAAATTGGTGACATTTTCAGGATTGGCTCGCACTAGCCAGAGAACGTCATTCACAGTAATTACAAATAAAATCCACAGCCCTTCACAGATGACAACAAATCCAAATGGCCTTTTTGCACAGTGAAAATATTAGCCTTAACACCTTTTTTTTTTAAATATCTTCCAACCAGTTGCTGCTTTCACAGGCATCTCTGAGAGAGCTGATTTCGGAAAAACTTTTCCCATCGTGGTTGCGTTTTGCTGCCTTGTACAGAAAGTGAATAGCACTTTTTTTTTCCCTCCCTCTCATTTGAGAGTTTTCTTGGTAGGGATGAAACCACGAAACAGAAGGCTGCCTAAATGAAATTATTAACCCAGAGAAACCACCAAAGGAACTTGATTAATTTGCCAAGTAACAGAGCCCGGTTTGTTCTTTTAGGCAACACATCTTAAAGTAATTGAATCACCCCTTGAAAAAAAAAAACAGTAGATGATTGAGCCCTGAGGTACACTCGTTCACTATCCTTAATAAATCTCTCTTTATGAAGGAGGTAGTATGCTTTTCTCATCAGAAACCTGTTAATTTTTTTCTCCTTTAAGTAATTGAATACAAAGTTCAAAATCTATCTGCAGCATCCTCCGAGAAAAAAAAAAAAAAAAAAATCAAAGGTTTATCTCCTGCTTCATCTCAGCAAGTTAATTATGCTCTCGTAATTGAGTTAAACCAGCAGGTTATTAAAAATACCACAGGATTTTTTTTTTTTATTTAATGAAGTATCATGAGCCCCAAAAAGCTTTGTCAGAACCAAGTATCCCAAGACCTAGACTGTGCCCTGCAAGCTGCAGGACATGCCAAAGACGGACCACTCCAACCTCATTCCATTCAAGAATAGTGGCTGAGACGTTTTTTTCCCTCCATTTTCAGAAGCAGGAGGATGGGCCCACCATCAGCTGTGATATCATAGCCTCAGCCAGAGCTGCAGAGCAGCCTCTCCAGGCAACCTGTGTCAGGGCCTCACCACCCTCTGTGTAAAGAATTTCTTTTCAATATCCCATCTCACCCTACCCTCTTTCAGTTTGAAGCCATTGCCTCTTGTCCTGTCACTCCATGCCCTTGTCCAAAGACCCTTTAGAGCTCTCTTGTAGCCCCTTTAGGCACTGAAAGGGACTCCAAGGTCTCCCCAAAGCCTTTCCTTCTCCAGGCTGAACAACCCTGACTCTCCCAGCCTGTTCTCACAGGAGAGGTGTTTCAGCATCTTTGGGGCCATAACTGAGATGTCTTTCACTATTCTCCGAGAAACATCTATTGAGCTTTGTGGTGCCCTGGGATGGAGGAGGAGCCCCCAGTGCTCCACCACGATGGTGCTTCCACGTCAAGTGTATTTCTAATCAGCGTTTCACGTCAAATATTACCCATTCAACTAATTCCACTAATTCTAGGGATTACAGAAATAATTGCTATTTTCCAATAGACACAGGCCTGCCTCTCGAGACAGAAAAAAAAAAATAAGGAAAAAAAATTCAATGAGGTACTGTTTAAGGAAAGTCAAAATAAGCTATTTCCATCTCCTCATTTGCAATTAACTTCAGAGCATAACACAGTGGGAGGTGGTTCATGGGAAAAGTACGACTTCATTGTAATCCTCCCTCCTTTTAAGTGGAAAGATCGGGTGAGACGGATGCAGCCTGCCAGGTCACAGTTGCTCTGCTCCCTTCAGGCTGCCTGCCACCAGAGAGAGGTGAGGGCAGGAGAGCTACCAGCACCACGCTGTGTCCCTGCACTGCTGTCCCGGCAGGGTGCTGGGATAGTGCATGGGCCTTCCCTGCTTGCATGTGGTCACCACCAGCGTCACCGTGGTCCTGTGTGAGATGCTCCATCTCCATCCTCACCCCCACCCCCATCTGAATACAGATCCCACACCACAGCTCCCAGCAGACACCTTCCCAAAGCAGAGGCAGGAAAGGGATAAGCGCCTGGAAGAGCAGCATCTTCTCTGGGAAAAACGGGAACTGGCGATTATTGGGTTGGAGGTGGCAGAGTGAGCACATGGTGGGGTGGCAGAATGGCATTGCCCTCCTCTCACTGAGCTGACACTGCCTAAATGAAGGGCTGGTTGTTTCCATCATCTACTTTTTTTTTAATTCAATCAGGATTTTTCTGCAGCAATGTCCTTTTCCTCTTCCCCACAGATACAGTACCACCACAAGAAGAGATGGCCCAGCAGCACATCCTTCCCTGGAGAGCTCTTTGAGCCCCTTGTAGAAGGGTCCCAAAAGGACTTTTGCTCAGTGGGGCACTTCAGTGCCATTCTGCCTTGCATCAGCCCTGTTTCACCTCAAAACACCTCTCTGCTTATGGGTGTTTCTGCCACATTCTCAAAAAAGCCAGGCCAAGCAACGGTTTGGGTGCAAGAGGGACCTGAAAGAGCCGGTTCCCCTGCATTGTCTGGCAGGGTTGGGAGCTCTTCCCTGCTCTCCATGCAAATGTTTCCTGGAGGAGAAGGCTCAGACCTTGCCATGTGCTGGCTGGGAACATCCTGCCAGTCTCTGCCCAGAGGCAGAGATTCCAGACTGCAGGGAGGATGTCCATCACGTGCCTCGTGCCTTGTCGGACTTCAGGGTTGTGGCTTGATTGCAAACCAGCCAGTGAGCACGATGTGCAGCACAGAGTCTGGGGCCGTTAGCAGAGCCAGCACCCCAGTCCTGCTGCAGGCAAGAGCAGAAACCTGCTGCCATTTCAGGGTCTGTTCTCAAACTCCCCCTCCAGTGCCTGGTGACCTTGGCTGGAGAGGAGGGTGCTCTGTCCTCCAGCAAGCACTTCGCTACAACATTAAAAGCATCACTGACGTGGCGACCTGCTGATTGTGCATTAAATATTCACCTACATGATACTTCCTTTGAAGAATTCTCCTTTTAACTGTTCTATTTTCATCGCTGTCCTCATCTCTCCGTAACGCTCCATCTTCTGCTTAAGTGTCATCTTCAGATTTTGTTCCCAATTAATATTTCTATGGCAACTGCATTTAATTTTGAAGTGGTAGCACTCGCTCTGCATGGGGACCAGAGCCTTCTCCCCTCCTCACAGCTCTGTGCCTGTGGTGGACGTTTATGCTGCTGTGTTTGGTTTCAAAAGCCATGGTCCTCTGGAGTGTCAACACGCACTGCATAGCCTGAGTGCCCCTGCCTTGCCCTCTTGATGCCAGCCTGGGCACAGCCAGCAGGTTGGTCCAGGCAAGACCAACCTCAAGTTCATCCATCATCTTGTGATCCTTTATCACCAAGGACCTATATTTGCTACAGCGTGGGGTAAAGCACAAATATTTGGGAAACACACTCAGTGGGATCAAGACACACATGGTACAGCCAGGAGAGCAGCGAGGCAGGACGGGAACACACTGTGAAACACAAAGTGGTGGGGAATGCAGGAAGTGGAAGAAGGAATTGCTGTATTTGGAAAACCAGCCTCTACCCTGTGTCCAGCTCCAGATGAGGAGAGACCAGCACTGGGTGGAGAGTTTTGCCCCAACACCCTGAGCTGTGAAGCCAGTAATGGGGTGCAGATAATCCCTGGCCCCTGTGGCCACCAGGCACTGTCCAAAGCAATGGGGAAGGCACCCACTCATGTCCCCATGTGGGTCTCCTCCTCATTCAAAAGGCACAAGCAATCCCTGAAGGTGGAAGTAATCCATGAAGGTGACCAGCAGCAGCGGCACAGGGACATTCCTCCAGCTCAGCATCGCCAAGTGCACCCCAGGACCCTCGCGTGGGCTCTGCACCGGTGAGAGGATAAAAATGGGCATGGAGTGGTTAAAATAAACCTACATTATGGCCTGGAATGAGAAGTATTTGTGTGCTGGTTTCCCTGACATGGCTGCCTTTGGTCTGGCTGAAACCTTGCAGGCATCTCTGGAATGACAGAAATGTGGAATGTCCTGTTAACTGGGTTCTGCATCCCTCAGCACAGCCCTGCTGGTTTGTGTGGAGGAACCTGTCCCGGATGGGCCCGGGGGAGGGGGCTGGCAGCCTGACAGATGTAAAGCCGGGCTACCGCGTGTATGACACCGAGTTTGGAGATTAAGCTGTATAAATCCATCTTCGAAATCATTTTGTTCTGAGCCAACATCCCTGCAGCTGCTGGTGCCCTCCCAGGCACCACAAAATCACGTCCTCTTCATGCACGGGGACGATACGTTTGCAGAGGTTCCTCTGTCATGCCATGGTTTGGTTCCCTTTTCTGTGTGAGGGCTGTTTTCCACAGCAGCTGGGGGCATCGCTGCAGTTGCACTATGCCTAGAATTGCATGTTTCCGTGTAAAAACATCTCAGACACCCTCAGGGGACATTCTGGGGTTTTGCTCTGTTTCTGGCCCTGTGTGTAAAGCTGGCATCCAGCTTTCTAATCCCAGACTCCGTTCCCTGCAAAGTGCCCAACTGAATTCCTGCCTCCACCCATAGCCTGGCATACAGCTGGGATGCCCTCCTGCCCTCTGTCCCTGCCATGCCACCACCACCCAGTGAAATGCCACCAGCAGCACAAGTGCACCCGCCATAGGTTTGGTTTCCCAAGCACTCCCAGACAGGCTCTGCTCACAATATCTACATTATTCCTCGTTCAAATGAGGGAACCACAGAAAAATGTAATTTTGGAAGCCGAGTAACTTAACTCCCCGCAGCTGTGCCTTGGGCCAGGCTCCAGCTGCTCGGCCGCCTGCAGGGCTCCTCTGTGCTCACACATGCACCAGATTCCTCCCAAAACTCACTTCCCAGGATGGGCAGTCACTGTGAATGAAACCTGGGACTTGGATTTCCTTCCTTGGCCAGTCGGGCCTCCCTGTGGTGGTGGCACGAACATATTTTCTTCATGGAGCTCACCACTGGAAGGCAACAGTCCTGACCACTGCCCTTTCCCAAAGAAGCTGTTGCCCGACTGAGCTGGGGGAGGAACAGATTCCCCACTCTGTCGTGGTTAAGCATGTTTTTCCAAACCCAGCCCTGCACTACCAAGCAGAAAGACGTCTTTCAAAGCCCCATGACAAGACGTTGGCTACGGATCTGACCTCGTCCCTCCTGTAAAATTATTATTCCTATTGCAATGACACACTGACATCCTACCCCAAAACAGCTCCCACCATTGCAAGGCTCCATGCGCCCTGGAAAACAAGCAGCAGCTACCCTGACACAGCCTGGGGCAAGGTGACAAGCCAGGGACAGAATCTGGGGGGCACTGGGCAGGGTTACTCCCCGCCACCCCGTACAGAAGGCCCCATCTCCTCCCTCTCATGCTGCGGTGACGCTGGGAGCTCTGCAGTGCAATTGTCGCCGTCCCTAAAACGCTAAATGCCCTTCTCCTCACATTACGCAGCTGGGCGGTGAAGGGCTGCTGCCCTGCGCAGCCTCCCGGAGCGACACGCACTCGCCAGCTCTCAGCTTGGCGAAGGTTATTAATGCCTTGCTGCTGCTGCCGGGCTCCCGGGCAGGCTGGTGGCAGCACACGTCCCCAGACACGGTGCCACTGCGGAGCACGTCCCGCGTCAGGAGCTGCCACGCAGCCGGCGTGTGGCAGGGAGCGAGCAGCAGCGCCCTGTCCCCGTCGCCTCTCATTAACTTGAACCGACTGTTCACGCCACTCGCTCGGCTGGGAGCTCACCAGGTCCCTACACCCAATGTCATCCTTAAACGCAGGCACTGTCCTCCCCCTGGGGCTCTGCGTCGGGACATCTTTCTGGATGCGCACCGGGAAGGTGAGTGCGAACGGAGGCAGCCCATCGCTGCCGTGAAGTGTTTTTATCCGGTGTATTTTCAAGGGTGATGCACCCCTTCCGTGCTTTCCCCTACATCCACGCCCTGGAGTCTCTGCTCCAGCTCATGTGTGGATGACCATACCCACAGCTTCCCCGTCTGGCAGCCCAGCACAAGCCCGATGTCCCAGGGTTGGGTTTCCACCTCCCAGCTGCTCCCATGGGTTTATTAGGGCTGGGTGATGCCCAGCTCTGTGCTGGAGGCTGTGCCACACAGGACACCCACTGGACAACAGAGGCACCTCCACAAATCAGTTTGACCCCTGTACCTTTGTCTCGCTGGCTGAAGGACTCTGCACTGTCCTACTGAGCACCCGGGGACAGTAAATCACATGTGAGCTCAGAAAATGCAGCTCATGCACCAAAACCTTCCTCTCGGCTTGCCCCGGCCATGGAACACAGCATCAGTAATAACAGGCATCGGCTTTCTCTTTAACCTGAGATCCTTACAAGTGATCAGCAAATTCGAGAGGCCAATTAAGGAAAATCAGCACTTCATTAGCTTCCTGAAATGCAGCCACCGCTGGAATGAGAGGCAGCAGAGCTCAGCACAGTGCTAACCCTCAGCTAAATGCAGAGGAGAAAAACGCTCCAGGTCACTGTGGACTACAGAGAGGGAAAACTCGAGATGCCTCACGGAGACACCTCATGTGGGACTGCGAGGGTCAGCAGCTGGGAGTCTCTCCCTTGCTGGACACTTCATTCCCAGAGCCCTGCCAGCTCCCAGGCTGCAGATCAGTGCCGGGGACAGAAAAATTTAAAAAGGCATGGCTTTTTTGACGGTGTAAAATGCCTCCCCACCACTTGTGCAGGCTGGCTCTTTTCCATGGGTGAGCTCATTCTCCATCCCACTTCCAAACCACTGTACTATGGCCCCAGCGCCGGGTGCTGGCAGATCTGTGATGACAACAGCACAAGTTAACCCCAGCTCAGCGCCCAGCTTCAAGCACTGGGAAGTCCATCTTCCCTGGCAGATGAAAGGGGAAACCCCGAGGTTAAGACTTGGCAGTGGAGTGAGATATGCCTCCCTTCCCTGCATCCCTTCCCTGGATTATGGAATGCTTTGTTTTTTAAGACAGCCTTGTGAAAATGGCATGAAAATTTAATCGCCCCGGCACAAAATCCAATAGCTGCTCTTCTCACGCACTTCACCACGATTTATTCTCCTTCAAAAGACTTCATACACTCACCATCCACTTACAGCAGCTCATCTGTCCTGGGGAAAAGCAGTGCCCACACCACGCAGCCGTTCCCTCAGCCATTCCAGGGGCTGCAGCACTGGGGTGTGCCGGTCCTCTGGGATGCACTGGTCCTCCACAGCAGCTGCAGTGCCACACAGGGTGGAGGGACTTTAGGTGCAGAGAGATTTTTACACCTCTGTGAGTATTGCTGTGAGCACAGTGTGGGTCCAAGAGCCCCTTTGTGAGCTCAGACTGCCCCAGTACAGTGGTATTTCCCGAACAGGAGTCCCTGCAAGGCCCCATGCACTGCTCCCAGCCTACCATGGGCTCCAAGGAAAAAATTCTGGAAACTGAACATGAGTGATGAGACACCCAGTGCTGCAAGAAATGGGCTTTGGCTCTTCACCCTTCCCCTGGACTTTTGCTCAAGGAAAACCATGACATTTATTAGGAGAATGTCCTCCAGTTAAAAAACCAGAGACCCTGATTCTGTTAACAATTTGGCAATGAATTAATGACATTTTCCAGTGGAAAAGAAATTGCAAAACTCTCCCGGGAGCTTCTGATTCTACCCAAACAATCTATCAAGTCAAGCCGACTGGAGCCTGCCCGCTCGGCAGCTCGTACAGCCCTGAGCTTATCCCCAGCCCAAGGAGCAACAAATGAAAAACCAGGAGGATGACGAGGATGACAGGGAGGAGTTGGGATCCCCGGCTGATATCCCTCAGTGAGAAGGTCTGAGGGGGTTGAGATGCAGGTTTGCAGGAGATCAGTGCATTGGATGACAGATTTCTTTAAAATATCAAGAATATCAATACTCTTTAAAATATCAATGAACCTCACGGTGAGGGCGGAGGTGCCACCATCCCTCCAAAGGTGGACCAGCACCTCCGATTCCAGCCCCACGTGCTGAGTTGCTCCGCTTTAGCACAGACATCCCCGGGCGCTGTATATCAAGAAAGGAAAGATGCTTAAAGCTACTAATAGCTGGGGCTAAAGGAGAGATTATCATTATCCAAATTGCCTGCTCCTCAGAGAGAGCTGGGCAAATTTCCAAGGATGAAATGGATCCCATTTCCCTGGCACCTGAGGGATGCTCTGTGCTCCCTTAAGCGGGACAGCTGTGTGGCGGCACGGAGGTGAGGGGGTGAAGGGCTGAGGCCCAGAATAGCACAACACCCCATGGGATCCCCACAAAGCAGGAGACACCCTGCAAGAGGCTCAGAAGAGGGTTGGGGCTCATTTCAATTCCTCAGCAGCATCTTGGTTGCATTAGGATGGAGCAGGAGCTCGCAGGTGCTGTGCAGCTGAATGCCCAGCTTATAAACAGGGAGATAAACACTTATTTCTTGAGAAGATGTGCTGTGGTGTCAGTCCCCGTGCTCTGAATCCCCTGATTTACAGTTAGAAAGTTTGCCTTGACTGTGCTCAGAATCATTAAGCTACAAACCATAGACTAATTATGGGGCCCTGGGCAAAAACGTTAATCCAAAGAGCATAAAATTATAATGACTTTCTTGGCATAATTAGACCAAACAAGATAAACAGTCCAAATAGCAACTGCAGCTTCGGCACATTCACAGTCCCAGCTCAACCCACCGCACGGCTGCAGGATGGTGGTAGGAAGCAGTAGGAGAAGGGATGTGCCAAGGGCAGGGGGGTTGGGAAGCATCACTGACCAGCCCCACAGTGCCCAATTAAGCTCATGCTGAGCCCAGTGTGGAAGTGTCACACAGCAGCAGGGATGTTCTCGTCTCTCCCATCAAACAGAGCTACCCCATGGTCTGTCATTTCCCCAGCAACTCCGGGGACCAAACCCAAGGCACCAGCGTGGATGCAGGAAAAATGCAGCCACTGCCACCATCATGCTCAGCATCCCTGCTGCCACACTGCCAGATGTCCACAGGGACAGCACATCCCAGCATCACCTGGACCAAAACTCCAGCACAATAAGGCAGGCAGAGCTCATCCAGTCTGCCAAATCCAGGAGGAGTCACTCAGATCCCTGTGCCTCTTAGCAGCCCCATGCCAACGGGCCAGCAGCTGAGCCCCGGGACCCAGAGAAGTGGCCTCAGGCAGGGTCAGCAGAACTGTTTCCAAAAGCACAGCTTAAGCGTAATGCTCACTTTATCTGCATCTTTATTTATTTATTGCTGACTGGGAAGTGCAACACAAAAGCTAATTATTTGATAGAAGCTTTAGGCAGGGTATTAATGAGCCAGACTTCTAAGCAGATTTCTAAACCTCTTTTCTGTCTCTGCGGATCGGAGCTGGTTGTGTCAGAGTGGGTTGGGAAAGACAGGGCCCCTTTCACGTGTGACTGTGGGTCACCCTGCATGGCACAGGGGGGCAGGGCACGGGGACAGCCATGCCAAGCTGCCACTGCAGCACCAAAGGGCTGTTACCCCTTTTTTCTCCCCCCTGGAGGAACGCTGGTTGTTCCAAGTGCCAGGGTTAGAAAGAAGAGAGTGGGAAGATGATGGGCAGGGCGTTCAGCAGCCAAGTGTGGATGTGATCACCTGCAAACAGCTGTGGCCCACAGCAGTGCCACGGGGCCTCTCAGTGCACAATCCCTGAGGCCATATATATATATGTATATATATATTTAGCAAGGTCATTTGTATTGAACAGGAGGGAGGAGGGCCAGTGGGGAGCTGCAGCACTGAGGAGGTGCAGCGTATCATGAGCATCACCCTGCACTGGGCCATCAGCAAACTCAGCACTCAGGGTAGGGGGAGCACAGTGTGTGGATGGCTCAGCCCCAAGAAAAGCAAGGAAGGGGCTGATGCCCAGCATGAAGACCCAGTCCTCCCTGAGGGGCCACTGGGATGTGGCTCTGACTCACCAGACCCCATTCACAGCCTCCCACCACGACAAGCCTTTGGACTCCTTATGTCCCTATTTTCTGAAAGCCTTATTTCAGAAAGTCTGAAAGCCAGACTACTCAGACAGCAAAAAGAGCCATCTCGGTGCTGGCAGCCCCTCTGACATCCCAAGATGCCACCCCCCTTCGGTACAAGGAGAAGCCCCCCTGCAGCTCAGGGCCTGCAGCGAGGGCAGGGTGCACATGGAGTGCTGGAGGCTCTTTCCAAGCCAGAAAAACCCACTTTGACACCCAACAGACCTCCCCTGCAGCTGGGCCAGTGTGGAATTCCTCTCCCTCCCTCCCCTCTGCCTGAAGCACCAACTGGCTTTATGGGCACCAGTTGGAGCCATTCCCCAGTAACCAGCTGTTCAATCCAGTTGTAAATCCCAGCTTCCAGTTCATTTTTGGCATTCTAGGCAACACCCTTGCTCATATTTGTGGTCACACTCAGCAAAAAAGATCAGACCAAAAGCATGTGGCTGGAAGCCCCATGGGGGGGATCCCACCCCTCTTCCCTGGACTCTCTTTGGGTGCTTCTCAGCCCACAGCTGGTGTCAAATTCCACCAGCAAGCCTCGGGTCTGGGTTTTTTGGGGAAAATCAAATCAATTCATCTCTTTTTTCCCTGCTGATTCATGTCTCTGTGTGCCTGCCCCTTGTAGAAACCCACCTCCCTCCCACTCAGGGCAACAAAGCCACTCGAATGTTTTTAAAAGCAGCATGTTAGCTGGAAAATTTTGCAACCACGGTATAATGGAGACTATCTCTGGGCAACCAAGAGATTAGGAAGATAAATGACACCGATAAAGGGCATTTTAGCCCAAAGCAATTTTAAATCAATGCAAATGGGAGATTTTTTTGTGGGCAGATGTGCAGGTGCTGAGGCTGCCCATGGGTAGGGCTTGACCATCAGGATTTCAGGGGGAATGTTTGGCCTTTGCTCCTATGCTGCTGAAGGAGTTGGACTAGTTCCCTCCTGGCAACTAGTGAGCCAAAAATGGCTCTTACACTGGAATATTTATTTTGAATAATTTGAATTTCCTGTTCATTGGGAAAAATCTGTTCAAATTTAATGTGCCTTGAACCAGCATCTATTTCAAATAAGGAGAACAACTGCACCTACAATGAACTACAGGCACTGCTCATGGGCAAAGTGCATCTCCTAGGTGTGGAAATGCTTATTTTTCCCAGCAATTAAACCACCATCAACGATAAAACCAATGTGTGTGCACGTGCTTTCCCTCCCATCCATGCTTATAAAGTTCCCTACAGGGACACCCACCCAACAGCTTCCATATGCCACCACGCCTCGTTCTTTTTTTTTTTTTTCCAGTCAAACTTCAGGGTTCTTTTTAGGATGTGACACATGAAAGAGTAATGCCAATGAAGAGGGTCAGCAACACGAAAAGTCAGTTCCATATCCTGTGAGCACAATGAATTGCTCTTTAAAAAAAAAAAAATCTAATCAAGAACTTTTTCTTTCTTCTTTTTTTCTGTTTTTTTTTCTTTTTTTTTTTTAACCAAGGACGGTATGTGATGTGCATAGTCTCAAAAGGAGATTTACTAGGCACCGCTGTGACTAAGGCAAGATGTAATTAGAAGAGGGGAGGAACATTTATCATTTGCCAGAGTGAATTAGGTATTTCGACTTCTCAAAAGAATTGAACACAGAGGGTGAATTTTTTTCCAATTTCTCTCACATCTCCAATATTATTAAGTTCAGCTAGAAAACACTTGAGACAAATTGACTCATCTGAGCCCATCTCTTCATAATTGCTACACATTTTAAATTGGCTTAGTTAAATGAACGCTTCGCATGGTGGTTGACAGGCTCTGTTGTCTGGATGCGATATTAAAAATATCAAAATCAACATGAGGGCTAGAGCAGAGCTTGGGGATATTGCTTTTCTGAGCACTGGATATTGCTTTAGCTGGACTTTAGGAAATACTTACAACTTTAAAGGTGGTTTTAGACGTAGATAAAGAGATGCTATTCCACTCCTATTAATAGTAAAGTGTTTTTTCCCCCTTTTCTTTCTACTTAGCAAGAAGTTTATAAGCTCATGCTCTAAACAACTGGGCCCTCAGCCATGGGTTGTGTACAGACACCACCCCTGTAATGCTTATTCGCTGTGCAAGCCTCCACAGAGTGCAATGCCTTCACATATAGTGCATTTCCAGTTGTTTTCATGGAATATACTCCACTCCCAGCATTCAGGAACCTCAAGGTGTCTGATCCTACCCAGTTTTTTATGACTCCAGCCAGTGGAGGCTGGGACAGCCAGCGCTGGGGGCTCTGGGGCAGAGCTGGAGATGCTGAGTGTCTCCCCAAATCCCAGCAAATTCTCTGTTCCTGCTCATTTCCTCAGAGTTGTTGGTGCACGTGAGATGTTTCACGGGGCTCATCTAAAGGTTACTGAGAGTTTCAGAGAGAAGGGAAGAATTTGGGTCTGTGCTTTGCCAGCGTGATCTCCGACCGCATTTGCAAGACTCAAGAGCTTTGTGAAAACCCAAAGCCAGGCAAAATAATTGCTGATACAGAAACATTTGAGCGGCTCAGGCATGCATTAGATAAGGGATCTTGTTTCTGCTCCCCCTCCCCTTGGCCTGTGTGCTTCCTTTCCACATTGTTTTATCATGAACAGAAAATAACAGCAGAGACAGAAAGGCAGAGCCTGCCAACAGTGTGATTTATGTTGGCTTTGGAGCCAAAACCCTTGATAAAGCATCTTGGATGACTGTGAGCAGGGGCTGCAGCAGAGCTGGGTACCAGTTTGCCCTCTCACTGCCCGTGGAGCTTGCAGGGGAGGAAGAATTGAGGGCAGAAACCCCATGGATGAACTGGTTTTGTACAGAAACCGACCAGAAATGAAGCAACTGTGAATTGGGTTGGGGTCTCCCAGCCTCACAGTCCCTTTTTGCACCCACACCCTGCTCTGCTTGAGCCCTTGAGCCAACCCACCTGTCCCTGCCCTTGGGAAGGACATGATGAACTGCCTGACCCAAAAAAGAGAAAAGCAGATGAAGCACCACCCGCTCAGGTCATGAAGCTGCAGCCTGATGTTGATGATAAATATCACTCAATGTCTTGCTGTAAAATCCCCCAAAGATGGAGATGGAGACCATGGATCTCCCTCCGTATAAGGATGTGTCCCTGTAAGGATATGTCTACAGAGGGATGGAGGGATGTGTCCCTGCAGAGATGTGTCCACAGAAGGATGGAAACTTTGCGACTTCTCAGCCCAGTTTGCTGCAGGGATGCACAAATAACCATGTTGGCAAAATTTTTTCACAGGACTGGGATAGAAATAAATGGGTTACCAGAGCCCAGTGTGTATTTGTTCATTCTTATCCGAGCAGCGAGATTTCTCCCTTATTTAAATAGCGTCTCCAAGGGCCTTACCCTTACTCATCTAATAAAGCAGCGTGTCAACACCAGTTCTGCATCACAAAATGAAGGGCACTCAGCGATTCCCCCATGGGACGATTAAATAAAGAGAGAGGAAAACAAAGGATCATTTCTGCACGAGGAAAGACCTCTCATTGCACGAGGCACTGTGGGGCTTGGGGGGAGAGGGATTCACCGCTGAATGTGCACGGGGCACGGTGGGCGAGCACTGCCCTGCCCAGCTTCGAGGAGAGCAGGGCCAGACAGGGGAATTAAGGGCTCTAAACCCACTAAATAAAAGCTCAGGGCTTTATCCTCCAGGTGGGATGGACAGGGGGCTCTGGCAGCACCACTGGGCTGCCCAGGACTGCTGTGAATCAGTGGTGCTTTGAGGCTGAAGCGGCAATTTGCTGATTTGGAGCAAAAAGCGGTAGAGCCAAGCAAACCACTTCTGGCTTAGCGACTCTCATCCTCACACAGCCTGCCCGCAGCCCCACCACCTTTCCCCTTCCCTCCCTCAGACATCTGCAGACAAGATCATTCTGTGGCATCCCTGGGTTTACCATCGAATTTTTTAATTCTGCTTTTTTATGAAAACACTTGAGTGCTTTTTTAGCACATCTCCATCCAGTTGGTTGCCCCAAATAAAAGGACACTTGGAGGGCAGAGCTGTACTGAAACATCTCTGCTGTTGGGAAATACGATGCTCACATCCCCTTTGCAAAAAGGAAAGGAGGGAATGTCTCCCTTAAAGTGCCTCAAAATGAATTTAATTTAGAATGGATTTCACATTCGCATTCGATGAATTAAAACCAATGTGGTTTAACAACTATGTAATGGGGTATATATATGATCTGTTAAACAGGTGTTTGAGGTTTAGCAATTATCTAATAAGAGACTTATACATATTACAGTAGATAAACTTCAATAAATATGTTCTTAATCAACCGGAGAGCACTCAACATACAATTACCATCCCTGCCACATCTTGTTGAAATGAGCAGCTGATTCAGTGCACGATGGGATTTTATGTGCTGCTTAAAAAAACCTCCCATGTCTCCTGTTTGTGCTGCCAGGGTGGGGGTGCCACTGGAGAGGGGTCTCCTTGCTTTCCACCCAGGAGCTGGGGCAGCTTCAAGAGCTGGGGAGGAACCTCAGTGGTTGATTATCCCCATGGGATATCTGTGATGGGGCTCCACGTGAGCAGCACTAGATCCTGCCTTCCTCTCCCCCCCATCTTGCTACACATGCACATTCATTCACCAAGAGCAATGGAAAGGGATTCAGGATGGAGAGTTTCAGCCTGACAGAGGGATTTGCATTAGGAGGTGTCAAAAGTGGAGCAATAGGCTTAACGTGCACCACAACACCTTGAGATTCTCCAGGTGGCAAGCTGTGCCAGTGATCCATGCTGTGCTCCTGGCTCACTCTGGGAGGGGTGCAGATACCCCGCCCCATTGTGGCGTATACACTGTGATGTTTTGGCTAATTTGCCACGTTCCTAGCTAGGGTGTTAAATCTAATTAGCACATTAGTGCTGGCTTTCCCAGCTGTAAAACAGTGGGAAAATCCCTACAAACACCAGAGGCAAAGGTGTCAGTCGATTCTGTGGCTTCCCCCATCCTTGCACCCCGGAAAGCCGGGTTTCACCCCAGACTGGAGGACAAAGATGACAGTGCCTCATCCTCTTGCTGCTGGGGAAATAAACACTTGCAGTTGTCTTGGGTGGGAAATTACCCAAAAAGCACCCTTGGGTTCACAGACCTTGGTTTATTTTATGCACAGACCTCAAGCAAAAGTTCACGGGGGGTTTGAATCAGTGCTGGGATGGAGCAAAATTCAACCCAAGGGGATTTTTACTTCTAATCACAAGATCTTTGCACAAAGAGGCTTTTGAGCAATCTAATGGAGGAACGGCACATGCACCCTCTGTCACTGCCACAGGCCCTCTCTCTCCCAGCCCCTAATCCCCACAAAAAGCCACAAAAACCATCAAGCAATAGGGCAGCCCGAAGTGGCTCCTCTGGGTGTTGGAAACAACAGTACAACTGCAACAACGAAATGACCTCTGAAATCTCATCCACCACTCTGTGTTCCCCTGAGTCCTCCATCAGGCCCTCCTCACTCCACATTATAACCAGGTAAGCGTCCCTTGTGCTGAGTTAACACCCTCCCCTCTCTGGAACTGGGATATTTACTCTCTGCAGCCCCTGCTGCTGAAATCAGGGAGGTTTGGACCGTGCAGATCCTGCGAGACCCCCTCCATGCTCCTGCATCAGGGCCCTGGGGACATGGTGCTGCCAGCAACAGGCACACCGAGGCAGGGAATACAGCAATCCCCCTTCCCAGGGAATTTTCCTCCCTCTCCCCTTGACTGCACCAGATGAGCACATTTTTAAATATAGCATTAGTGCTGTCTAATAGCTGGCTCGCTCTGGCTGGGAAATCTGAGTCGCTCTCATTGATTTCACAGCAGTAAACGCACGGACACCAGGCGTGCCCGGGGGACACGCAGCTCCTTGGGCACAGCCTGCCCTGGCTTAATGATTTCTGCCAACACACAGCAGCTGTGGAGCCCTCCCTCGCTGTGCACAACCCACCACAGCTTTGTCTTCTCCTGATGGTACTTTTTTTCCATCATTACCAGGGCAATTTTATCGATGACTGTATTGCTGGCTATTTAATTATTCCCTTTTAATCCCTTCAAGCAGATGAGACATAAAAGCAAAGGCCATTAGTGACTCTGGAGTGATGTGCAGGGGCATTAGCCTGGCAGGCAGAGCAAATCTCAGCCTGGATCATGCCACCCACCTACCATCTCTGTGCTGGACAACCATGTGGGAAGAGGCGTGCCGGAGGGAGCAGTGCTTTAAATAGAGACAACAAAGTGGGAAAAGCAAGGAGGAATGTGCCAAGGGTGTCCAGTGCCTGTTTGTATACCCCCCCCAGAACACCCCAACCCACAGCCACGGGCACCCATTGCAAAAAGCAGCTGAGGGCTGAGCATCCTTGGTGGGTTTTTCTGCTCAGCCCATATTCACAGCACCCAAACCCCTGCTGTCATGAGGCTGTTACTGCCAGCACCCCTCAGGGATGCCTGCCATGCTCCCACTGAGTTTCAGCTGATGGGCTCAGGTGGAGGGAAGGCAAAAGACATTTGCTTCTTTTTTTAGACCCGAACGGAGAAGTTGTACAATTTCAGCGTATAAATAATTGAAGGGCTAATGCGATCTCAAACTGAGCACTTATTAAATGGAAACGTCCCTGTTGACAGATGAATTCCTGTAAATTTTCTTTGGTTGAGCTCAGATGCCCATTTTCTGCTTCGAAGCAGATGAGGTCACCCCGGCTGGACAGCACACGCTGTGCCTGGCAGGGACCTGGGCCTTTGGAAAGGAAAAAAGGATAATAACAATAATAGTTGTAATAAAGGACTGAGATTTTGAAGGCTGCAGGGTGGCGCATACAGCTCAGTGCACACATTTACTTTCCCTCTTCTTCAAAGACCCAAAGAGGGTCCCCTGCGATGTCCCCAGGCAGCTGAAGATGACCCTGGCCAAGCCCCTGTGCATGAACCCAGGCACCACGGTATCAGTGGTGTGGGAGGGATGGAGGGGAAGGTCAGGACCCCTCACAGACGGGCAGAATGGAGCTGCCCCCGGCGTGCCATCACCTCCCCCCGTGCTGCCGCTGTGTTTACGTTCTGCCTTCCTTCAATTATAATTAATAGCGGCTCATTATCAGGAGGGGACCGTTTATAAGATTCAATTAGAAGCCATTTATTTTAATGCTTTTGAACACAAAATGAGTTTGATCTCAGGAAACATTTCATTAGCATAATCTTCCCATAACAAGATCATCTCCTGAGCTTGACATATTTACAAGCCGGTACCAGGCAGAGGGATTGTGTCCGAGGGGCTGTGGCTCCCGGATGCCAGTACTGGAGGTGGTGAGCAGGGCACAGCCTGCACCCTTCAGCATCTCCCACTCTTCTGGGAAAAGCATCCTCAGCCAAGGGCTTGGCTGTTCTGTGAGAGTTCGGCCCTCACCTCACACCCTCTCCCCATCACAGGTACCAACGTGTGCCTCTTGGAGCCGGCTCACCCTGGCAGGCACCAGCGTGGTCCAGTGTGCTGGAGCCACAAACCCAGCTCTGAGTCACCAACAACCCTTTGCCCTTGACCAAACACAACCTGGGGGCTGTTGGCAAAGCTCCCTCTCTCTCCCCCCCCCAGCTGGAACCCAGCCTGCTCCAGCTCTAGCAAACAGCTCCCAGCAAAGCTGTGCCATGGCACAGAGAGGGAGTGAGATCATTTTATTTGACTGTTCAACTTAGGAAATTTAGTCATGAAGCAGGAATGAAAACTTGTGTCTACTCCAAGTCAAAATACTCAATACAGCATGGCAATTTTTTTTCCCTGAGGATAATCATCTCTGATTTGTTGCCCATATGGAAGATGTATTGGTTTTCCATACACCGGATGAGTTATACATTTCATAAGCTAAGCCGTCCATATATTAAAAGTAATATGATATCATTCACTTACAATTAAGCTGCATAGTGCTCTGCCATGTATTTTGGGTAGAAAACTATGTCACAAACATATTTTTAAACGCTTTGTCTTTATCAGAGTCCTGTCTGGAGCTATCACCTTCCAGAGAATGATGCTCATAGTGTTCTGCCACATCCACTGCAAAACTGATGAATAAAACACCCCAACCCTCCTGCAGGCACCGAGCCCCAGCAGTGCCCATCCCTGGCAGGGGCTGTTTTGGCTCCAGAACACATGGATACAGGACCACAGAGTGCAGCAAAACTGTGCTTTGTTTGTTGAATGGAGAAGGAGCCCCCTTAGCACAGGGTCCCCCCCAAACCCCTTCTCCAGGCTAGGCTGACCCTGGGCTCAGTCAGACTTTCCCAGGTCTGGTGCTACCTCCCTGTTTAACCCAGGGACAGGCGAGTTCTAAACGGGCAGGGATTCAGGTCCCAGATCATTGCAAATGGACAAAGGATAAAAAGAGACTATAATTATTATTAGAACATTGGCATTAGGGAGTGGGCGTAGGCAGTGCCCGCACCGCTGGCCCCTCTGCTGCCCCGCTCAGGCGCAGGGCACGAAGCCAAACACTCCCTTCCCAGCTCTGCATTTCGCAGGATCATGTTTTAAAGCCACCTAAAACACAGGGAAATAAATTCTCCTCCAAGGAAATCTCTGGTGTCACAGCTCCAGATTATCTGCTAGTGCAGGAGGCAGTGCTCAAATATTTTAAATGTATGGGCCATACGTTCTGGGAAATATAACATACACAGCGAAAAAAAACATTGCTTCCCATATGGGCTTGGAGAAGCTGCGGATTACAACGCATGGAGCCAGATGGCCGGTAACTCAATGCAGCTGAACAAGAATCTCTGGGCCAAATTCATCCCCACCACAACCACCCTGGGCCCAAAAGGCTTACGACATCGTTTCGCTCGGCTCCTCGCGTTTGACTCCTGCAATGTGTGAGTTATCTGCTCATGGAACTCGGTTTGTGACAGAAAGCTGGAGCCTTGTATCTGCAGTTGTTCTTCCCACTCCTGTGGGAGTCTGTCCCTCCTCCCTGAGGTGTGGGAACAGATGGAGCCCTCCCAATTCTCTCACTCTCAGGTTGGGAATGGGGCACTTTTGGGGAAATTATACAATGGGTTCAGAAACACCTCATTGCACCAAAGTGTTTCAAACACACTCCGTAGGCTCTTCCTTCTTGGAGTGTTGGGTGTCTTTGATTTGGGGCTGACCATGCCATGCACCCACCTCCTCAGCACTGCACCTCCAGCTCTGTGCTGCTGGACACCCTCACCTGCACTCTGTCGCTTTTCTCTGATGTTTTGGTCAATATAAACGAACAGAAAGATCTATTTTTGTGCCTAATTTGCCGCAGAGCTCACGTGGTGAACAATCCTTGAGCAGTCCCTGCAAACCCTCTCAACACCCACATCAAGTCAAACAGCCCCTGCCCACTGATGGCACAGAGCTGCAGTGGGACCTGGGCAGTGCTGGCATGTCCGGGTCACCAAAATTGCTCCCTGAAAGTCCCAGGAGTGCTCAAACCCCAGAGGGGCAGAGAGGCTCCTACAGCCAGGGGAGTAGGAGGCACCTCACGCTGACAACACCCCCAGTGGAATTAAGCACTGATTACACGTAGGGATTGGAAGTCAAGATCTTTCCTAAAAGGTGATTAAAATGCCCATTGCTCCCACGCAAGATGTGTTTCCAGCTGTTAACTCTGTTAAATAACCGGCTCAGGAAGGAGAGAAGGCTGGAGCTGGAGCCCCCCAGCCCGCGGGCGATGCCAGCGCTCCAGGGACAGGCTCAGCCTCCCGCTGCCTTCACGACACCGGATTGTCCCTGGGAAGCCGGAGTGCCCAGCGTGCCGCATCCTGCCTAGCGGTTTGCCGTGACTCACCCACGAGCCTCCCCATGGAGGCACCAATCCTGCTCCTCTCCCTCTGCTCTCCCTGCCTTACTGTCCTTATGAATCACTAGTCTGCAATAAGGACACCAGATGCGTGTAAAGATGAGTCATTTGAAGGAGGTGAAAGGAAAACCAGACCAGCCACGTATTGAAACTCCCTGCGACAATAAAAGGACTGTGTACGTAAATCGGTTTATTTTGACTACGGCGATAATGCTTTGCTGAGAACCTGTTGACTCCCAGAAAAAACACCAAGGCAGAAGATGATCCTGTTCCCCAGCCAAGGGCAGTGCCCCAAAGGCCATCAAACCTGGTGCCTTTGCTTAACGTGGGGCTGAGATGGGGTGCTGGGGGACACAGACCCCATGTGGCCTCAGAGCAGACACCCCGGCACACCACAATGCTGCTGGGATGACTCTGCTGTTTTGGAATGGATACAGGGCAGCTCTGTGTGCATCAGTCACAGGTTAATGCAACCCAGATACTCAAGCAATCATTCAGTCAGAGTAATGGTTTGAGTTGGAGGGGTCCTTAAAGATCATCCAGTTCCAACTTCCTTGTCACAAGCAGGGACACCTTCCACTAGACCAGGTTGGTCTAAGCTCCACCTAACCTGGCCTTCAACACTTCCAGGGATGGGGCAGCCACAGCTTCTCTGCGAAACCTGTTCCTTCATTTATGCCTTTGGTTAATGAAGTTGAATTTAAACGGAGCTCAGGGATGGAACAATTCCCTTGATGCAGTACTGGGGTGCTCAGGTCTCATCCCTGAGGTGCACAGGAGCCCAGGTGCTGCTGCAGAACCAGATCCCTGGGCTTGGGGACCCCAACAAAAACCCAGCCAAAGAGAAACAGCCCATCAGCCCTGCAGGGAGCTGCTGCTCCAGCCACACTCGCCCACCGAAGGGAAGGCAGGAGCTGCAGTCACAGAATTAAAGCCAATTTACTTTGTGACATGGATTTAGATTATTGCCCGGGTACAGTGTGATTAGAGGGGCTCAACGTCACCCCAGTGGGGAGCGAGGGAAGGGAAAGGGAGATGCTGCAAAAGAGTCTGTCCATGCATTTGGTGAAGAAAAAGCACAGTTCCCCTCGTTATCTCGGCTCTGTGATGGGCCAAGGGATTTTATGGGATTTTTTTTTTTTTTTGAGTCTCACGCACATCCGCACCCCAGGACAGCCCTGAAATCCTGGAGAAGGGAGGAGGGGATGAGCCCCTCAGCACCCTGTGCCCTGCTCCAAGCTGTGTCTGCGCAGGGCCCTGAGGATCCCAGCTGGAGAAGGGAGCCCTGGCCGTGCCAGGCAGCACCGTGGTTCTGCCGGCTCATCCCAGATTGTTCACATTCCTCCCCTAATCTCCAGGCTGCCCACGCTGCTCCTCTTGGTGCCTCGGAGCAGCCGAGGGCTCTTTCTCCTCTGCCCTCCCCAGCGCTGCCGAAGGAGCTTTTGCAGCAGCCCCAAGGAAAGCAGAGGATGGGACTGGGATGGATTTGGGGCTCCAAAGTGATGTCGACAAACACATCCTCACTAAAAAGTAATATTCTTCCTCCAGCTAACAAAATCACTAAATGGGAGCGATCTGCCCCTCCCAGACCCTACAGCCAAGCAGGCGTGTGGGGCACGGCTGTTTGCACGCTCAGCAAGGCAGTAAATAGCCAAATGCAGCCCTCCAGCCCTTGCCTGCCTCCTGCAAGGAAAACGCCGGGAACAGAGCCATTGCCAGCCAGCGGGATGCCAGGATTTGTGTGCACCGAGTGTCTTACATGGTAAGACAAAAAGGAAGACGACTTTGAGCTGCAGAGAGAGGTACAGAGAGCTCTGCAATCCCTCTGGCTTGACTTCACCAAGGTCTGTGTTTAACCAAGCCAGCTCCCTCCCTGCCAAATGCAAACATGATCCTTGGGGGAATAACAGAGTGAAGAATTTGGATGAAGAAGCTTTAAAAAAAAAAAAAAAAAAGGAAGACATCCAACAAATACTTAAGGATACAACTGAAGAAGAGATTTTCAAAAATTCAGAAGCATAAGGGGTTGCTCTTAAGGGAAAGCCGGTTTGAACATTCCCAGAAGCTGCCAGTCCAGCTGATCCTCCTTGGGATGCCCCTGCCTGCCCCGGCAACCTCCCATGCCCTGTAAGGTTGGCTTTATTTCTGAGTGTGCCCAGTGGTTACCTACTGAAAGAAACCACAGAAACCACCTCAGGACACATGCAGCAGCTTTAAAAAAACCCACCAATTCATCTTGGGGAAACCCCGAGGTCCTTCACTGCGCCGTCCTGCCCTGCAGGCTGAGCAAACCTCCATGAAATTCCGCGCGCTGCCTGCAGGGCAGATCACAGTGCAGCCTCACAGGGAGTGCAAGCCCCTGGGGGTCGTGGATAAACCAGGCTTAATTACCTCTCTGTCTTCCATTTTTAATTTTCTCTTCCCCTGGTTCTCTGTTTCCAGACCACAGGCACTGCTCACCCCCGTGGCAGCGTCCTCCCCTCTGGCCCCGTGGGTAGGATGCTGTGTCTGCTGAGCACACCAGGGGCTTTGAAACATCAACACACACTGCCAAGGCTCATCCCCTGTCCACCCTGCTCCCACTGCTGACAGAGATAGATGGCCATGGGCCTGCAAGGTCTGAGCAAACAGGAGAGGGCGAGGGGAAGGGAGTCTGCCCTTGCTTTTATTCGCCCGGCAGCAGGGTCAGACCAAGGATTTGGTGCATTAACTCTGCACCGGCCCTGACTCTGCTGCCCCAGTGCCATCCCGGGTCCCCCCACCCCACAGCATCCTCCTGCTGCACGTGCACCCACTGAACAGACATTAAAGACGGTTAAACACGTTCATTTAAGTAAATTATGTTGTTGTGAGATTGATTTAGCTGTGCGGTCCTCTGAGTGCTACATTAACATCCTATTAGAGGATGGAGAAATCCTCTCCGCAGCTGGGATGGAGGAGCTGTGGAGCATCCCAGTAGGATCATTCCTGTTCCTCTTGGCAAGGCCAACAACAGCACTCAGGAAGATGGGAAGGGAAGCTTTTTTTCAAGACAGCTCTGTCCAGGTTTCTGGGTTTTCCAGATGGTTTGGCCGTCTGGGGATGCCTCTTGATGCCTTTCACAGAACGAGCCCTCCCTGAAATATGGGAAATGGGAACCAACACTAGAGTCCAAAAAACAGATTTGCAGGAGACTGAAAATACAGATGTGTCAAGAAACCGAAGGGTGGCTTCTCCCCTTCACCACTATGGTTGTGGGATTCTTTTTATAGCCAGAATATTGATGTAAAACAAGCCTTTCCTGAAATGTCTAAAGTTCAGAGCCTCTTTCTGCAGCGGAAATCACTATTTCAATATGGGGTAGACCTGCTTCCGTAGGAAAAGGGAGGCTGGAGGAAAACCAGGGAATTCCTGGGGAGAGCATCCCTGGATGAACCACGGCCTCCAAAGGGATGCGTAATACTGCATATGGACTAGCTGACTGTTGTAGGTCCCTTCCAACTGAACTGTCTTGTCCTATCCTATCCCTGTTGGTGATCATAGGAGCCTCTCCAGATGCCTATTCTGTGGATGGGACAGCACAGTACAGTCTCGCTCCAACCATAACACCTCCAGCAGTTCCCTCCAAATGCCCGAGGAACCACCCAAGCCACTGCCCTGTTTTACCTGTCACCCCTGGAGCCGTGAGTCCTCACAGGGACTTCATTTTACACCCACAGCCCTTGGAAAACCTCCATTTCCACTAGTTGTTTCCAGGGAGAGTCTCTGCTGCTCCAGCACAAGCCCAGCACAGAGGAGAAAGCACTCGCTGGCTGCTTTAAGCAAGAAAATCCATACATGGTAGGAAAGTTTGTAAAAGGCAGAATCGTTTCGATCTCAGATAGAGCCAGCATGTGATGGAAAGAATTTCCCAACTGGCAGGGCAGGAGAATCAATTTAAGGTGTTTACACAATGCAAAGCTCCCAGTGTATAATTATCATTTTATAGTCAATCAATTGTAATTCTGATCCAGGAGCGCAGCACGGGAAAATTAGCATTCAGGAGCACCTTTGATAAATTAGCGAGGATTACGGAGTCTGTGTTTGCAGAGATTTTGGTCTGGCACTAGGGGAGGATTTAAAAATGGCAAAGTTTTTGCCTCTGTGGCTCAATACACATGGGACTGAGGAATTTAAAGCTGTTTAGTTCTGGAGGAGAAGTAGGATTAAAGCTATGGAGAGGGCAGGGATCTATTCTGTATTTGATTAGGAGTTTTATGATGCAAAGAAGCTTTAGGGAACGCTTCAACTCTCTGTGCGTGGGATTATACACATCACTGTATTAATTATTAGTATTAGAATAACACCTAGAAACCCCAGCAGCGTGCAGAGCCCTCCTGTTCCAGGCACTGAATATTTTGGGTATGATCCAGACCCTGCTGAAGTGACCCAGGGATCCGATCCCACCACTCACCGAGGTTTGGATACTGTCCCTGGAAGGGATGGCTGCACCCAGTGAAGGTGCTCAGGAGCTTCCAGGGATCCCTCACTGCTGCTGCTGTGAATCAGGGAGACCCCAAACCAGACACAACAAGAAGCTGTTTTCTGAGGAACAGCCAGATAAGAATGAAATTACTCCGAATCATCCCAGCACAGCCACAGATCTCTCCCAAAGGAAATTGCAGGCAGGGGTTGAAGAGTGCTTCCAAAAAAAACCATCTTGCCTATAGACCTGATGTCTTCCTCTGCCCAGATTCCTGCAATAGGTCCGTGTCCTTGTCCCCTGAGAGCCAATGCAGCATTTCTCCCTGCCAAGGTACCGCTTTACAGGGCACTCTTGTGACTGTGGGGAGCAGTGTCCAGGATGTTGGGGTGCCTAGGGTGTGTTTCCCACACAGGGTTTGTTTTATCTCAGGTACCCAGATCCCCAAAAAGGTGAAACTCAGCTCCTTGCAGCAATCCCACAACCTGCCCCGAGTCCTTTTGGCAAGCCTCAGTCTCAGCTGGGCTTGTTTTGAACATGGTGCTGAGCAGAAACGCAGCCTTGCCTTTGCGAAAAGCCAAAACATCCTCAGCGGGGGGAAAAGCCAAACTCTCAAAAGCTTTGGTGGGCCTGGAATCAGTCAGTTCCTTAGTGTCAGGGAAGGCAAGATGCACCCAGCACAGACAGACAGAAGCTCACAGGATGCCAGCATTGCCTGCCTGCCTCACCAGCTCTCAGGGCTGAAAGCACTCCCAGAAAACAGCAGAAAAATCAATCCAGTAAAGAGAGATGTTTTTTCTGCCAGGAGAATGACTCGCCCAGCTCACAGACTGCACGTGAGAAAACAGCTTCCAAAAGCTGATGAACTGAGAAGCTGAGGGCTGGGCTGGCTCCTGGTGGGAGTGGGGCTGGAAGGAGATGCCCAGGGATGGGCAATACCCTGCACACTTATTTGTCATCCGCCTGCCTCTCCAAACCTTTTCTTTGGGAAAAGGAGGAATTTGGAAAGCCCTGGTCCCAGAGGAGCCAGGCAGCCACAGCAGGCTTTCCTTCCCTGGCCTGTCCCATAACGCTCCTTTCCTAAAAGGTCTTTTAACAGCACGATTAATTGACAGAATGGGATGGGGGGAGGAGGGGAAGAAGCAGCAAAAGGGCCCCAAGCAGCAGCTGGGTGCAAGGAGTGTGTGACCGACAGTCCCTCATCAGCTCCATCCTTGGGGAAGCCACCGGGCTCTGGATGCAGGGAAGGGAAGCTGCTCTGTATGCACAGCCCACCCCTCATCTGCGCCGGCTTTATCATGGTAATATCGGGAGACCAGTCTGGTGGCAATAATCTCCTCATTCTCTGCCATTTCCTCACGGGGGTAAAGATCATGGAGCATTAACACAACGGATGTGCACTTTGAACCAGAAGCTGTTCCCTGGGCTATAAATCAGCGCCTGCCACTGCAGCACAATGGCCCTGAAATTAATTACCCTGTCGCTTTGCCAAAGGGAAAGCGCCCTGTGCCGCTGCGGATGCAGGCACCGGCAGGCACACAGACCCCAGGGACAGCCCTGGGGACGTGCCGTGGGGTGGCTGGAGCCGTCACTGGTGCCTTTCTGCCAGCCAAGGGCAAACCCTCACTGCCAGTCCCAGGGTTTTTTTGGATGCACATCTCCCTTGAAACCTCTTCGGCCCTTCGACCCGTGCCTGGGACGGTCTGCCCTGCTCCCTCCTCATCCCCACGATGCTGCTGGAGCTCGAGGGGAGCAGTAAAAACACCAAATTGGGCCACGGAGCCCAAGTCATTCATCGTGGGGTGAATCCCCACGGTTTTGGTCCCTGTGCTGATCCAACCAGCCCTCCCACAGACCAGAGAAAACTGCTTCCCACACGCTTCAAGGTGGGCTGCAGTATACAGGCCAGGTTTATGGGGAGAGCAGACATAAAGAACAAGCTGAGAGCCAAAGAGGGCAGGGAAGGAATGTGGTTTTTTCATTAAACCCTGCAAAACACAAGACGTTTCTAAGCATTCTCAGATTAAAGAGTCATCCGCTCTTTTTATGCCTTTCCCATTGTTTCTCAGAGGCAGAAAGGAAGGGAACAGGGAAGACACCTCAGGTCTGGAATCTGGATGACCTTTTTTGGGTGACTCTCAGCTCCCAACAACAGCTCCCTGCTGGAGATTGTTGCCCAGTGGGGTCTGTTGCCCCAGTTTGCCCCTCCACATTCACCAGAAAGTCTCCCACTACCAAAGGATGCTGTTGCATTCCCACAAATACGTACTTTTCCCTCTAGCCTTTCTGGCTGAAGCTCTCTGACAGCAGACACCCCTCAGGTGACACAACGACCCCCCTGAACAGCCGTCACTTGCCAAATTTCACACTCAGGAAGACAAGGAGCTGCTGTGGGTGTGCTGGCACTGCCAGGCAGGAGCATTGCCCAGTGGGAATCCATGGCAGGACTGTGCAGAGCAGGGTTACCCTCAGGCTGCTCTGGGGGATGCTCTCCCTCCACGCCTCCTGCTGTCCTACGAGATGCTATTTATGAGAAACACAAACCCGTCTTCCCTTCCCTGCAGCCAAAAAGGTCACATCAAGCGAGCGGTGAGATTTCCAGCTCGAACAGACTGTTCGGGGGTTGTTTGCAGTAAATTTTTGTACTTTTTTTAACATCTCGAGAACCGGCGCAGCAGAGCCCTCACACAACGCTTAGTCCTTGTCTCACATGAAATACAAGAAAGAAAAATGCAGTTGGTGCCCAGTCCATCCAGAGCATCCCCTGCCTGACTTCCAGATCCTCCTCCTACCCTCTGACAACTCTCACCTCGGCCCTTCCTGTCTCACCCACTGTGCCGGGGCTGGCAGTGCCACCCATCCATCTGCACATCCCAGCAGGATGACTGCCAGTCCGAGACATGCCGACAGCAGCAGTGATGAGAAGCCGAAAGCGTCGCTGCCTTTGGGAGCCAGCGCAGCAAAATTTATGGGAAAATGAGACCTGAAAACATTGGTGCTAATGGAAGGGAGAGGTTGTACAGCACAAATAAAAATACGATCCGAGTGATGCAGAGTAAAATGGCAGCATCCATCAGTTCTGAGATGTTTGCTTGCAAAGCAGAGGCTCTGGCTATTAGTTTCACGATGATCACAAAAAGCAAACGGGAAATTACTACGCTTTTTCAGCCTGGCTTCCCTCCCGCCTGGGCAACCCATCCCTCTCTGTACTAAAAAGTGCAAAAGGACAAAGATGAGCCAAGCAACCAAAACACAGACCACAAAGCAAGTCCATTTATCTAAGAGACATTTACATTTTAGGAAAGAAAGCTAAATGCGTCCCAAACCAACAGCAGTTTTTGGCTGTCAGTCCTCTCTCCATCCCCGGTGTAGCCCAGCACCAACAGTTCAGCAAATAATACCCTGCACCCCTTTACCCCTGGGTGAAACCCAGTTAGGCAAGGCCTCTTGGGAACCTCCAGCTAGGCTCTGTTGCTCCATGGCATGGTGCTTGCCGAAAAAAAACAAACAAAAAAATATCCTTGGAAAATTAGGATAGGAAAGATGGAAAAGCCAGCAAATTCACCATGGCAAAACCTGTTGGGATGTGCCAGCACCAGCTCTTCCATGAAGGTGCTGTATCAAGAGGGCATTGTACTAGGATGTTAAGGAGAAGTGGCCAAAGCATGGCCTTGGACTCCTCTCTCTGTGTCCTGGACTGGGACAGCAACAAGAAAACCCCACTATTGCCCATCACCAACTGGGCATTCTCCTGGATGCATTTGCTCTTGGCCAAGGCCATATTCAACATCCAGGAGCTGCCTGGAGAGACCATTTTTTAATTGCTGATTGTTCTTCACTTAAGAGCCACAAAGCCCAGCTGAGAGAGGACCCAGCACTGCAACTGCACCCGCCCTGTCATGTACACACCAGGGACATAAAACATGGGCATAGCTGTCTGTAACAGGAAAATGTTCCCCATCTCACAGGGGCTGCGGGCTCTGCACCCAGAACTACAAGGCGACCGTCAAAGTACATTTTCAGGGCAATTCCCCCAGAAAAACCTCTTTCCCCAGCATTTGCTATTGCAGCATTAATTCTTTCTGTTCTGCTGCTCTATAACTGGGACAGAACCCAAAGCGTTTCATGCGTGGACTCTTGCAGGAGAATCTCTAATAGGTGTTTGTAGATATGATGAAGCAAAATTAAGTCCCTGTGCTCAGCAAGGCGAGGAACATCTCGCCTCTATGTTGCCACTTTTAGCTACCTGAAGGTACTTGAGTGCTCAGAGGCAGAGCCCAGGGAAGGGCCCGCTCGTCATCCACTGAGTATCTGATACTGATGGAGAAGAGAGACACAATCCCCTACCTACCTGTGGGGATGCCATGAGTAATGGCAGAGCACCTTCTAGGAAGAGAACTTTAATTAGAATTAAACCCTGTTTTCTGCTCACTCGTGGTCACACATCCATTGGCGACCCGAGCTGGTGTGACCACTTAACGAATCACTTCCTCTGAGTGTAAGGTAGAACCAAAAGGAAAAATCCTTGCTCACCGCTGAGTTGGACTCGATGATCCTCACAGGTCCCTTCCAACCCGAGACATCCCACAGTTCTATGACAGTTCACGCTTCTGGGGCCAATTTGGGGGTCCAGAGGAGCTATTGCTGCCCAAAGCCCTGTCTCCCTCCCAACTGGCACATCCAGGCTTTCCTACCCTGTGGACACCCCATTCTGCACCCCGGCACTGATGCGCCTCGAAACGACTCCCTGACGAGCAGAGCAGGAAAAGTACATTTTTAATTAAGTGATTTTGGCTGAAGTTTTTATAACCGAAAGGCCCCAGAACAAGAACAAACGCTTCCTTTCAGGCAAAATAAACGTTTGATGAGGTATTTAATCAAAACCAGCACAACTTTGAGGGAAGAGAAAAGGAATTGTGCCAAGACGGTGTGTTGCTGCATTTTGAAGGACACTACGTCCCCCAGCTCAGGCCACCCAGGACAAGGCTCGGCTGTCCACCCGGACAGCATCCCCCAGCTGTCCCGTGACTCCCACCCCACTGTTCTGATTTTACAAGGGACAAATGACCACACCCTGGGCTCTGCTCAGACATCCCCAGGGGACCAGGGCTGATCCCTTTCAGGGGACCCAAGGCAGGTCCCAGCTCTGCAGGGCTGCTGAGCCCCTCCAAGCCCCTTGCCTCCCAAACCAAGGCTGCTGCTTCCAAGCCCCAGCTCAGCAGGTGAAAGTGGGGAGCTGACTCTGTGCTTACAGGGACCTCACAGCTCTTCATCCACTGGAGAGGACGCTCCATGCCCCCTTATCCTCTTCAGCAAGTGACCCATGCAAGCATCACCTCATCCTGCTCTAGAGCGCTGCCTTCCCAAAAGCCTCTATCAAAGACCTGCCTTGAATGTATATATTACTTTTTTTTTTTCTTCTAATAATAAAACATTTAGTTCTAGGTCACTAAGCAGAGGAGATGGAAGAGGAGAGGGAGAGCTGCTCTGATCTCTTTTGCAGCTTTTTATAGAGAAACATTCTGCTTAACTGCCTTTCTGGAAAAAAAAAAACACCAAACCTGTCCACAGTATAAATGGGGACTGGCCCTCAGCCAAGGCTGCCCGGCTTCAACCTGCCGGTGTTATCAGCTCTGGGGGCTCGCTGGTAACCAAAGGTAAGTAGTAATTTAAAGGAGTGGTGTAAAAACCCATTTTCCCTGGCTGGAAGAGCCAGATATTCACAGGAGAGCTGAACGGCAACAACCAGCCCCAGAAACATCCATCTGCAGCTCACCCTGAGCGGGGAGATGGGGAGGAAGGAGCACAAGCCATCTCCAGCTGGGGGGAGCAGGGCATCACACGGACCAGGATCATCTGCACCCAAGGCACCACAGAGGCACAAGACCCAGCTCTGCCCCTGCCCTTCCCCAGTGCCCCAGCCCCATCCAGCAAAACGTCACAGCTTTCCAGTGACACGACGTTCCCCCTTCCCACACGAGTTCTCAATCGTTTGTTAATCATTCCCCATCAGTCATGCTCTCCATCCCTTCACTGGTTTTTATTCCCCTTGCCTAAATTTCCTCTAATTTGTTGGTGTGAAGGAATAGCTCACGGGTGGTTTCCCCATCACCGTGAGCTGCAGAATGTCGTGGGAGGCTGGGCAGGGGGTGAGACATCACTAAAGCAGATGCAGAAGATAACAGTGCAGGGATTTGGGTGATGTGAAGTGCTGGACATACAGAGTCAGACCTGAAAACTCACCAGGGACCACGATATGGCCACGGCCACCTGCAACATGCGGGTGAGACCACGGGGGGTGACCTGCCTCCTCCTTAAGCACCAGACTGTGAGGGTCTGGATTCAGCCTTCCACTAATGCTCTCGTGCAGGCAAACGCTGCAAGAAATCACAGAATAATTAAGATCGAAAAAGACCTCTGAGATCATCGAGTCCACCACTAAACCCTGTCCCTAAGCACACATCTACGCATTTTTTGAACAATTCCAGGGAAGCTCAGCTTCCTTTGCCCTAAATCAGAGTGTTATTGTTGGGAATAACACCGGAGAACTAAAGGGAAGGGGAGTACAAAGATAGCATTGGTATTTGGGTGGATTAAGCAGAGCATGAATTTAAACTACTGGAAGTTCATACGCTCCTACAGCAATATGCTATAAAGCTTTATGCACTTTGATTTAGATAAAAAGCAGTTTGCTTATTTTTCATTCTTCACTGTGAACCAATAAGAGAGCAAACCCCAAGTCATTACTGAAAAGCCGGCGCTCACGTAAGCCTTACAGAAAATGTCTGTCTCGTGGTTTGATAGCCATAACAAAAATGATTAATAATCTGCTGCAGACACTTATAATTGCGATAGCTTCCTCTTGTGAATTTAAATAGCTTTCTTGAATTACTGCCTTTGACATAATCAATAAAGCTGAGTTATTGCTTTATCAGGCGGTTCTGTATGGCAGGGGAGAAACAGAAACCAGGGGAGACAAAATCCCTCCAAAAATTCAAAGCCGGGGGCTTGTCCCCAGCAGGGCTGGGCCACTGCAGCCCCAGAGCCCCTCCAGGCTTATTTATATCCCTTTAAACAGACTTGACAGCGAGCTAGAGACAGAGTGGGAACCCATTGCAGCCCAGCAGCAAATATTTAATGACTACTTGTAAACCCAACAATATGTTTTACTTTTCTCATTCCCTATAAAAGGGTTCTTATTTAGCCTAAGCAGACTCTGAAGTTAAATATAGGGTCTTAGGACATGCCAGGGGGACACAAGGAGAGTTTCTAGACCAGGGTTTCCATCCTCTCAACGTGGAAAATGGTGTGAGCCTGTCTCAGGGTAATCCACGCCAGCAGCACAGGGATGTGACTCTTCCCTGTCCCCAAATGAGACTTTTTACCACAACCAGAAGTTAGGAGAAATAGTGTATCCTCAAGTTTCAGATTAAAACCAGAAATTTATAGATATTTTTCCCCTCCTCTGAAGAAAATAAGAATATTTCTTTCTAACAGGCAGAGAAAAGCAAGAACTCATTTCGAGCTTTCAGGAAAGTGCACTGATTTGGCAAAACCCTACTTTAATTTATACCCTTCCACACAGACTTCAAAGACTAAAAGAAAAACACTCCGAAGCCATCAATTAAATAACTCTAAGGCCAGAGTAGAAAAAGTCCCGAAGAGTTGCTGTCCCATGCACTGTCCATCTCCACTGACCAATGTGACGAGCACAGCACCCGTTTCTCTGCCCGTCTGTAACGATGGGTCCAGATGGGTTTGAGCAGCGCCAAAGATCCTCAGCAGTCCAGAAAATGCTCTGGGGACAGATCCTGCTTTCTGGCCTCATCCCACTCTGGTGGGAAGAAGCCTAAAAATGAGATTGGCTAAAAATAACCTCCCTGAGGTCAGCAGCGTCTCGGGGAACAAGTGGTCTCACAGAAGAGAGATTTCCGTTTTTGAGGCCAAACTAAATGTTGACTTTTTATTAGATTGGGTGTTTTTTTAGAGCTGCTTATCTCATTCCCTGACTGGGGATGGAAACAACCATCCTGGTGAGAGCCCAGTTTTACATTTGGCTCCCCATCACAGACAGATAATGCATTGACAAGATTTTCTGGTCAGATAAAGGGATTTTTCTTGTTTCCAAATTCATGCCTTTGATGGATTCTTTGAAGTGCAAAATATTTCCTTTTTAATAAATGCTGCACCAAATTAGCATTAAACTGTTTCTTTTCCATGAGAATCCTCTGCTAGATCTGCCCAGAGAGCAAAAACACCCCCAAAATTAGGAAAAAAAATTCCCTTGAGGTTAACAAGGACTTCCCATAACTCACTCTGAGTCTCTGCCCTAATGGAGATGGATGAGTCACAGGTGGGGCCACTCTGAGAAAATCACATTTTTCATTTTGATAGCACCTTTTAACAGGAGCTCTCAAAGTGCTTGAAAAACCTTTAGTGCTGCTTCCCAGGAGTGGGGCATGGATGGAAATTCCCCTTGAGGGGGAGGATCAAGGCAGGCTTTTGGGTTTGTTTTTTTTCCCCCCTCTGCTCAATGTGGCCCAAACCCAGCCTGATGCCAGGACAGCCTCATGACTGCAGGATAGGAGCTCATTCCATGCCCTAACATCAGCATCCTGGACCAGTGTTGCCCTGCACATGGATAAAGACATCCCCAAGCTTTCCTGGAAACAAACAAGAAAAAACCAAACCCACAACTAAACCTCACTACTGTTTTGCTCCATCTGCGCTCTCGGCACCGCGGGGGAGCCAGCACAACAAAAATTTCCCAGAGGATCTTCTTTTTTAAAAAAGATAAATGAACAAAATCTTGTTAAATTGAAGACTAGAGACAAGTATAAAGTGGGATTTTCCTGTCTGGGAAGAAAGCATTCCTTTTTCTTGACTAACCAAACTGTGCCACATCTTTTCTCGTCACCTTAATTCCCCAGTTGATTCCACCTCACGTTGGGAAAAGCCTTGCACAGCAGGCGAGCACCCACCATGCTCC
This sequence comes from Oxyruncus cristatus, assembly GCA_013399855.1. NCBI lineage: Eukaryota > Metazoa > Chordata > Aves > Passeriformes > Cotingidae > Oxyruncus > Oxyruncus cristatus. Next base: position 2,294,109 of record VXAY01007103.1, on the reverse strand, counting down.
CTGTCACATCTCCTCTGGGGGAGGAAAAAAGGGGATTAACACATATAATCAAATTCCAGTTTTAGTGGAAGCCTTTCTTTAATTTAATCAGCATCACGGATATTACACCAGCGATGCGTTAAGCTAATGTACGGGAACGCCTGTGCTAAGGAATTAAGATGATTGAGAACCAGAGGTGATGCTGGGGCGGTGGAATGGCTTGTGGAGAGGCTCAAAAGCTACCTGTGGGTTTGCCCAGCCCCAAGCCCGGGCAGTGAGTCCCACAGAGCCCATGGAGCAGCACACGGATGGGAGATAAAGCTTGATTTAGGAGCATCGTTTGGGGGAGAAGCCAGTTAATTCTCTTAGATTGGGGTTAAAGCAGTAACACAAAGCTGGGGCACAAAAGAGTGACCAAATAGCAACTCATGTGAGGTTTGGGTTCCATCAGATGTGGATATAATGGAGTCATAGAATGGTTTGTGTTGGAAGGGACCTTTAAGTCCACCTCGTTCCACACCCCTGCCGTGGTCAGGAATAACTTCCACTGTCCCCGGTTGCTCCAAGCCCTGTCCAACTGCCCTTGAATGCTTCCAGGGATGGGAAACTGCTGCCAGTGCGTCACCACCCTCTGAATAAGGAATTTCTTTCTAACATCTGACATAAATCTTCCCTCTTATAGTTTAAAGCCATTCCCCTTTATCCACCCATGTAAAAAGTCATTCTGCCTCTCTTTTATAAGCCCCTTTTAAGTACTGAGAGGAGATGACCAGACCTCAGAGCTGCCAAATGAACCACACCAAACACAACCTGGGTTTGGTGAACACGATTGCCCGTGCCTCAGAGCAGCACCTGCATTCCCAATGCAGCCTCAGAAAATCCCAGGACATTAAGGGAAAAAAAAAAAAGAGCCTCTCGCAGCAGCACCGGCTGCCGAGGAGGCTCTGCGGGAAAGGCAAGTGCTGGCAAGCAGAAGGCAATGTTCCTGTGCTAATGCTGCAGCAATGACATCTTCTTCAAGGGCAAAAACGAAGATAAAGTTCCCGGCCACAGCCAAAGTGATTGATGACGGCAAAGGAAGGCACAGATTCTGGGGAGAGGGAGAAAAGCAACCTGAAAATGCCTGGGAGCATTCTGGGAGATGCTCACTCAGAACTGCTGTGCAGAGCAGCATCCGGCCAGATCCTGCCCCACACAGGGTCACCCTGGCTGGGAGCCTGTGCTGCTCCTTATCCCCCTTCATCCTGGCTTGTGTCCTCCTGAGGGAGGCCTGCCCCTCTCGGTGGCCTCTTGGCACCGGCACCAGCAGCCTCCCTCTCTTCCTCTCCCCACAGTGTACCTTGTGGGATCGTGAATTTTTAGGTCATTTCCACAATAAAATGATTTAAAAAGCAGAGGGGCCAGCTCCTGCTCTCAGCTGCACAGAGGAAATTCCTGTCTGTCTCTCAGGGGCTTCGCCTTATCCGTGCATCCGCGCTGGAGCTGCTCCCACCACCACCTTTTAATCGTTTTTGACTCCTACTTCCTCCAGCTCCTCATCCAGCTGCTCCAATCACCAAATTTCAAGATTTCCTGAGAGCAACAACAACAAACAATCCAAAAATCTAATAATGCTGAAAATAAACCTTTTTAGGGGCTGCAAGTGTGGGACTGCTGATGCGAAGCAAGGGAGGAACAGCCAGTAGAGATCCTGCCTCAGGGAAAGCCCTCTGAGCCCTGGGCATGCTGGCCAAAAATCGTAACCACAGAGCTCAGCGAGTGCCAGGATTCCCGTGACACGGCTGCAGAAGGCAGCGGGCAGGATTGGAGCAGGGATGATGTTCATCAGCCCTCACGGCCTGGGTCTGGCTGGTGCTGCTCCAGGACAGAGCCTGCAGCCATGCCAAAGCCCATGGAGCATGTTAAAATGATCAGGGCTGGTTTAAGTGGTCCCAGCCTGGCTTTGAGCAGTGTGGGGTAAACAGGGGATAATTGGCTCTTTGAGGGAGTTTTTGCTCTGAATTCCGAAGAAAAATAACTGCCTTGGCATCCTGCACCAGACAGAGGTGTAAATAACCCTCAACAGACACTGGAGCATCGCAGGGACCACGAGGTACAGCCCCAGGGTTAAAAGCTTACTCTGAATAAGAGAATAGTTTATGATGGGGAAAAGAACTTACATTGTTTTAGGCACAGATCCAGCAAAGGTGTGGTAAGAGAAACTGAAGCAGGAACCCTCCAGCCTCCCCCTCTGCCTTTTCCAAGCGCAAGGAAAAAAACAGTGGTAAAAAGAGCCAGCATGATGGATTTAAGAGGATACCTCCAACCTCATGCTTTCCCCTAATGAAGACATCATCTGAGGATGAAGGAGGAAGGCAGGGCTGAATGCAGACCTTGGGGATGGTTAAGGAAACATTAGTGAGAGCTGGAAAAGCCCCAAGTATGGCTCCGGATGGAAAGCCTGGAGGTTGACACGTTAGGTTTCCTCTCGCTGCTTCACGTGCCTTCTGCTGCATTGCCATCATCTCTGGAACATTCCCATCTCTCTGGCTGTGACACACACACATGTGCCAAGCAGGAATTTTAAACAACCTTGGCACCCAGGTGCAACTGTATGTGGAATTATGGGTGGAGGAAACATGCAGAAATGACGGTACGCAGAGCGCTCAGCAAACCCCAGTGCCAAAACATTTAAAGGATTTACAAGCTGTAGGAACGGGCTTTGTGTAGCGTAAGAGTTGTCCTCCAAGGGATCATCATGAATCTGGCAGGTCAGCACACATGGATGGCCAGGCAGTGCTCCCCGGTCAGGCTGTTCCCAGGGCACAAGCCGTGCTTGGAAGAGCTGCCGCATAACGAGCCTGTCTCCATTTATTAACACATATAAACATTTTTGCGGCAAGGTTTTTATGATCCCTTTAGTAGCAAAAACGTGAACGGGACCTGAAGATATGCAGGGTTTAACACGAGGCAGCTGTGAGGCCCCACTGTGGTCCCGTACTCCCAAACGATGCTTCGTGTCCCCCAAACCCACACCAAGAGCTGGCACAGCTCCCTTCCAGCAAGAGCAGCCAGTGGGCTCTCCACTCTCACAGACACATCTGAAACTTGCTGGAAAAACCTGTAAATATCCAAACTTCAAGGATGTTTGACTTTGGCTTACGGGGACCCAACAAGTCAGTGCACCTCTGGCTCAAGCCAGACTCAAAGCCCAGGAGAGTTAAGGGGATACCCAAGGAAGCAGGGTTTGGAGGAAGTGGTTTATTTTTTTAAACCTCCAGTGATCAAAAGACCTTTTCCAAGGCTTGGCCCTATGATCAGATCCTGGAGGAAAGGGAACAGCAAGATGGCACTTGTAGCCCATGGAGGATTCACTGAAGAACGTATGGGGTGTCCCAGAGCTCCTCTCACCTGGCCAGGTGTGTGAGAAAAGAGAAGCAGCATCTGCCTGGGGACTACCACTTCTCATGGACACATCTGCTGCAATGGAAGCAATTCCCCCAGCAAACACCCACAGAGCTCAGGCCACATATTTAAAGGAATCCATTTAAAGGCAGCATCTAGTAAAATTAAGTCATTCTTGACAAGAAACAGTTTCTCTTTTCTTGGCTCTTGCCCTGAATTTGCGGGGAGGCTGAAGATATCACCTGCTATATTAAGCATGATATGCAGCCTAATGGCCAAAAAACACAGATCTGGCCTTCTGCCGCCTCATCCACCCATGCTCCCAGCTCTTAAATAATTTGCTCCTTTTAATGTGTTTAAGGGAATAGGCTTTCAGGCATGGCAGAAATCTACTCTGAGCTGTCATGGAAAGAAAAGGAAAAGGAGACAGAGAGAACGGGCATGTTCTCTACACCCAGGAAAAAACCTTGTTTGCAATTCAAGATAAACAGGCACCAAACAAACACAGAGCCGGATGATGAATCCCTGGCTTCCTGCAGCTTTGGGACCTGCCCTGCTGCAAGGGCATGCTTGGGGTCAGCCCCTGACACCACAAACACACGCCAGTGTCGGGGAGCACGTTAACCCTCAGAGCTCTGCAGAAATACAGACCCCCTCATGATACATCAGAAACCAGGCGCCCCAAAATAAAGGCAGGGAAAGCTCTCTGATTCCCATGGAAAAGGAGGATTCAGCACAAGGACGAGCCTCCACAGCAGTCTCCCGTGGGCCACACTGTCCCAGGAGGACAGGAAGCAGCCCTTGCCAGGGCTTATGCCAATTAATGGGTAGTTGAAATACAAATTGTTTAACCAGCAGCTGAGGTGCCGAGGGACTGCCGGGAATGCCGTCCATCTCCCCCCAACACCCCAGCAGCTTCAGGCTGACAAGAGCTTAATTGCAGCTGGGGGGAGAGAGGAGCCCTTCCCGCTCGCAGCCAAGCTGTGCATCCCTGGAGGCATCCTCCCCAGTGAACGAGCTGGTTATTTAATAATCTGCCAGAGTCAGGCATGTTCCCAGGCCTATGAAACACCTCTTCATTGAGGGAAGGGAAAGCAAGAGCTTTCCCAGCTCCAGAGCAGCAGTGGGGCTCCCACCAAAGCCCCTCGCCCACGCCATGCAGAATGTTTTTCTCATCCAGGGCACCACAGTGTCTCCTTTCATCCCTTCACCGTGGTGTTTTTGGCAGGCAATGAGCCAAAAACATCAGTGCCACATCCCATCAGGCGTTTGCCTATTTTGGGTCGTCCTCCAAGATGCCTGGAAGTGTTCACGGACAGGTTGGATGGGCCTTTGAGCATCCTGGTCTAGTGAGTGGCATTCCTGTCCACAGCAGGGGGTTGGAACTAGAAGATCTTTAAGGTCCAACCCAAACCATTTGATGATTCTGTGATCCCAGCACAGCCCAGTCCCCCCCTCGCAGCTGCCACAGCCTTCACAGACCAGGAGGGGAAGCTGAGGGAGTTAAGCTGAGCAAGATGCATTAGCAATTTAACAGGGGGAAGGAAAGGACTGAAGATAAACCTTAATGATACAAATGTACCCTATAATTAACAGTTAACACGCAGGGAAGATAGCCCTCGGACGGAGTCGTTGCTACCAAGGAGAAACGTGGTCATTTATATTCTGTGTGGGTCCAGCAGCAGGCGAGGAAGCTCCCACACAAACTGCCAGCACTTGCATGTGTAAATAATGGCTCCTTCCAATGAGGGAAAGAATTTACAGCAAACAACATTCTGTGTGCTTGCTCAAGTATCTTATGTTTAAATAATAGGAGCTAAGTGATGCATTTCTGCTCAGGCACTAATCACTGCCAGGGGCCCCCAGCTCCGTTAGGGAAATTGCCTTCTTCAATCATTTAGGACCATCTACGGCTTCTCTGGACCCGGAGCTGCTCATTATTAGCCTCAGCACTCCTACTCACCCATGGGTTTTTGGGGAAAAAAAATCAGAATTGGGGATTTAATAGCCTGTGTGTGAGTTGCTACCAGCCTGACAGCTCCAGGCAGCTCTCAGTATCCCCTGCCACGATGCCAGGAGGGAGGAGATCTGGAGGAGATGCTGTCCCACACATTCTGTCCATCTGACATGTCTCATCCAAGTCTGCAACACAGCCCCGAGCCTCAACAGTGGTGGGAAGCGCTGTGGTGACCTGTCAGTGTGGGCAGTGAGGGTTGCCCAGAGGAGAAATAAAGACCAGAGAGGCTGAAAGCAGTTTCTAGCAAGTGCAGCAAGTGTCTTTCCCCTGCAAGCACGCTGAGGGCTCCCCTTGCCAAACTAAACATTATTCCAACTGCGAAACCGAGACCGTAATCCCTGTCACGGTTGGAGACCAGCAGGTTTTTATAACCAACGCTGGAAAACAAAAGTCCCACACTTTGTTTTAATACAGCACAGTTTTTCCCAGGTAAGAGGAGGAAATCCTTCCCCCAGGGCCCCACGAACTGCTTGGAGATGGCAGATCCAGGATCTACCAGCTGAGGGGCGGAGAGGACATGCAACCCACACATGCTGTTAAGGCTGTTGTACTTTTCCAACTGCTAAAATTGCAAGTAGGCATTAAATATCTTATTGAGACTATCAGCCCATACAATTTGTGGTCATTAAATGTGTTTCCTTTATGTTTCCCGAGGCTAGAACAAACCTTATTTTCAGCTCATTTGCAAGAAAACTCTCCGAAGACTATAATTTACCTGCTACCAACACCATAAATCTTTAAAATTAGTTACTTAACTGTTTGCTAATGAGCATGGATGTGTTCGCTAATACAGCTACTTTTTAATTAGCTCACAAGCAGAAATTTGAGCAGAGAGGAATGCTTGGATTTATTTTTTTTTTTATGCAAGTCAATGCTATTCCAAGATAACTGAGACAGCACTAGTTAAAGGGCCAATCCTCCTTGCCACTCCAAGCCCAGCAGTTTGGGAGTAGTAACCCCACCCAGGATCAGATCGCTGGATCTGGCCTTGTTTCAGTACCCAAGGCTGGCAGCACACACAGGTACAGTGGAGCAGCAAATAGCACAATGAATTACAGAAAGTGTGGGTTATTCCCACTGTCAGGAGGGAGGCGGGAATGCAAACAGCAGCTTGGTCCAGTGCAGTGCCCAGGCACCAGCAGGACACAGCGAGAGGCAACGGGATCAACAGGGTTCCCCTGATCCATACAACCCCCTGCAGCATCCCCTTCCCCATTCCAGAGCTGGCTCCTTACAGTCATGCTCACCTTCCACACAGGGCAACAGTTTTGCCTGAATTCCCACATTTATTCTTAATTACCTCATGAAGAAGTCAGATATATTGACTGCCACCTGTCCAATACATAATTCATGTGCCAGGAGAAGCAATTTCCAGAAGTTCACCTTGTTGGATCCTTCCAGGGGAAGGGAAAGCAGGTTTTTTCCTGGGCATCAGCAATCACATGCCTTTAGCAGAGATGGATCCCTGCACGTGTTACAGGGGCAGCAGATTTCCAATCGCCACTGCAAAACACGGGGGCTACAAATATTAGCACTCGGAGGCGTTTTGCAAGGCAGACATTTTAATTTAAATCGATGAGTTATTGATTCATTTTTCATGCAGGAAGGAGAGCGCAGTGTGTATTTCTGCCACTCGATCTGTACTTCTGATGACCTCAGGCATACAGCATAAACCTGATGTAAAATATTTCCTTTCCTAATAGGGGAGCTTTTATGGCCTTGGACCTGAGTGAGCAGAAAGTCATCTGGGAAAGGATGCCTGGCTAGGAAACCATGGCAAGGAAGGTAATTAATGTTCAGCGCATACTCTCAAATTAGCCTATCCCTGAATAGGAAGGAAATGAATCACGATCTGAACTTTTATATAGCCTCAGGGTCTTCTCAGACACTTACAAAATTTCCTGGTGTACAGGAGCTGATAAAGGGCTCAGATCCCCACCCCTGCAGACTTGGGAAGGAGCAGCAGAATGCAGCCAGAAGGGAGAGACCTGTTGGCTTTCGGGAAGCTGCCCTGTGCCCACAGTTTACTTCTGGGAGTCAGGAAGCTGGTGGGGATTTTTTAGGGAGTATCTTCATTAGGAAGCTCAGGGACCAGAGGGAAAGCTGGAATCTGAGCTGTGCCTCTCATCGATCCTGCACACTTCCTAATGGGAACCATCCCTGTGCCCACCAAGAGCATCATCACCTGTGTTTCAGGCTGAGTCCCCTGCTGTGTTTAGCTGCAGAGGGCAGGAAGGGGAGCTGGAACCTCTCCCTGGTGATGCAAATACAACACTGTCCTCCAAAGAGTGGGAGGAGGTGTGAAGGACCGGTCTGATATGGATGTCTACTGGAGGAGGTGTCTGACCAGTCCTGGGATGCTTGGTTAGGAGGTACCTGCCCTGCATTTGCCTCTTCCCCGAGCTGGGACCAGGGCCTGCGTGCAATGTTCCAGAGGAACAGCCTCTATCCCAGGGACCTCATCACAGAGCCCAAGGCCAGCTGAAGAGAGAACATGGAGCAGGATGGAGAGCTAAGCCACAACTAAACACAGGTAAAACATCACTTATTCCAGTCATTTTGCACTTTTGTGAGATGATTCTCCAGCAACGGCTCTTTTACCTCCCATAAGTTCACGCTCTCTGACCCTGAAGCCATCATCCAACACTGGCAACACCACAGTGACTTTCATGGCTGCTCCAGCCATGTCACGAGGATGTCCAGGCCACGGAACAATGACCACAGACACCAAAGACCTTGACTGACTGCAATCTTTCTCAGAAATCAGCAATTTCAATGAAAATAACAGGAGTAAAGCCTAGCTGTGGAACAGGCTCTGAAGGGAAGTGGTTTTCCACAGATTTCCATGAGATACCAGCAGGTCTTCGCCCAGTCTGCGTAATTACGTCCTTTGAAGTCTGGCTCATAAAGCAGCAACAACAAAAATCACTTTCATGTCTCTCATAAAGCAGAACTATAAAACCATGAGCCAGCTTCCAAGGAAAGCTGCCCTGTGCTAGTCAGGACACCAGCTAGGGTTCAGACTGACAGCCTGGCTGCAGCTGAGGACACTGGGAGGAGACTGAGAAAGCGGCAGCCAAAACAAGTGTGAGGGGAGGGGCTGTACCAGGGCAACACGAACTGCTCCCCCAAGGGATGTGGTATTACACGTATGTAGAGCAATTTTTGCAATGCCCCTTTTGAGAAATATTGTGGTTTAGCCCCAAAAGCAGCTGCCACGTCCCACCTTTGGGAAAAGCTGCGTGCAAGTCAGCTGCCTCCTCCTGTCTCGTACAGTGGCCCACGTGGTGCTCCTGCAGCATCCGCATCCTGATGATCAGGAGGAGCTGGGCACCATCAGGATCAGCCCTTTCCCCTGCACCACAGGGCTCTGAACCAGGACAGCAGCCCAGGTGCCTCCTGCCCCCTCTCTGGGGACAGGTTTTCTTCCCACAAGTGCCATGCACCACCTCAGCACTCATCTGCAAGAGCAAGCTGTCACCACTGTAATAAGAATGCAGAAGACCTCTATTCCTGGGTGCACAGTACCCCAGAACCAGCCCCCTTGCATCATCCAGAGGTGTCCAGGCACCTCAGTGGCCTTTATTGACCCTTTTTTTCCCACAGAGATGAAGAGGGTCTGGGGAAGCATTTCCCCCGGCTGCCCCACAAGAGATGCCAAGGGTGCAGTCCTGAAAATGTCCCTAATGCAAAACCCTCTGCAAGGGCAGGACTGTGGGAAGGTGCCGCATTTGGGCAGCCTCAGCTGGGTGTTAATCAAGACTTTTCGGTGCAGGAGACGTTGCATCAAGGGCAGTTTTTCTCCCCAGCGCTACAGCAGAGCAGCAAACAGACACCGAGAGAGATCTTTGCAGGTGAAGGGAAGAGCTACCAAACATTATCTGGATAATCATTTCAGGGGTGTTTGTAGAAGAAACCCTTCTGGTAATATTAAATGATAAATTATGTGCCAATAACTTCCCCAGCACCGATCAGAAGGCATTTCAGAGACGAGCGGGAGATGGGGCCAGTCCTGACAGTGACAAATTGGAAGTGCCGGCAGACACGCCGCCCTTCCCAACGAGACGGTGAGGAAATGCCATGTGTCAGCATTTACAAATTAAACCTGCGAGGCTGCCGCAGCCCCGCCAGACACCGCCGGGGCGCAGAATAAATTCCTCTGAGTCACTCGGGTTCAGAGGCGGCTCTCTCCGAAATTAGGCTGACTGTGGGCTCATTTGCAGAGGGAAATGCAAAAGCCACATTTGTCATGCACCAGTGTCCCCAGCTGGCAGCAGGGCTCTGCTTTTAACCCACTGCTCCCCTCTCCACGGTGCTTCCCAAGGGAACAAGCTTTAGGCAATGCATTTTGACTGAGACCATGACTTTGAGGATTTTATGCTAAAGGACATTAAGAGATTTAATGATAGAAAAGACATTAAGACTTCAAGCCTAGAGCTCAGAACGTTGCTCCCACGGAAAGGTGGCCAAGGATCACCCCCAGGTCTGCTCCCTGACAAAGAAAGGGGGCACTTCTCAGTGTAGGCTCACTGTGGGAAACTTCAGGACTGTGATTAGACAAGGAAAAACAAGAAAAGAAAATCTGAGCCGTGCCTCTCTCAGGGACAAAGGCTGCTCCAAAGACACCTGCACTTGCCAGCAGAGCAGAAGGACCCTTGGCAAAGACGCAGAGTGCTCCAGAAGCAGAGCTACCTCGCCAGAATCCAGAGCAAACAATAGCTCTTTGTATGGCTAAAACGCACCAGATGGCTGGTGTTGTGAGGATCCAAGTTTAAGGATGCACTAAGGCACTGTAGAAGAGGAGCCGGGGAGAGGAACAGAGCAGAGCAAACCCGGGCTCAGCCAGCACTCTGGGTGTGGAGCCATGAGGAGAAAGGGCTGCAGAGATAACAAGGTGTAACTTCCATCCCTGCCTCACTGAGCAGCCTGGTAGGGCTCTGCCAAGACCTACAAACGTGTTCAAAGCCCTGAGCAGGGTCTAGAAAGAGACCCAGGTAAGAAGCAGAGCCTCAAGAAGAGATGATTTACCAGGCTCTGCAGGGAAACACTCCTCTCATGTAGCACAAAAGCAGGATGTAGATGTAGGAGAAGCAAATAGGAAAAAAGCTAGCCAAGTCCGATTCCTGGTGTGCTGCAAAGAAAAGCTTCTCCCAGAGAAGTGTCCTGTGTGTGCTACCCCCTACAACGCTCACAGCAAGAGGGCATTGTGCCAAAATCAGCAGACTGAAGGGAGGAAGGCACCCAGCAGTGAGTCAGAGGAAGAGATTTTGTCTATAGATGGTAGAAGTGCAGCAGAGAGAAGTGAAGGGGACATATGGGGAGCGGAAAAGGCCACCACCACCAGATGAGGCGATACAACAAGGCACAAAAGGCGAGCTGTGACCAGGACAAGCCTGGGAGCTGGGCTGGAATCTCCGCAGTATGCAAGGCAAGGCAGCAAAACTACAACAACCCAGCCAAACCCTGCATTCTGCAGTGCTGCTGTCATCGTCCCAGCGGGCACTACGAGCTGCAGAACAGCAGGGGGAAGGCACAGGAGGATACTTTGAGTAGTGGAAAACCAACAGTAATTTAAGTTCTAACCAACTGAATTCATGGATCAAATGAGCCTGAAGCAGAAGCAAGTGGTTCCTATGAGGGAAAAACTAAAATTTGCGTCCAGAGCTGGTAAAACCCAGGGAGATCTGCCCTCAGATTACCCGGGCATCACTGGAATGCATGGAGCATCTTCTGAGTGCAAGAAAAAGTTTGTGCTGGAAAGTGGGAAACTGCAGCATCGGCTGTGAGGATCGTACCAGGGTTGTACTCTCTGGAACCTGGGATTGAAAAGGGATGGAGGATACACAGGAGGAGAGGACCATCTTTCTGAGCACAGCCTCACAAGTCCAAACACAGCAACAGAACAGAAACACACCATTTCAACCCAAAAACATTACGCAGAGCTGCACACGGGCAGGCACCCAGGTCAGGGAAAGGTGCTGCTTGGGGTGGTGGGTACAGGAGCTCTGTGTCCACTGCAAAGCACGGGAGTGTCCCTGGCAGCAGGATTTGGAGGACAGCCAATGTGAGGCTGTGTTTCCACTCTCTCATACCTGGCACCCAGCTGAGCTCACCCAAAACAGCCTCCAAAGAGTTTAACGCTTCCCTTTGCTTCCAAAAACCACACACAGGTCCGCACAGCGTTCCTGTCCACCAACAGCCACCCAGCCCCCAGGACAGCTGTACCCCTATTCCTTACTAATAAATACCAGGTTGTTCAAAGCAAAAAAATGTTGGTTTCCCAAGAATTTGTGCAGTTTGTCCTGGCAGCCTGTCCCTGTTCTCTGCCCGTGACACAAGGAACAGGAACACCAAGGGTGCCACACTGCCGGATGTTGCTCGGTCATCTCAGGGCACCTCAATAAATCTCCTGCAAAACTCTGATTTCCTCCTGTGCCTCACTTTCCACTCCCAAATCAGACATGCTGCAGCTTTTGCCAAGCTGAACTCTTAGGAGAGAGGGGGTGAAAAACTTCTGGTGATTTATTTCTCAACCCAAAGCTATCCCTTTTGGAGGAGGCCTCTCATGCCAAGTCCTAACTGAAAAAAAAAAAAAAATTAAAAAAATAAAATCACATTCATTAGTCAGCTCACTTGGCTGGATCTGTAATAAGAATGTAATAAACTTTCCATATGTCTCTGATAAACTAGGCAGCTTAAGTTACGAGCAGAAAAAGGCATCAATTTTTAAAATGTCAAAATTTGCCATGAAACTTGGGCCAAGCACTTGTTCCTAACGAGACGGTGGAAAGAGTCAGATCCAAGATTAGAGACAAAAGAGTTGGAGGAGGACACGCCAGCTCACCGCTTGTGGCTCCTTTTAAAGCCCTTGTTTTCACCAGCAACATCCATGGCAAGCAGGTTCCCCCTGGTGCTGTCAGGTGGCTCTCCCTACTTGCAGGCCAGGACCCATCCCCATGGTATCCCAGGTCAGCAGCAGCCCCAGGCACAGACACCCCTTTGCTGCAAGCACAGGGCTTTGATGAAGAGGCTTTATGTGTCCAGTGTGGGGCTCTACCCTTTGCCCTCCAGCCCCAGGGGCTCAGTGCATTTTCATTCCCAGTCACCTCACTGGAGGAAGAAGGAAAACCATGACCTTTCAGGCTGACACATACCCAGGGTCATTATCCTGAGCTCAGCTTTGATGAAACCCTGTATTTTAGCACACACCAGGTCAGCTACGTTCCTCTGGAAAAGGGTCTGAGAAGTTCTGATACCCCTGGGTACAGCCCAAACTTGCTCTAGTGGTCAGTCACACACAGCCATGGTGGGAGACCGGCACCTGCAACATTCCTGATGCTGAGCCCTGTGGATGAGCTGTCTGAGGGATGGGGGCAGACCCTTAGCCTGTCCCCCTGAGCACCCCTGGATGGTAGCACAAGGGGTGCAGCAGAGATGCAGATTTGAACTGTGGGGTCTATCAAACAGTCAGACTGGGGAAGAGAGACTGGTCTGCATTCCCTATTCAAGCCGTGGGACAGCAGGAGCAGGATGAGAGCAGGCTGAGACTGTGTCTATAGATATTTTACCACCTGTCCTCCTTGGAGCCAGGCAGGGAGCCGGCCCTCACCCGGGGGCGAATCTGAGCACCATCAACCTCAGAGACTGATGGTCTTTCAGCACTTTAATTACAAAGCAGTAGGCGAGAACAGCCCGCCTGATGTTCAGCAGGAAATTGAACTGCACAAGCACAGCAGACATATTCCTGCACGGCTCCCCTAGCAACTCTGGGAAAGTTTCCAAATTCCTGCACCATTAACATTTAAGGAATCGTCTCTGAACTCTGGTAGTTAAACAGTGAGGAGAAACAAGACACTGTAAATGGATTTGTTCCGTGTAGGTCAGTTACTGAAGGGGTTGCTTAAATCAGGGCTTGCTGCTTCACGCTGACAGCAAAGGTCTGCCTCAAAACACTTCATCATTTTAAGTTTTCCACCTATTTTTTTCCTCTTTGACCACTACCAGGCCACAGCAATATCTTCAAGTTCTGCCCTGCTGCTGCACACAGCAAAGGTAAGAGGACACAGAGTCCCTTGGGTGAGAACTCCTGTTCATATCCACCCTGAGACCACAGTGATGGGCAGCCCATCAGGGTGAGCAGCCCCTCAGCAGTGAGCTGGTGGTCACATCCCAAACACCCAGGTGGATCAGGTCAGTGGCCTTGTACAACCACAGCAGTCAGTGCTGGTGGGAAGGGGCTGCAAGTGGCTGTGCCTGGCGTGGGTGGCACATCAGAACCCTCTCTCCCAGCGCGGGTCTGAAATCATCACCTGCCCCTCCTCTGCTCCCCCTTACACTGCACCAGAAGACACCTTGATGCTCTGGGCAGGAAAATAATGCTGTGATTTATCTCCCCACACGCATCGACTTGACATCTTTATTGGTGTTTGCAGCAGGCAGAGCCCTCGGCGCAGGAGCGGGACTGCACGTACCGACCCTGACAGGCGATTGCATTTCTCCAACGCCCAGCACAAGGTGCTCTGGGGTCTCAAGGCTGCCCTTGAGCATCCCTCACTTGGCATGAATCATTTCCTGGCTAAATCACTGTATGGCTGTGCTGCCAGTGCGTGCAGGAGCTCGTTATGCCTCAGGCTGGGTGGGCAGCAACAGGGCAAGGCTTTCCTCTGGGTTTGTTCTCCAGTGCCCATCTTACGTTTGAGCTTGTCTGAGAGCCCACTCTCTGAGAGTGAGTAGATGGCAGTGAAAATTGTTCCTTTTCAAACAAGTTGGATCTCTCTGGCCTCAGAGTTTAACACCAGCCCAGAAGGCGCACAGTTTCTTCCCTCCCCTCTTTTAGTTAACCTGCCTGATGCAACACAGAAGTGTAATTATAGTTATAAGCTCCTGATTCTGTGTCCTCATGGAGAACCAATTCTGTCTCCACTATCCTCTTGTAAAGGCACCAATCCCATGGATTTGTGTTGCTAAATCTAAGATTCCAATTTTTTATTTTTTTTTCCCCCCTAAGCCTGGGGCTCTCCTGGTGCAGGCTGCTGGGCAGCACGATCCTGCCATGCTCTGAGCCACCCCACAGCAGAAAGCCAAGGCCTCCTCTGAAATCTTTTCAGAGTGTTTTCTATGGCCCCTGCCCCTTCCTACAGACAGCAAGCAAGAGAAAAAACACCATCCTAAATGTGCCCCTGCCCTGGCTGAGTTGCCCCCACCATGCCCCCAGCTGGATGCCTCACCCTGCCTAACTCAGCTGGGGTGGTCAGACACACATTCTGGGAGTTATACCGGGAAGGGAGCAGCTCCCCCACTCTGCAGGGAGACCAGGACCACCCAGAGCTTCAAAAGGCAAAGTCTGCACTCACAAGTCCACAGGCATCCCAGTACTTGTCCTATGCCCAAGCTGTTGATGGCACGTCAATGCAATGTGCTGTAACAGAGGATTAACAGCACAAGTTAATCGTGCAGATCCCTCCTTGGACACTGCCAGCCACCACAGGGCTTCAAGCCATTCGGGTCCCTTGGACTAGTCAATGAGTCCATGATTTAAGAGTGCATAATGAGTCAAGGGTATATAATTTTTAAGTTGAGTAAGTTTAAGAATACATAATAAGTCAAAGTCAGCTCCAATTAGTTTTTCCAGGACCACCCTGTATATTAAACACAGTTAGTTTTGCTCCAGCCTAACTTCGCTCCTCTGCCTCTCCCGCCAAAGGGCATCGAATTGTGCAGAGCACATTGGCAGAGGGGACTGTCCACCCCCAGGATTGGGGGATCACAGCAGAGAATGTGCCTCTGCCAACAGGCAGCTCCTGTGCAGAAGGTACCAGCGCTGCCTCAGAAAAACAGGTTTGGCACTTGGAGACATACAAAGCACTTGTGTTCCTCTGCAGCCCAAATGCTTGCTGGATGTGTAATTCTCTCCACTAACAAATCCATGAGGACAAAAAAAAAAACAACTTCTGGTAGAGCTTGGGTACAACCTCCTGGGATTTTGTTTCAAGTCTAATTGCACTTACACATCTTTAATTTCAAGTGTTGACCTCACAACTGCTCCGAATGCAAACTGAGGACGGACATCAGAGGCTGCTCCTCTCCCCAGCCTGGAGGCAACAGCGATTGTAGTGGGTGCTGTGTCAAACAGCAGCAGTTTTCCCAGCCTTTTGTGGTGCCAGGGATGGAGCTGAGGCTGCCCTGACCTCTGCTGAAGGACCTGGGATCCATGAATATTTACCATGGCTGTGCTCTGGGTATTTACACTCAGCAGTATTTTAAAAAATGCATGAAGCCAATGAGCTGCTCAGTGCTGCACAAGCCTGGCCAGAGGGGGACAGCCAGCCCCAGTGTTCAGAGAGGACCTTAAAAAACCTCTTAAGCAGTGTGAAATTGGGCTGGGAGCAGGCTCTGAGATTAGCCCTGGGTGGTTAGCAAATGAGCAACCCTCCCACACTGCAGCAGCAAGGCAAACACAGCCCCAAAAGGCACCCTGGCCAGCCAGAGCCAGCCCACACACAGCACTGCTCACCTTCAGAAGCCAAAAAAAAAAGAAATCACACTGATGCACACTCTCACGATCCAGCACCCCTCGATTTACTGTTATGTATTTCCACAAGTCAAAATCCACCTGGTCAATACAGCTGGAAGGAGAGCCCATCGCTCAGCCGCCCGCTGCTCTCAGGCACGATGATGCATTGGCATCAATCACCGGGCGCAGGAGAAATAAAACCTCTGGAATATCGCTGTTCCAGGATTAATGCCTCTTGCTGTGAAAACAAACGTCCCAGACTTGCCTCAACATTCATTTTTGATAAATGATTTGACTTTGCCTTGACACTCCTGTGGCGGCGGGAGACCATTATCCTGAGACAATGTTTTATTCTATTGACATTATCTCTTAATTATAATGTGAGGGATATCAAAGAGAGCAAGAGCCCACCAATTCCTCAGGCAGAGTTTTCACAGTTTCTCCTGTCAGGGTATCTGGGAGAGGTTTATTACAGCAGTTCAATGATCTGCTCCTGTTCAGCCTGCAAAGGGGACCCTTCCCTGACCCACCTCTGTTGCAGCCAGGGAAGCTGTGCCCCTTCACACAACCTCAGGACTACATGTTTTTATCCAGTAGCAAGAGATTTGCTTGGTTGTTTTTTTTTTTCTTTCTTTCTTTTTTCTTTTTTTTTTTATATTTCTAGAAGCAGGGAGCTTTTTAGAAAGACAGAAAGGTCATTTGCATATTTTAAACTGAGATTTTTAGCAAGATTCAGAAGAGATTTGGCATTCACTGTATGTCAGTTAGCATTCAGATTAAGTTTTTGGAAGGGATCGTAAACCTTATGCTTCAGGAATTATGCCAGTTGCTAACTTCTGGCAGGAGAATGAGGAGGCAAGCTACAGGCTCACCTGTGCTATTTTGGGGTTAATTATCCCCCCCAGAAGCTCCCTGGAGCAGGGAGAGGCCAGACACTGCCATGTACAGCTCAGCCCATGCTCGGAGTAGCCGGGGTTGGGCTGTCAGCAAGTCTGATTGGCACTAATTGTTTGGAAGATTTTGTTTTGCCAAACTGCTTTGCAACACACTGAATAAACAATAAGACGGGGAACCAAAACACTCCCTCGTCCTTGAATCCCTGAACCAGAGCAAGCATCCCTGCTCCTGTCCGAGAGCCCGGCAGAGCAGCACATCGCTGCTCTGGAAGGAGGAAAATACCAGCGAACAACGCTTTTAATATTTAAACCGAGCCAACTTAATTAACTTGCAAGAAAAAATGGCACAGCATTTTGTGGTGGGACGAGCTTTCTCTACACCAGAAAGCACAAGGGCAGGTCTGGATGCCAGCTCAGGCTCCCGTCACCGCCTCCAGCCCTGCAGGGCTGGCACAGGAGGGCGGAGGTGCCCGCACAGCGTGGCGGGAGGGCTGGACCGGGAAAATCAGCTGTGACATGTTCAGCCGAGCGGGATCAGAGGGAGATGATGGGGCTCATCATAACATCTTCATTCCTACCCCGCAGCCATAAGCCAAGGCACCTTCTCCTGTGACAGACAGTACTGCAAGTCCCCCGTGTGCTCGGGGGCAGAGCAATTAGCGGTGCTCTAACCACGCAGGCAGGGTCTGGCCTCCCGCAGCCACACGGGCTGGCAGGTAAGGACATCCTAGGAATAACCAGGGGCTCCATCAGTGACAGAGTGGTGGGGACCAAGTCCTGTCTCAGCTCCGCAGCAGCACTCACCACTCTCATACTCCAGCCGTGACCAGTTCTCCATCAGCGGTTTGAAACTGGAGCGTGAAGCTCTCCACAGGGAGCATGTGTTGATTTGTTTCACGATTTCCATTAATTACCAGGTAAATGAGATCCCTGCACACTCCTTGGGCACCTTGCCTCATCTGTTTGGGCTTTGACAGCTGCTGGAGCAGTAAGTATGTTTTCATCACATGATGCCTGGCAGTGCATCCTCTCCTCACTCTGACCTCCAGAATCATCCCATCTGTTTTATTTCAGCATCCTCCCCTGGAATTTGCTCTCAGCAGCTAAAATTCATCCCACTGCAGGCAGGGGAGCGCTGAGCCCTGGAGGCTTCAATTAGCAAGGGAAAAATATCTTGGAGCCTCAAGGGTGGCTGCAGTTTTGGGGCAAATGGCACCCAGTGCCCTGAATTTGGGACCTGGCACAGGGCTCGCATCAGGCTGAGCTACCGCACACAAGGAACCAAGCGGATTGATTGCTGCTGTGTTCAACTTTCCCCGTGAAACCTTTCCTGGAAAGCCAATTAATGGCACCTGGTGACTGCTCTGGCTGCTCTTAATTTGTAATTAAAGTCAGGCCACAGCTGAGCAATAGTGACCTTTGCAGGGAGGCAGTGGGGAAGTGGGGAATAATCTTTGATTTATTTCAAGAGGCAGAGCCATACTCTGGCTGCACTTGGGACTTGTGGAATCACACAGGTTCCATGACCTGAAACCCTATTGCCCAGCACGGGCCAGAAGGGAGGCAGGTCTCCTTCTCTGTCCCAGGAAGTTACAGGGATGGAAAGCAAATTGAGTAGGGCAGGAGGTGCAGAAGATGCCACAGGGCAGCCCTGGTTAATGGGTGACTGAGGGAGGTACTGGGGGACTCAGGCAGGGGTGAGCTGGGGGCACCCAGAGGACACCAAACCCATCTCCAAACTGCATCCCTAGGGAACTGCCCCTCGAGGGGAGCTCTCTGCTCCAGTCCCACATGGAAACGCAGCTGGAGGGCTGGGCACACTCCCACCCCACCGCCTATGGTGATCCCGGCTCACTAAGCTGCTGTTCTGATGTAACAAGGATGCTTTTTCTGGGACAGAGGGACGTTTTGGATCAGATGAAGGGCTGGGACACGCTCATTTACAGCCTGTGACATGCCCCAGTGATTTACAGGCATGCAGAGGGCCTGCAGCCCACTGGGCTTTCAAGGATTACTTAACACAGGATGAAGTAGATCAAATGCAAATGGGTGGATGGTATGTGAACCACTCCAGCCAGACAGGGCTGCTAAACCTTCTGGTTTTTTTCACGAGGCTTTGAAATGGGGAAATGTAGCTTCAGATAATTTATTTGCTAGGGGCACTAAGGAGGGCAGGGGAATATTTATGAGCCGAAGAAAATCCACAAGGTACGTCTCGGGGGATGCACCCGCCAGGACACCGAGTGCTATTTAGACGCAGAAGGGGTGATGTGATCCCTGCCTTCAGCCCTGTGGCTGCTGGGGTAAGGGTTCACCTCCTCCAGAGCGTGGCCAGAGCCCTCACACTGTCCCCATCAGGGAAATTAATGCTGTGCACAGAGCATCTTCTGCAGAGCGGGTAAGTGCAAACATGGGTTGCCTGGCAGCTCTCTGCAGGCAGGCAGGGACTGCCCCTGGGTCTCTGCCTCCCTGTGGGGTCAGACAAGCTGTTTAGTTACCAGGGGTACAGGTGAGACCGATCTCATGGGGCATCTCCCCTATGCCTCTCCAGGATGCCCAGCACATCTGGACCCAGAGCAGCCCCGCCAGAGTCCTGTGAGCGAGGAGACCGGGCTACCAAACACCAGGGACTGCTGCTTGCTAAAATAATGCTCAGAAAAATCCCAATCACCATTTATTTTTCTTGGCACTGAAGGTGCTTTCACTGCTCCTCCTGGCATCCAGAGCTCTGGAAACACAATGCTCACAAGGGAGATAACAGAGGGGCTCAGTGTCAGAACTGGGGACACTTGGTGCAGAGAAGAGCCATGGGCTGTGAACCTGGACAACACCGACCTCCAGCCCCGGATGTTCCCATGGATCTGCTCTGCTCTAGTTACTATGTACATGGCCCCGGGCCAGACACTTACTTGGAAAAGCAGAGGAAGTCTGCAGTGAGGGGGAGAGGGTAATTCCTTGAAATGCTGTCTTTGGGGATGGGATCTCCAGTCACTGGAAATTCCTTCCCTGGAAGCCCAGTTGCAAAGCTCAGCTCCCTCCCCTCAGTGGCTTCCAGGCCCTTGCAGTGCCTCGTGCTCAGCCTTATGAGCAGTGGGACACTAACCCACGGTCTCACGATTTGCAGGCACAAGGTGAAGTCTCCTGTCCCACAACATGAGTTGCTCAGCAGGCAATTTCCTACAGGAACCGGGCCAGAAACTAGTTCAGATGGAAAAGGCAGAAAGCAGCTGGGTCACATAGGGAGGTGGGGTTTTTAACAGAGTAGCACAGCTACAAACAGGGTTATTAAGCCCAGAAATGCAGCTGGATACCCCCAGGAACAGGGCTCAGCAGGAACAGTCACAGGGGCAGACGGTCAAGATGGGAAGGATCACCTGGGATGGCTGTTGCCTAATGAGGATTGTCTCTACCTGAGGACAGCAACCATTTAGAGCTGGAAAAACCCCTGATCCAATACCTGATGCTGAAGATGGTCCCTGGCCCTGCAGGACCCATGAAGCAGGCAGAGGGCTCACCTCAGACCCTCCTCATCCTGCAGAAACTGCATGCATCCAAAGAAGCATCCTGTGCATTCGGCATCAAATCTGAAGCCAGTTTGTGTCTGGGAAAATCATGAACTTACGAAAGGGGGGAAAAATAAACTTTTTTTTTTTTTTAACGAAATCCCCTTAAAATAGCATTGTGTGCCTACGTCCAAACCCCCAGGAACCACGGGCTGAGAGATCAAACCTTGTTCCTCAAGGGACTGATAGCACCATTTGGTATCAATTTTCCATCTGACTGCTCCTTTTTAGGAATTGTTTCTCCTGCTCCAGAAAACTAGCGCTCCCAGGGAGCCACCAAGCACAGGGAACACTTGCCTCAGGCTGTCTTCACATCACCACTCCGAGCCCCACAAACTCTGATTGCAGCAGCAGCTCCCCACTTTGCATCAGCCCACATGGATGCACATGGCAATAGGAAAGGGAAACAGGGACTCAATATAGGGCCATGGTCTGGTTTAGAGCCAGAGATTTGGCACGTGAACTGCCATGAGAAAGTGATAGAGTGACTTGAGAAGTCACCCCACGACCACAGCAGCAAGGGGGATGTGATGGGCTGTGGCTCTGGCTCTCACTGCCAGGGCACAGCGGCACCTCAGTAAAAGGAACTGCTCAAAGCAAGGAGTACATTTCTTTTTCCTTCCTTTGTTTGAAGGGCAGGAGAATTTCTGACAGCCCTGGGCAGAGGAGCTCATGCACACAGGCTTATTCCCAGAAATGATCTGGCCCTGACTCTGGTGACTAGTGAGGCGATAAAATTAAACTCCTGTGTCCTCACGAGCAGGAGGTAGAAGGACATTCAGTCACACTCTTCCAATGAGGCATTAAACACCATAAAGTTTAACACCAACATCCAACACACATTTAGGAGCAGAGGCTTCGCTGCCAAAGCCCAAGCAGCCCATATTTGCTTTCTACCACAGTAACACACACAGGTCTCAGCTACACGTGTGGAGGGTGTGCCCACAGCAGTGCTCACGCCGGGGGCAATGCCAGGGTCACCCGGCGCTGCCCCTCGGGCTGTGCTGCGAGGGAAAGGACGTGGGCAGCGATCGCTGCGGCGTCGGGCACCCCTCTGGCAGGCTGGGCAGCAGCCAAGGCGGCAGACGGCTGCGCAGAGCGGGGCTGGCCAAGCACAGAGGGCAGCTCAGGGCCAGGGCTGCCGGGCACCGCTCGCGCCAGCACTGCGGAGCCGAGCACAAAAACACCGTCAGCTCAGTGTCGGACTGACAGAGGGCTTAAACCACTGCAGGTCCCCATGCACAGCCTAGAGAGCGGGGTCCAGGCTGAACTCCCAGCTCACACACGGGAGGGTTGCTGATTTAAGCTACATGCACCCAGTCCAGGACCTGAGCCCTGCACCACAACAGCAGAGATCCCTGCACAAGAGAGGATTAAACCCAACCCGCACGGGCAAACCCCGCAGTGCCCAGGCGCAGACAGGCCGTCCAGGCTCTCCTCCAAAACCACGTGAGCTGCTTGTCCTCCCTCCAGATATTTCCTACCAGACAGAGAGGTTCATTGTAGCCAAGTGCAAGAGAAACCAGGTGCTGTAATACACTTTGTCTCCTCCAGGCACATCTTGCCTGGATATTGGGTCCTGCAGGCCCACACTGCAGACATCTGCATGCACATAAAGCTCAATGCCCTATAGCTGCCATAGAGAAATGCATTTCCCATCAAACACCACAAAACCACCTCCATAACTGCAACACCATCAGCTACACGTTGCTCTGCTTGTCTGCTTCTTGTGGGTTTTGTTGGGTTTTTTTTTAAGCAAAAAAAGCCACAGCTCTGCCCCAGGAGACCCACCTGCCCACGACCACCACAACAGAAACCTCACTCACCGCCCAGCATCGCTGAAGGGTTTGGTCACTGCTGTCAGAGTCCTGTACGCAGGGGAGACCAGAGCCACAGCTCAGGAACAGACCTGGACACGAGGAGGAGGAGCAGAGTGGCTCCACAGCAGAGCAAAGACTTGCTGAGTCTCAAACCAGAGCTTCCTTTGCCTGCTGGGATTTTAACCCAGCACAGCTAATGATGGGCACCTGGGAGCAGTGGGACACAGGTGAAGGGGATAACACAGAGGCTGCTCCTGCTGGAGGAGGGTCTGAACCCTCTCTGCAGCCCTGCAGCCCCAGAGGGTAGGTAAGCTGGGGATGCTTCAGGGAAGGTGGGATGGAGATAGGAAATGGGAAAAGCTCCTGTGCTGCATTTATACTATACACTATACTACCCCCAGTGTAAATGGGGAGGGTTGTGTTATTCCTGGTCTGTCTTACAGAGGAGCTGGTGAAGGCTCCGTCACACAGCAGGGGGAAAGAAGACACCAGACCCTGACAGTTCCCCCTTGATGATGAAGCACTTCGTGGATGGAGATGACCCGTTCAGCTCCCATGGCTGTTCCAGGGTGGGTGAAATGAGGCTCCCAAGACTCCACACAGTAAAACAAGATCGTTGTGATGATTGCTGAGCCCTTGGAGGCCAATTAAAATTCTCGGGAGAAGGTAAATGACTTCAACCCGGCTTAGCACAGGGGAGGGAGGGTGTTGCATCAGAGGTGTTTGGCCTGTGACAGCCCCGAACAGGGCGTACAAAGGGAATTGGCAAGGGAGAGTGAGTCAGGGCCAGGAAGGGACTTGGGGCTGTGAGAAGCATTTCAAAACGAACTGGAAACCTCACAAGCAGCCAAGCGCGGGGGGGGAAACAAGCGGAGCGCTGCG
>VXAY01007103.1:2249579-2271023 GCA_013399855.1 Oxyruncus cristatus | reverse complement strand
GGGCCAGCCCCGCCGTCCCCGGGTCCCGCTGCCCCCACCCGGGACCACCGCGGGCACGGAGCGGTCGCGGCCCCGCAGCGCCCTCGGGCGGCCGCTCCGCAGCGCTGCAGCAGCGCCCGACCCCGGCGAGCCCCCCACGGGACAAGTGTTCGGCCGCGGAGCCACGGAAAGCCAACCCAACAAACCACCAAAGCCTGCGCCGGGAGCGGCGTTCCCGTGTTTTTATTTGTGTTCCCTTGTGTCCAACAGCAGTTAGCACCGGTATGTCATTGAAGCCCCTCGCAGGGAGCCCCCGGGGGCGGTCATCGCCGCTCTGCCCTCAGCTTTGGGTCTCATAGGCGTGAGCTGGTGGGTCTGGTGTCCCAGAGAGCCTCTGCCCCACTCCTGTCTCCATCACCGCTGGCCAAGGCTGTAGGTGTGAGCTGCTGTTTGCAGCTGGGTACGTTTGGATTTAAGGCCAGGGAGAGTTTACAGCTGTAGTTTAAGCATCACCCTCAGTGAGGACTCGTGCCACAGAGATAACTCAGCAGTAGTGGCCACAAGAAGGAACTTGGCTAGTCCTGTCGTACCTGTGAGACACACTTCAGGCATCGAGGTGAGTTCAGCCCGTGGACCAAGTTCTGGGGAGCTGCCACCCTTCCCTGTCATGACCCAAGCTGTATCACAGCCGTTTACACAGTAAGGCAGCCCAAACCCACTGCAGGACTGGGAACATGGCCAGTAAGGAATGCACTGGCACAGGAATGGTGATGTTGGTTTTAGCACCTGTGCTCTTTCTGCCCAGTAAGATGGACAGAGGTCTAAGGGGAGAAGTATTGCTTACCCCACTAGAAGGTTACAGGGTTGTCCTGGACAACGCTTTCCAGATCCCAACAGTATTCACGCCACACACAGTGCAACAATTCCTCTGGTCCAAGGAAGACCCAGCTCTGTTTTGTCCTTGCCAGACACTTTAACATTGTTTAGTTTTCCCAAGGGCTACCCCAGCTCCTGGTTGGAAGTGAAGAAGGCAAGTGTGGTAGACAACTACTGACTGGCAGTTAGACAAAAATATCCCTGTGCTTTGGGCTTCTTTTCCACTGAAGTATGATCCCAGCCCACCCACCCTCAGGTAACATCCAGGCCCAGGTCCCCCAAGACACCATTTCAGAAATCTGTAATAGTTTAATCAAACTGTACTAAGGCCATTATTACTTTCATGATTGCACATATTCCTTGCTCTCAAAAGCAAAAATATCTTCATTAACACTCAAGGACAGGGTTAAGTTTCCCCCTTCCCATGGTCAGGCAGTGTGGCCGGAGCGACCAACATCTTCCCAACACCGACAGCCACAGCCAGAACAGCTGACCCTGGATGGCTGAGCAGGCAGCAGGGACAACTGCCAGGAGCTGAGTGACAGCTCAGATGTACCACAGAGCTTTTGCCAAGGCTCATCTCACACAAGTCACCGACAGCAAGGAGAGACAAAGTAACAGGGCTGTGAGCTGGAAGGACTGGAGCGCAAGGTCATGGCACAGAATTGGGGCTTTAAAAGTCACCACTGTACTTCCCAAAACATGCAAAGGCTGGAGCAACCCTGGGCAGGCTCCAGGTACCCTGGGAAGAGACATCACTGAGATGACAGCACCCAGAATTGATTTGTAGTGTAGTCCAGTTACATCAAGTGGCAATAAAACCATAAGTGGCTCCAGCACAACTGCCCCATTCAGTGAGATAAACGGTGACTTTTAAAAAGATCACTAAATCCCATCCCTGCTACCTACACAAACCTCATTTGTTTTAAAGGCTCCCATTAAAGTGCCTTTTATCTCTAGCAATAAGCAGCTTTAAATTGCAAATAACTTCTCAGATCAGTCAGTAACCACCTTCACTCCTGCTGGCCCACCGGAGAGAGGGGCTGTGGCAAAGGCCGGCCCTTGGGGTCAAGGGTTCTTGGACACTGTGTTGAGAGTCTGGATGAGGTCTCCCGTTCCTGGCACGGGAGTGCTGTGCAGCAATACTGTCCCGTGGCTTCGCTGTGGTTGTGCAGGGTCTCCACTGAGTGGTCCAGGACGACTCCACCTTCCAGAGACCTCTGGGGATCCGAAGCAGGCCGTGCCTCCAGCACGGGCGTGTCCCGGTGGGAAGCGTGCCGGGGGGGGTGGTGGTGGCTCAGGATTCGGCGTCATCCTGGCTCAGCGTGTCGGCGTCGTGCAGGAGCGGCGTGGTCTCGGAGGAGGGGGGTGGTTTGCTCTGCGTGGCGGGGGAACGTGGGCTCTTCTCGGCGGCGGTTCCCTGCAGCGGGGGGACAGAGGTTACGGCGTGCACGTGCTGGTGGCACTGCAGTCACACCTGACAGCACGTGCCACCACACCCCCCCGCGGGCCACGCCCACCCCGAGCCTCTAGAATCTTCCCGTGGCCAACGACCCTTTTCTGAAGGCTTCTTAAATTGAAGGGGTTTGTACCTCCTCCCCCCAACAAAATGAAGTCATTTCCACTCCTGCCCACCAACACCTCTAACACCCCCCCACAAGTGCCCAGCCTGAAGAGCTGGGTGGAGGAGCCACGGGACAAAGTCAGTCTGCTGTGAGAGGAAGATGGAGAGATCCTCTCAGGGACGGAATGGCTTGAAGACCCCGGACGCCACCTGCAGCACACACACAGAGCACTCGTTCCCAGCATAATGGTAGGTGCAGCCCCTGGGGAAGGTGAAGGGTGGAAGTTGGTGCTTCCTGACACCAAGAGGAAGGCTCCTCCTCATCGAAAGGCTTACACCTACAAAATAGGTTCACCACCTTCAAAGCTGAAGAGGAGTCAGAAACACCTTCAAGGAGATCACGTGGGCCCCTGATCATAAATCATACAAGAACCCCAGGGGGAAGCAGGAATTGACAGAATTGGGTCAATCCCTGCTGGTGGGGACACAAACACCACCTGCCCACCTGACTCATCATCTAGAGACATCTGCTGCTCACTGGGGATCGGGGTGTTGTGGACGGACTGTGAGGCTTTTCTAACCCTTTGACTACTGCCCACTGCTGCTTCAGGGTGGGCACCACTGATATCACCAGTACCACCCGAAAAGTATTTGGTCATGGTGGTATTTGACTGAAGATTGGACTTGATGATCTTGGAGGACTTTTCTACCTTAATGAGTCTATGATTCTATGACTCTAAAAGTGACTACAGACCTCGGGGTGGGGGGATACAGTCAGGGCAAAAAAGATGGTTAATATTCAAGGATCACCTCCTCCAAGTTCAAGAACCCAACAAGCATCCAAAGCCAGGAAAAAATACCAGCAGGCCTACATGGACGAACCAAGTGCTCCTGGCCAAACACAAACGCAGAAAGGAAGCATATGGAAGGTGGAGGCAGGGACAGGTAACCTGGCAGGAGTACAGGGACACTCTCCCAGCATGCAGGGATGAAGATAGGAAAGCCAAAGCCCACCTGGAATTGAATCTGGCCAAGGATGTCAGAGACAAGAAAGGCTTTTATAAGTACTCAGGTGACAAAAGAAAGAGTAGGGAACATGCAGGCCTGTTCCTGAATGAGGTAGGGGACCCCAGAAACCAGAGGAAAGTTTGGAACAAGGAAGACACACCCTTGATGGAAGAGGATGAGGTCAGAGAATACTCAAGTAACCTAGACATATACAAATCCATGGAGCTTGATGGGATTAGCAGGCTAATATCACAACAAGGCCACTCCCCATTATCCTGGCAACGGGGAGAGGGGCCCAAAGACTGAAGGAAAGCAAATGTCTCATCTTGAAGAAAATCAAGAAGGAAGACCTCAGGAGCTATAGTCAGCCTCCCTTCAATCCTTGGGAAGGTGATGGAGCAGCTAATCCCAGGAACCATATCCAGGCATACGAAGGACAAAGGAAGTCATCAGGAGTAGTCAACATGGATTCACCAAGGGGAAATTGTGCTTGACCAACTTGATAAATGTCTGGGATGAAATGACTGGCTTGGCAGACAAGGGGAGAGCAATGGATATCATCTACCTGGACTTCAGGCTTTTGACACCGTCTCCCATAAAAACCTTATAGGGAAGGTGATGAAGTATGGGCTGGATGAGCAGTGAGGCAGACTGAAAACTGGCTGACAGCCAGGCCCAGAGGGTCATGAGGTCTAGTTGGAGGCCAGTAACCATCAGTGTACACCAGGGATCAATACTGGGTCCAGTCCTGTGTAACATCTTTATTAATGATCTACAAAAACTGGGAGAGTGGCTGATACACCAAAAGGGACCTCAGTAGGCTGAGAAATGGACTGGAAGGACCCTCACGAGGTTCAACACTTGGGCAAGAACAACCCCATGCACCAGTACACGACAAGGGTCACCCAGCTCTGAAGTGGTTTGGCAGAGAAGGACCTGAGAGTCTCAGGGGACACCAAGCTGAACATGGATGAGCAGCGTGGCCGTGTGGCAAAGGCAGCCAACTGTATCCTGGGCTGCACTGGGAATGCTGCCAGCAGGTCATGGAGGTGATCCTTCCCTTCTGCTCATCACTGGTGAGGCCATACATGGACTACTGTGTTCAATTCTGGGATTCCCAGGCTAAAAGAGATGGAGCTACTGGAAGGAGTCCAGCAAAGGACCACTAAAGTGATGTTAAGACTGGACTGTCTCTATGTGAGCAAAGGCCAAGAGAACTGGGACTGTTCAGCCTCAAGAATAGAAGGCTCAGAGGGATTTTACCACTGTATACAAGGATCTGAAGGGAGTGTGCAAAGATAGAGCCAGGCTCTTCTTGGTCATGTCCAGAAACAGGACAAGAGCCAAGTGGCATGTAAACACAGGATATTCCATATGAACATTAAGAAATACTTTTTTCCTTTTTTGTGTGAAACTGTAACAATGGCAACAGGTTGCCCTGAGGAATCTCCATCCCTGAAGATATTAAGAGACATCTGGACATGGTCCTGAGCAACCAGCTTTAGGTGACCCTGCTTGGTCGAGATGCTGAACTAGATGACCTCCACGGGTCCCCTCCAACCTCAACGATTCAGTGATTTTGTGATCCTGTAATACAAACCCAGATATTTTATACATGACAAGCTCCCTCTTGAAAGCCTCTCTGTTGAGGCTCCCTGCATGCAGGGGAAAGGTGACACCCCCCAGTTGACCATCTCTGTTACCCCCTCGAGTTTAAACCCATGCAAAAACTTACCTCTGGATCTCAGACACTTGGAAGTGGGGGGAAATAGGCAAGAAAAGATTGGTGGAAACACCAATCTCACTTTCCCCCTGATCCCTGCTGGTATTAGGGCCACAGATCAGGTACACCAGGAGAAACAATAAGAGCATGTGCTTGCAACGTGGTTAAGTGTGAGTATTGAGACATCTAAATTGCCCTGAATGAAGCCATGAGACAACATTGTTCCATCAAGGCTTGCCAGGAGGGCATGTCTGGTAGATGTGGATGGTAACCGTTTAATTTGATTGGTTTTAAGCAAAGTTTAATCAAATCAGGATGAGAGAAAAGGATGTTACCTTGACTGGGTACCCACCTACAGTCTGGCTTCCCGCAACACCGTCCCCTTAACCGGAGGCAGCTTTTTGGCAGAGGTGGCCTGGTTGGCCTTATTACTGTCTGAGTTCTTTTTATTGCTACTCCAAAATAAAGAGCATTTTTCCTAGAAGACAATCAGTCTAGTTTATGGTGCACTTGGACACAAATTTTGTGAGGGTTCCAATTTTCAGAGGAGATTTGAAAATCACCATTGAACTAGAATCTAGTTATTAATGAAGATTCCAAAATTTAGATTAAACTAAGTCCTATTTAAGATTTTTTTCAGTGTCAAGCCAGTTTTAAAATGGTCTGTTTGCCTTTTAAGTGTGTCACCACACAGGCTTTAGGCCACAATGGCAAAGGAGAGATAGAACGTTCGGGTGTGTTTTACACCCGTACAGATTTATGCATTTTTAGAGCTGTCCAACAGATGCATTTCAAACTGGCTCTACTACAAACTAGACTAAGATTTAACTGTTTTACAGTACCTCATCTGCACTGGGTTCAGAGCACACTGCTCCCTCCAGAAGCCAGAGGCACACAAGACACTCCAGGGAGGAGCTGGGTTCAGGGAGACCTTCACGCTGGCAGACACGTGAAGGTGCGGACAATGTCCCCGCTCAGTGTCCCCTCTGACATAGCCTGTGACTTCGAGAGGCAGAACTGTGCACGATTAAGCAATCAGCGCCAGATCAGCAACACTTCAATCAAATGAGGAACACACCTTGGCTGCAAATCGCTGTCTTCCAGTTTACGAGCTCTTATCTACTCAATTAGGTGGAGACATTCATGTGGTGGTGTACAGCTTTCTCGGGGATTTAAAAGGTCATTGGAGCTTTTTAATCACTTTCCAGGTAGTCAGGCACTTTCTGCAGTTGATGTTCAGTTCTAACACTTCATGACACTTTTGGCTAAGCACAGAAGCACAGCTGGCTAACGCCTGGATTTGTGACACTGCACGAGCAGATATTCAGTTGGCTTGAATGAGCTTAAAATCCAGCTTTTCTCCCTGCCCCTTTCTGGCATGGTTAAATCTCTCTGATACCAGGAATTAAGACCTGCACAAAGCAGGGTGAGGAAATGCCAGCTCAGGGCTACATAAGATGTTAGAAACAGCTGCCCAGCCCTTTTTCAGACCCACTGAAATGCAGCCGAGTGTCTGCCCGCCAGTGACCACTCACACGTGCTGAAGTGGAGCTGTTCATCCCAGGGCCATCCTGGGAGCACCAACAAGGGTTTGGTGATGAGCCCTGGGCTCCATGAGGGGCCCTAGCAACGCTCCCAGCCTGCAGGGAAGTGCGTGGAGGAACAAGGGGATTTGGGATCATGTGTTTAAGTCACTTAAGCAATTGTAGGCTTGGTTAAAATCCAATTATGTGATACTCCGAGAACTCTAGGGCTATTTGAGGTGGGTTTGCATTAGTGCTTCAGTCAGGGCAGTAACAGGAGGCTGAGCAAAGGAAGACCCTCACACATGCCTCCTCTTAGTCCGCTCTTATCCCAGGCATTGCCTTTTATCCCCACAAGTAGCCTCTTCACCTCTGCGGCTTTAGAGCCAGCCTAAGCCATCTGACTGTAGAGCAAAACTAAACCAGCTTGCTTTGATACAGGTTAGGGTAGGGAGCTAGATCTCTGCTTCAAGAGCTAAAGCTTGTAGAGAGCTTACTGTTATCAGATCACTATCATGGAGCCGGAGCCACAGATCTCCAGTGAGTGTTTTAGCCCTTTTATAGTCTGTCCTGACAGCTCCTCAGCCTCACCCCCACTGCCTGCCCCATCACAGGCCAACTGCTGCCCAGCTGCCAGATCCTGGCAGGCTTCAAAGGTCTGCACTTCTCTGGAAGCCCAGATCTACAAAGGTTCTGAGGGTTTCAATTCCAGAGCTATTTGGAGCACTTTGCACAGAAACCAAGTGCATTTCAGTGAAAGACAGAATCTGAGCTGGGCTGAGAAGCAGCCACAGTGGCTGCATCCCCTCTGCGAGAACACAGCAACCGCATTTCATCTGTGAACAAGCTGTGCTCAAGTAGCTCCATCCTCTGGAGAAGCCTCTGCTCTAAATGGACAACTGTTGGGACCCTGCAGAGATGCAGATTTGTGCAGTGGCACAGACCTGCTGCCGCCTTCTACAGAGGCTGGGTTGATAAACTAAGCTTGTTTCTTCATTAACTGGCTGAGCTGAGAAATACCTCCTCCTCCAGGAAGCCACTTCCGTCACTTCTGTGCACCAAGAAAGCCAGAAATGCTTATGTTATCTCTTTGCAGCCCAATTTCTGCACGGTTGAGGAAGTCCTGCTGCTATCTGCTGGCACCTGGCACCATTAGGAGATTGTTGGTGGCATCAGCCAATGTTTCCTCAGGAACATTAGATTGTCAGCCCAATCTACATCATCTGATTAAGTCTGATTTGACTAACAGCATTTCCTACTAGACATCTGCAGATTCTTACCTTATTCATTACCATGAGCACACCTGCTGAGATAGTGAGTGGGACACTCAGTCCAAGGAAGATATACTGCACGTATTCCAGCAGCAACGGGAACAGCACCAGGTTGGTGTAAAACTGGTTTAGGACTGAGCCCTCGATGGATCCGCTCTGCTCAAAAAAGCAGAGTTGTCAGTGGCATTTCCCTCCCAACCAGGGCTGACACAGACCAGCTGAACAATTCCTCTCCCACCCCCTCCTGGCATAGATTAGGGAATTTATGCAAGATTCAGTCAGGCTAGAAGCTTTTACTAAATAGCTGGAGTCAGCTGGACATGCACACAGCTAGGGGCTGCACTCCCTGGCCCACATTAGTACAGGGATGCAGGCAGCTCTGTCCAAGGCCCTGTTTAACCCCACTTCTAGGGCAGAGCCAGAGATTTACCAAGTATAGTGCAGGGTTTGTTCAGCTCAGAGGGATTAATGACATAGCCAAGTATTGAAAAGCCTTCTGTTGGTGCTTAATTAGTCTGGCTGGCTTTAAGCTTTATCCAAAGTGGAGTTTCCCCAACACTGGGTGATGGGGAAGCAGGAGAGGCTCTGCAGAATCAGGTCGAGGAAGGCAGCTCACCTCTGCAAACCACAGCAGCGGCAGGACCACCGGCTTAATATTCCCTGTTTGACTGGGGGAGGGAAGAGAATTAAAAACAGAAACACACGCTTAGATTTACGGTTGATCAAGCCACAATTAGTGCTAAGGGGTTGGGTCTGACAGACTGATAGGGGCCAGGAAACCAGCGTAAGGAGGTGGCAAACCCTGGCACTTCAATGAGCTGCTCCCACCTTGGGGGACCAGGTCCAAGCTGGGCTTTTCATGCAAGAGCAGAGCCTATGCTTCGATTTGGGCTGAACTGCCTGAGGACAGCACTATGTGCCATCCCAAACCTGGGCTCAAGGGACATGAAACTCAGTGAAGCAGAATGCTAAAGCTCGTGTCTCAGTCCCCTGGGTGGTACAGCCAAGCTGGCAGCATGGGGACTGTCTGCAGGGACGTACCCCTCAGCCAAAGCAGCAAGAGCACACTCCCACCCTTGTGCATATTTAACATCTGGCACCTCACAATTTGGTTACAGAAACCTCATTTGCTTTCATAGAGCTGGAAGTGTCTTTCTGGACACAGGCTTCACTGCTAACCCTGCAGGCAGACTGTTTGGCCTCTCCATTTTGGAGGTAACACCTGAGAGGCAGCACAGCACAGGTGAACAGCTCCTGCTTCACCTGGAGAAGCAGTCCATCCATGAGCTGTCTGGTCAGGAGCAGGAATACTGTCAGAGCTGAGCAAACAGGCAGCCACACCTGCACTGCTAAAGGATGGCAGCCTGTGGTCACTGGAATGGCTGACATTTCAGCAGGAGCCAGCTGGCTCTGGCAGTCAGGACAACTGGTCATGGTAAAGCTGCTTCATCTTTGGAGAGAGTAAACTCTGCAGTGGCTCAGGGAAGGGAGATGGACACTTCTAGAAGGTGACTACTTACAGTATACCAGACACCTGCTTTATGTACAGGTTCAGCTGGAGCTTGATGGAGCAATTCATGGGGATTCCCGTCATCTGCACAGGAAGACACCGACCAGTTCATCAATAACCTCAAAGTGACTTTGTAGGAACCAACAGACCCTGTCCAGCAACATCCCAAGACCATGAAAACATCACACTTCAAAGCTGGGTCTTGTTGGCACCATTAAGGCATTGGTTTCTCATGACTCTGCAGTTTTGCAACACACTTTTACAAGCAAAGAATTTTTGTTGGACTGTCCCTGTTTCACTCAGCAGCCTGCAGCTAGATAAGAATATATTTAACTTTACTATTATCAGTAGATGTTTGATACTGTAATAAACTTAATTAGATTTTCAGAACCGTGATAAGAAAAGCAGTTAGAACCCAGTGCCCAGATAAGATACAAAGTTTACCTTGCCTCAAGAGAGAAATTGTTTTTTAGCTTGAGCAAACATCACCGGAAGTTTGGAAAAACTGACCATACCCAACAGAAGCTGTGGGTGGAAAAGCCCAAAGTCCCCTCCCCATCAGCAGCTGGGACAACACCACCTCAGGACACCCCAACTGATCCCCTCTGGAGTGGTGACTTCACCCTCATGCTGTAGATGTGTGGGGAGTGTGTAACACAGCAGCAGACCAGGGCAAAAGCAGCCATTTAGACGGGCAGGTTGAGAGACTGGTCTGGCTTCTTCCTAATATTGGTGGTGCCAGCCTGAGCCACAGCGTGGTCTGCGGCCTTTGGCAGCCAGTTCTCGTGGCAATACCTGTTTGCAGATTTGGGGCACAGCTGGGCTGCTGCCAGATACACCTCCTGGTGTTATAGACCTGAGTCAGGGGAAAGAACTTGACTGCGCTTATCGAAACAATTACGCTTATAATTAGTTCTGCAATTCCCTAGAAGCCAGGCTAATTACTCAGTTAGTTTATGGCTTTGATATTTTTATCTGCACATGTCCTCGCCAGTCTTTGCACTATGGAACCTGCTCAAATCAGTGCCACGAGAGCAGAGTGGGGCCACCACTCAGCTGATGGCAGGCTCCCTCCTCGGCCTGGGCTGGCCCCTGGGGAGATGGGAGGACCCCAACGGGTTCACTTACGGGGTGCACATCCAGGAAAAGCGCGTGCTGGTCCTTGCTGGGCTGCAGGCCCACGACGGCGCTTACCAGGGACGGGTCAGCGTTGTAGAAGTGAGGGTGGGAAATGAACATTGGTGCATCTAGGTGAGATCAAAGGCACCTTAAGATCCTCCACACCCACCTGGAACACTTTGTTGAGGTTTTTAAGCCTTTGCACGACCTGTTCTGAACACGTTTTTATCCTTTTCTTCTACTGATCAGAAGGCTCCTTTCTTTCCCTCCCCACAGGTTATACCGTTGCTGTGGGAGGATTAAAACCAGCCACCCTCTCCTGCCATGCACAGCTCAACGCTGTGGTAACTCGCTGTTCCCAGACATGTCAGGACGGTAAGTTTGTATTCTCACTCATGCGTGACCCACACTTAGTGTTCAAAGTCAACATTTAATTTGGCAGTTACATGAGCTGCCTCTTCCTCACTCCCCTGCCTGCTCCCTCCCCAGCTCCCACTGTATCCTTGGGCATTCCCACAAATGCCAGGCTGTCGTAGGGCCAGGGACCAAAGGAACTTTGGGCACAAGGGGTTTCCTTCTTTCCCTCCTTGCTGAGGTGCCCGTGGAGTGCACGCAGAGCCCAACAGCGACTTTCAGCACACTCCAGCAGACACCAGAGCCGGTTTTCCAGACAGCCGACCTGGTATTGCGTCTCAAATTTAATATGGGTACCGCAGACGGGGGAAAAGGACTTACTGAGCCTACAGGTGCTGACGTTCTGGATGCCAGACTGCAAACAGGGGCAGAAGCCCTCGTTGGGAGGATAGTCTGTGCCATTGGCAAAGAGGGTTTTCGGCGCCACGAAGCGATAGGTGGGAACACCCTTGAACTTCCCGGACTGCTCGTACACCAGTGTCATGGATCTGGGTTTCAGTGGAGAAGGATCAGAATTAGCCAACATGTTCCCAGCCCAGAACTGGGTTCTTATCTTGGCTGGATAAGATGCAGTTGCAATGTAACTTAGACTTTGAGATCAAGATAAACCCTCAGAGCAATGCTTGGGATGGGGAATGAGTATTTAAGCTTTTTGCTTTCCATGTTTTAAGCGCAGATAAAGGGCTGGTCAGGACTAGCTACTAGAGAAACCACAGGCTTATAAATCTGTTTGCTGCATCCAGGTGAGATTTGTTTAAAAGGCATGTAGTAATCCCCAGGGCAGCTCTCCAAGAGATAATACCCACTTTGTGCAAGCCTTGGCTCTGAGGTGGTTCATTACAGGGGATGGACACTGCACAAATCTCTTCTGAAGCCCAACTCCAGCAATTGTCAGGGGAGTGGAAAATTTTACCACATGACACAGCGAGATTTTTTTCTTGCTACAATAGGCTATTGATGTTACACTGCAATGTTGCTACCAGCTGGCCAGGATTGATGCAAGTTTCCAGGACTGATGCAAGTTTCCAGGACAAAAGTTTGCTCCCTTCACACTTGAGTGAGGCTTGCAGGGATCACATAATGGGTAAGGGGTCACAGAAGGGACCCATGACAGCCCAGGCCTGCCAAGGGGATGCTCATTCCTACAGATGCCTTCTGACACCAGGAGCAAGGATTCAGGGCACATTGAGCTGTTACACTCACGCCTCTTGGCTCCGCTCACCTTCCAGCAGGGAGGCAGAGGCTGCTGTAGGACATCACCAGGGTAAAACCTTGCCTACCTTGCAGGGATAAACAGGTAGTTGCACCTCAGCATCAGCTGCACTTAATGTGCAAACAGCACAGGAGACAAGCCCTGCCTGTCTTGCAGCAAGGCAGATACACTTTTAGTCTGTCGACCGATGCTTGAGACTCTGGGTGAACACGGAGGCTGAGGCAGAAGTTTGGGGAGAAGACACAGCACTGCCCCGTGAAGAGGATGAGCCACTTCCCCCACAGCTCTGCCTGGCAGGAGCCTCCTGTGCTAACAGGAAACCAAGTCTGGCGTCCTCCACTTCACTAGAAGCATGCTCTGTTCTAGAGATTTCTGTAGTTTTACAGTAACAGGTACATGTGTTTAAACTTTGGTTACAGGTAAACTTCCCTGTATGTTCCTGGCTCTGGGTCATTTTGGTGTTTGCTGATGTCCCTTGTGCAGAGGAATTCCTGTGCTATTGCTTGGCTCAGTTGCCTTTGTTTGTTCACTGAAGAGGTCATTGTTCCCTATTCAACATGAGCACTTGCTTGTTTTGCAGCACTGTCTACAGAGCCTGAGTTAACATTAGCTTCCCCAAGCTGAGCACAGGGTTTTTGTGCCTGCTTGCCCTCCTTCCAGCCTCAAGCATATGCACACAGGGTGCTCTGAAGGGTACTTTAGTCCCTGTGTGATCAGCTAAGGTCAGGGTGTCCTACACAGGACAGAGAAGCACAGCAGTGCATCATGCAGGCAGGAAAAAAAAAAAAAAGAAAAAAACAGAAAAAAAAAGGAAAAAAGAAAAAAATTAAATTAAAGAAAAAAAAAGAAAGAAAAACCAACCAACCAAAAAAACCCAACTAAGAGAGAATGGAAATAGTGACACAAGTTCCCCTCTGACATAATTTCTACAATGGTTTAGTCAGCTAAAAAATGTTCCGCAAACAGTTACAGCCGCCTTTCCTCCTGACAACCCCTACTTCTCCCTCTCACTGCCCACGTCTTATCTAGACTGGTTATTTTCTACTGATTCAACGCGGGCAAGTTGGACTCCTGAGGTGATCTGGGAGGTATTTATGGACACCACAAGATGCTGATAATCAGACAACTGCGCTGTTTGCTAAGCTCAGATACTGCAACCCCGAACCGCAGCTGAACTTTAGCTACAGAGACGGGTCCCGAGGCCTCTGCATCACTGCACGGGTACTCTGTGTGCACAGGATGAGTGCAGCGTGTCCTGACACCTGCTCAGGGACAGGCTGGCCTCACCTGCAGGCATCGGGGCTGTAGAACTCCAGCGAGGTCGGGGACATGAACGGTGGCCACATCTCCCCCGACGTCCCATTGATCATGTTGCACCCGCTGCTCCGCCAGTAGTTCACCTGTGGGACAGGTGGAGAGAGAAGAGCTCAGAAGGATGAGCTTGCTGGAGTTGGCTTCCACCCCTGCATAGGGCATCCACCACCCTGTACTGCTTCCACAGCAGCTTGAGCGCGCAACACCAAAGAATGTCAAAGATTCTTCCCATCTTAAAGGTCTT
The DNA here is from genome assembly GCA_013399855.1 of Oxyruncus cristatus. Taxonomy (NCBI): domain Eukaryota; kingdom Metazoa; phylum Chordata; class Aves; order Passeriformes; family Cotingidae; genus Oxyruncus; species Oxyruncus cristatus. Next base: position 2,257,265 of record VXAY01007103.1, on the reverse strand, counting down.
TTCCAACCTCAGTGATTCAGTGAGTCAAACATCTGCCCAATTAATGGAGAAGAGATCCACCACCTGCAGTGGCTGATGTGTAGATTCAGTCAATTTTAGTTAGGAGTGATATTCCACAAGGGAAGAATAAAGCATCCCTTTAACAAGGGTATTTAAAGTAACACCTTAAACACGGGCCACAGGAGCCTAGACTTCAACCATTAGAGGCAACCAGCTCCAGCAGCATTTCAAGGGAGTCCAAATGACACACATGAGAAGCTGAATTTAATGCTTCCTGACAAGCCCCTTGCCACATGGCTGCCTCCTGGCAACTTCTCTTCTATGAAGTTGCAGCAGTTTGTCCTGTAGAAACTTGTCTTCAAACCTATGACCCAGAGACAAGAGCACCCAGAATTTTCAGTTTATCTTGGTTTAGCTCAGGCACTGCCCCTGTATTAAAGGTTGGCTCCTGGGACTTACCTTCTTTAGCCCATTCCATGAATCCACCATGTGAACTTGACTGATGTTCTTCATGCCCGTGTTCACTGTGAACAATCCTGAGTTGGAGTTGTTAAGCTGCAGAGAGAAGAAGACTTTTTAATCCACTACACACAGCAAGACTGCAACACATTACTGACTGTGTGCTTCACCAGCTCTAGGGGCGCTTCCCATATTGTCAGCTAATTAACTTCTACTTAGTTAAGTTCCTGAGCTATCGCCAAGACCGCTAATGCTGTGATTTTAGCATTCCCAACCAACACTTTACTCACCTCTATAAATAAGCCAAACTTCCCCTCGAAAGGAATCAGACCAGGAACAAACTTATTTATTGTGTCTATAAGAGGGTCTTCGTAGCCCCACATGATCTCCCCCACCGTCCGGTTCATGAACGCCTCCTGTTTCATGCCAGCCAGGGCTCCACTCAGTAAAATCTTCAAAATATTCGGCAGTTTTTCCATCATTACAGCTGCTCCCTGGAAAAGAAAACAAACCTCTGCAGTGAGAGCCCCATCTTTACCAGACAAGCATAATCTTTGGTGCTCAGCAAGATCCTTTCTGCTGCTCCCATCTATAGCCCCAGAGAAATCCTCTGGACAGACTGAGGTTCTTCGTTTATTACCAGTTTGGGAAGAAAGCAGTTGAGGGTTCACAGGCTTTGTTTCCCCACAGGATGCTCAGGGGAGGTTGCATACTCAAGCCCAGCCGCTTTGCCAGCCCCTCTGGTTTTAGAACATGCACACACTGGTTTTGGAGGAGTAACAGCCCACCACAACAACCAACACCAAGAAAGAATAAAATTGCATTTTATAAGCTTAACACCTCATTGCTTGATTAACCTTAAGCTCAACAAGAAAGTAAGCTTTGATTTAGCATTAGGCTTCACCACCCTCCCCACAAGCTCAGAAGTTGGAACTCATCCAGGGAGCAAGCACTTACCATCATCAAAATGTTTGGCACAACAATATAGTCCTCTTCAGTGCCATTGGACATGTCTGGCTGGAAGAAAAGGTTACGGTATTCCAGGAAGGAAACGGTGTCATTGTCGTGGAACGTGATGTTTGTTTTATACCTGTACTCCCTGCAAAGAGATGGAAGAAGTCATGGGAACCTTCCCCCGGCACAGACCCTGCAGCACCTGTGGAGCGAGGATGGGCTGCACCGGCCTGGGCTTGTGGAGAAGACTGAACCCCAGGGAGAAGCCACAGGGCAGCTGGGGAGGCAGAGTGCCAGGGAAGAGGTGTCAGCCTCACACCCTGATCAGGGTGAGGGTCTAGCAGGAGGGATGGCAGCCCAGGAGCAAGGCATCCCTGACAGACTGGATTCTTGCAGGCACAAAGTGTTTTTTCCCAACTCAACACCCATCCCACAAGAAGTTTGAGGCAAAAGCATAGATCTCCTCTGTCACTTTGCTTACAGCCATTGAAAAGCCCAGCCCCACCAAAGAGGTGCCCAGATATGCAGAAACCAACCTGCAAACAGGAGAGGACCAGCCAAGACGCCACAGGACCCACCAGTAAGCCCATGCTGATTTGCTCCCAAGCTCCCTGATGGCTCCCAGGTTCAGGGCAGCACAGCATTGTGGCCCTTGTGCTCCTCAGGGCTTCAGGCCATCCAGCTCCTGCACACTGCCCAGCGCTCTTGGACTTCACACCACGGGGCAGTCCAATCTCATGGAAACTGCTATGCCCCGCCATAGCATGAGGTCGTCCCCAACACCATGAGCCTGTTACAGCTCCTGAAGGAACTGAAGCTCAACCCACCAGCCAAAACAAAGTCCTTTACTGTGGAGCCTCTATTTTACAGCCCACATTAGGCAAGGGCACTAATCTTGCTCAGCGGGAACACAAGGACACTAATAAGCTTTGCCCCTTTGTTTATTCTTATTTACAGTAAGTGAAGCCTTTTCCCCAAGCCAAGTGACTGACGGGATCACAACATACAGAACCCACATGGTGTGACCTGGCAAGCCCAGAGGAAACCAGGGCATATACATACTGCCAGGTTTCCCCCCAACACTGCTCAAACAGCTTTGGATTAACCAGTAATCTTTCCACATGAGCTTGCTTAGCCTGCTGACCTAACCTTGCCACATTAGAGTAGGCACTAACGTGTTAAATATGATCACTGATGGGTAAGTTCACACTCTCAACTCAGCATCAACCATCGCTTCATGTTTCATGTTTGCATGCTTCATGCAAAGAAGCATCTGGGGCTTCAGCCACCATCCTCAGCCATGGCAAATAGACCCAGCCCTGCAGCAGGTGGATCTGACCAAGTTTTAGTGGTCCATACTGGTTCTCATGACCAGAACACTCACGTTAAGCAGATTCTGGAACTCATGTTAGATAAGGACCCATGAAGTTTGATATTAAGGTGACTCCAGCTCCAGAGCTGGACTCTTAAACGCACAGTGAAGATGAAACAAGTATACTCTGAAGATGAGGGTCACCCACCACCACACCAACACCCCTCATGCCTATTTTTGGACCTTATCAGCCCACGTCTGGCTGTCCAACAGGCCCCAGCACAGGACTGAGCTCCACAACACAGTGAAGAAGAGATCAGTTTGACCACCCCAGAGGCCAGGGGTCCTACTGGCAGCTTTAGCAAGACCAGAGCAATTAAAGCCCATTTGGGTCACTTTAAAACCCTGTGCCACTGGACTCACACCAAGTATGCAGTGCCGTGCCCTCCTGCCAGATGGGCAGCCAGCAGCCTGGCAGGCAGCACAGGGACTGGGCTCAAGCTGAGCTGGACCACCAGTGGTCCCTGACCTGTACACGTAGGGTCCACGCTGGGTCAGCACCGGCTTCGCTCCCTGGAGGACCTGCTTGGGGTTCAGCACTTCAAAGAAGTGCACAGACAAGTAGAAAGGAACGGGAATGACTTTCCACATGTTGAAAGAGATGCTGCTGGGGTCGATCCTGACGTTCTGTAAGAGGAGAAAAAAAAAGTGGAAAAAGGAATAAGGAGAGACAACTTTTGGGCTCTGTGGCTGCAGATGAGCACATCCACCCTCAGCTCTGTGTAAGAGCCAGCTGAAGGCAACAGTTCCAACAGAGGCTCTCCGGAGGATCCAGGTGTGTTTCACAGACCAAAATTGAGCTATATCTAAACTGAGAACTTTTACATATGCGGAAACATCAAGTTTATGCCACAGGATGCCTGTTGGCTTATTTATTCAGGCTCCACTTTACAAATCCTACCCCCAGGATTTTAGAGTTCTTTTGATGTGCTGGGGACTCGCTCTGCACTAGACAAACCAGCACTGAATTATTCACACCTCTGCATGTTTCACTTGCTTGGCAAAACAACCCTGTCCCAAAGGCCTTGGCTTGTGGGTTTGGCAGCTCCGAACAGCCACGAGCAGGCAAGGGCTGGGAGAAGGGACACAACTATCCTCACAACTGTTTGGGTACCAGCAGGGAGAGCCCATTAGATTCCCAGTAGATGGAGAACTGGCATGGCAACCCAGCTGTGTCACAACAGCACGGGACACCTCTGATTCCTCTCAGCTGCCATCCTGCATTGACTCAGAGTTGATCGTGAAGCAAGTCAAAGACAACACACAATCGTGTTTCCATATCACTGTCCTGTTTGCTGGGAAATGCCTGCAGGAGCTCAGACAACTTAAGTCCTCCTCAGCTCAGGAGCTGACATCTGCATACACCTGCCTTCAGTCCCTCCTTGCCTCCGGGGGGCTGCATTAGGGGTAACAGCCTGTTCCTTCTTGAACATGTACTTTGGGTGTGTTCCACCATAATCTTTTCTTCTGCAGGCACAAATCCTTGCTCTGGTTAGGTGAGTCAGTCAGCTTATGGAAGTAGGCTTGATCCACTAACTGCTGAAGGCATGTGGGCCCTATCACAGTGCAGCTCAGCAACCCCACAACAGCTCTCCCGCTTTAGAGCAACTTGATCTGACTGGGTACATATTTGCTGACACAGGGGATTGAAACAGAAGGCTGCCAGAGGCCTCCCCACAACACCCCATCTTTCTTTAGTCATTTTATGGCAAGGCTGGGCTACCCACAAGCAGCAGGGCTCTGCAAGCCCCTCATCCAAGCCCTACTCACAAGCAGACACCTCCACGGTGCAGTGTAATCCACCTAACCCAGCAAACCCTTCCCATCTTCACTTCCATGCCTACATGCTGCTGGACAAGGGCCTCCATCCTGCTAGCCTGAAGGATTTCATGGCAAAGAAGCAGTGATAGGACAAATTTTAATCTACTGTGCTTTACAATCCTGATTCCCAAGTGTCCAGCCAAGTATGATGAGCAGCATCTGGTTTCCTTTACTTGTTTGTTCTGTCTTGCAACCCCTGAATCACCTGTTGCATATGCATTTTTTTATGTAATATGTACCCAGTCAGCATCCAGTAGCCCTTGAGCATCCCAGCCTTTCCCTGCCCCCTCCCACCTGGGCACAGCAGCTCAAGATGCTCCATAGGTGCTGCTAAGTTATATCCACTGACAGAGTAGCCTTGGAATTAAGCTACTTGTAGGTCAAAACAAACATGGTCATATGCCTGAAATAGAAATAGAGTATTTGTCAACTTAGATGGGTTACAAAGTGTCACTGAGATGTTTGACCCCTCCTGACCAGGATGATCTTTGTCCCTGAGGAATTGAAAGGAACTGGTTACTGCCCATCGGCTCCAGACGGGACCAGAAGAGCAGCAGCTCCACCGCAGTGCCCAAATCCTGCTTCTCCAGGAGGGAGGCTCCAGCCACCCTGACCAGTAAAACCGAGAGTGGAGGTTTCCCCTGCACACTGAGAGGAGCAATCACACTGGGCGTAGGTCAGACCTCACCCTCCACCTCCTCCTCCTCATTCTGCTAGAACAGCGAGGACAGGGCTGTCAGCCCACTCCCGACCTTCAGCCAGGACAGCACCAGAGCTCCCAGGCGCAGCAGCAACGGGTGGCAGAGGGATGAGCTGATGCAGCCTCACTGTGTTCAAGCTCATACCTTATAGGCAAGTCTGTGGCATTCCAGCTGCTTCCACAGAAGCAATATCCCCAGGCTTTGCACGGCCAACACCGCAGGCAGCCCAGTGTAGATCCAGTTTCTGCAGCTGGGGCAGGAGATAGGCTCTGAGTTCCCTGTTTCTACTGTGTCTTCTCCTACAGATTTTACCCAAAGATATTCTTGAAAACTACCACCTCTTTGTAACCAGGCACTTTTCCATCAGGAATCACCATCCTGACAGAGCTCAGGAAGCCAGGATGGGCAAACCAGCCTCCACCTGCCCAAGCCCAGCCCTTTAAGCTCCCCTCACCCAGACTACTCTGATGATCAACCCAAGAGTTTCAGTAAGCCCCTGGATATTTCTCACCACTCATCATCACTTATTTATGAGGCTTAATGTGAAATGGAAAAAGTAAGAGACCAGGGCCATTTTAGGTCATGTTGAATATGTGGAAACCAGCGCTTGAGATGAAGGGAGGAGAAACAGGGGTTGGTCTTTTCCTCATCTTCTGTTCTCATTGCAAGTTGCTAGGATTTAGCTAATTAGGTTGAAAGAATCAGGATTAGCTAAAAAGAGGGCAGAAAGGTTTTTGGAAAAAAAAAAAAAAGAAAAAGTAATTTGTGTTCTGCAGGGGCCATCCAGCCTTTTATTTGTAGGTACCAGCTCCTCATGTCTATGAAACTGAACACAGATTTTTCTACTGTTTAATCCACAGGACTGCCTGGCTCTGCCCAGAGAGCAGCACTTCCAGGGGATATGTTTAACTAGGTCATTTTCGGCAGAGACTTTGCGTCATGTGCAGTGACAGCCATTGGCTATGAAGTGTTTGTTCACCTCTTTCGTCAGAAGCCCATTTTCAGGGGCTGACCTGGGGAGGTGGAATCTTGGAGAAAGGCCCAGGTAAGGAGCACATCCCTGCTTTGGACGGGGAAAAAACGGTTTGGCTAAATGAGCTCCACATTACAGCAGGATAACTGGGGTCCTGGAAGCAGGGACAGGAGTGTTGGTTCACAAGAAGTGCAGCATTTACTGAACAGACCAACAACTCCATCCACAGACCCACACTGTGAAAGACAAACTCTCTTCAGTCCCAGCATTTCCCTCAGGGATAAGACAGGTCTGAGAAGCAACTCTAGTTTTCGGTCTAGGGGAGAGGACTCAGAGGCTGCTTAGAAGCTGCCCACGGCTCCTTCTGAGTGCTACTGTACATCACTTATCCTGTATCCACTTGTGAATGCATCACATCAGAGTACACTGAGACTGATAGTCTGCTCATCTACTTATGAAAGGAACAACTGCTCCTGCAGGTAGAGACAGGAGGGATGGGAGGGAGGGCTGGTGCCCAGGGCGATGCTCAGCACTGGGTGCCCAGCCAATTCCAGGGATGCAGAGAGCCCTCGTTAATTAGGGGTGGGAACCTGCTCATCCCGGGCACGTTTGCTTCGCCAGGGGTGAAATATCCCAGGGCTGGAATATCCCAAGCACGGATTTGCTTAGAGTAAGATCCTGAGGCTGCTCGGAGCTGCAGCAGTGCCACTGTCACCTCCAGTGCTCGGCTGCCTCACGCTCTCGGGACCGCACTGCACAAGGGAAAAGTGCCCACGCACCAGCCCGCGCCGCACCGGCTCCAACACACCGCGCTCCGCACCGCCACCAACCCTGCATCCCGCACCGCCACCGACACACCCTGCTCCGCACCACCACCGACCCTGCATCATCCCGCACCGGTACACCCCGCTCCGCACCGACACCGGAGCTGCCCGTGCTACTGCACGTCATTTATCCCGCTTGCACTTGTGAAAGCATCACACCTGCACCCCGCACCGGCTCCAACACACCCTGCTCCGCACCGCCACCGACCCTGCATCGTACCGCACCGACACCGAGCCGCCGCACCACGCACCAGCTCCAGCACAGCCCGCTCCGCACCGCCACCGACCCTGCATCCCGCACCGGCTCCGGCACACCCCGCACCTCTCACCGGATGCGGACCGGCGCCACGCCGACGCCCTGGCCACGCACCGGCTCCAACACACACAGCCCGCTCCGCACCGCCGAATCCCCCCGCGCCTCCCCGCGCCCCCCGGCCCTGCTAACCTTGATGACCTGCTGCCTGATGATGAGGGGCCCTACGAGCAGCAGGCAGCCCCCCACGAGGGCGCAGGCCTCCCCGGCCAGCCACAGCCCCACCGACAGCCTGCACCGGGCCACAGCCATGGCGCCAGGAGAGGCGG